>CM050163.1:427849503-428378020 GCA_027410445.1 Discoglossus pictus | reverse complement strand
GATCTGAGAAGCCACCAGCTGAGTCACCACTAGAGTCCGCCCCCTAAGGGAAAGCATTTTTGCTAGACCCCTCCATCGTCCCAGACGAGAGAGGACACTGCCCTCTAACTCCCTCCAGTTGTCTGGGACGGAAGCGTCCGCAGCGGACAGGTAGACCCCCCAGATATTTAATGACATCTGCCTCCCACGTGATGTCACGAAACGTGGGAGGCAAAGAGTCCACCTGTAAATTACCCTCTAAAAGGCCTGTGCATTTGGACCAGTTGATCTGAGCGGAGGAGGCAGCTGAATATACCTCCTGGCACTGTTTTGCCAGCTCAAGATCAACTGGATCCTGGGCCACGAGGAGCACATCGTCAGCATAAGCTGAAAGGACAATCCGCATGTCTGGATCTTTTAGCACCAGCCCTGTGAGCCTTTTCCTCAGTAGGCAGAGGAAAGGCTCAATGGCCAGTGCATATAACTGTCCAGACAAGGGACATCCTTGACGCACCCCTCGTCCAAATACCAAAGGTGCTGTTAGGGACCAATTGATTTTAAGTAAACACTCTGCAGAGGCGTACAGCGTTCTTATAAAGCCCACAAACTGTGGGCCAAAGCCGTACGCTTGCAGAGTGGCTATGAGGTAACCATGGTCCACCCTGTCAAACGCCTTCTCTTGATCTAAAGAGAGAAAGGCGAGTGACAGACCAGTCCTGCGAGAATAATGCAATAGATCCCGGACCAGAAAGATACTATCAAAGATAGTCCGGCCCGGGATCGCATAGGACTGGTCAGGGTGAACCAATTCTGCCAGCACAGACCCAAGTCTAAGCGAGATGGCTTTAGCTACAATCTTGTAGTCCGTGCTGAGCAGAGAGACCGGTCGCCAGTTCTTAATAAGCCGGAGATCCCCCTTTTTGGGCAGCAGGGTAAGTACTGCCCTGCGACAAGACAGGGGCATCTCCCCGGTCTCCAAGGCTTCCCCAAGGACCAGATGGAAATCAGGTCCCAGAGTCTCCCAGAAAAATTGGAAAAACTCTACAGTCAGTCCGTCCAGTCCTGGAGACTTTTCACAGGACATGGCACGGAGGGCTTCAGAGAGCTCTTGAAAAGATAGTGGTATATCAAGCCGCTCTCTTACACCCTCACTGACTGTGGGGAGCCCCTCCCATAGCACCCTGCAGGCGTCTGGAGAAATGGGATCCGGAGAGTAAAGATCTTTATAAAAGTTCCGGGCTCTATCCCGGATACTCTCCGGATCTGTAAGGGGGGCACCGTCTTCATCTAGAAGACAGGTGATGTGCCTACTGTTACCCCCCTTTTTCTCCAGTGAGTAGAAGAGGCGCGAGCCGCGGTCTAGATCTTTGAGAAAACCTAAGCGGCTGCGCACGTATGCCCCCTTGGCCTGGTGTCGTTCCAGGTCACAGAGGACACCCTTCCTCTCTACATACTCGCTCTGCAGGGATTGGTCCCTACAAGTGAACAGCCTCTGCTCCAGATGGAGTACCTCCCCCCGGAGTGACTCCAACTCAGCTTCGCGCTGCCCACTCGCACCCTTGGTATATTCCTGACACAGAAGTCGCAAATGAACCTTGCCCACGTCCCACCACAGTTTTAACGTGGCAAAGTCCCCCTTGCAACCCCTCCAGTCCGTCCAAAACTCCCGGATCAATGTCACGAGCCCCTGGTCCTTCAACAAAGCATTGTTGAAGTGCCAATAGGCGGCTCGTGGCGCTGTTGGCGTTAGCGCCACTGTCACAGACACACAGTTGTGGTCTGTGAACGGAGCCAGCCTAATGGCACAAGAACCGACTCGTGACATATAGTGACTAGATATATATAGTCTGTCGATCCGG
This sequence comes from Discoglossus pictus, assembly GCA_027410445.1. NCBI lineage: Eukaryota > Metazoa > Chordata > Amphibia > Anura > Alytidae > Discoglossus > Discoglossus pictus. Next base: position 428,376,182 of record CM050163.1, on the reverse strand, counting down.
GAGTGGGACACCAGACCGGCTCTCACCCTGACGTAGGTGAAACCGTCTGATGCCCCTGGGTTCTGCTCTCGCCAGATGTCCTCCAGGGAGAAGCGGGCGATGATCTCCCGCAGGGCTGACGCAGAAGGCGGGAACGGCTCTGGACTATTCCGGTCCAGAGCGTCGAGGGTGCAGTTGAAATCACCCCCGAGTACCAAACACTCATCTGCGTCAACCGTCTCCAAAAACTGGGACAGTCTGGCGAGGAACCTCACTCTCTCGAGCCCTCCAGCAGGGGCATACATATTAACTAGGTTAATGATGCTACCCTGCTCTCGGACCCGGAGGTGGATTAGACGGCCTGGGATAACAGCTTTCACAAGCAGCAGCTCTGGCTGAAAAGACTCTGAGAACAGGGTCACCACTCCACATGACGCCGATGTGAAGTGGCTGAAGAAGACCCTGCCTCTCCACTCCAGTTGCCACGAGGCCTCAGCCTCTGGAGTGGTGTGAGTTTCCTGCAGGAAGCTCACAGAGTACCCTCCCTGATATAAATAGGAGAGTACCTGGAACCTGCGGAAACTGTCTTGACAGCCATTGGTATTTAGCGTGCTTATGTGCAAAGCCATTACTGCGTGTCAGGAATTGTGCGTTCCTCAGACCCTTGAGACTGCTGATAGGACACGCACATTTTATAGAATTTCCGGACGCGGAGATGCTCCGCAGTCCCAGAATTCTTGGCCCTAGTGCTGACCACTAGATATTGCTGGAGAGAGTGGAGAATAAACGACATATTCTTCCACCTCTCCAAGGCCAGCCGCACCTTCCTTTTCTTTTGTCCATGAAGGGTGCTCTCAAGGAATAGATCTATTTCCTTGACAGGGATAACCCACCCAGAATCTGATGTTCCTTCTAGTGGGTCACCCCTGGGCTCCTCTTGGCTGAGGGCTTTTACTCCATCCTCCCCGGCTGGAGTCAGTTTCCTCAGCTTTATTCTCAGGGACCCCCTCTTAGATGATACAGAAGGAGTCCCTTTAGCACCCTTCAAGGTAAATAATGGACCCTTGGATTGCTGCTGCACCCCTGTAGCTTCAGGAGTGCATTCAGGGGTAGCTGGCTGGACAGCAGTGGCTAGCATGGCTTCCTTAATGGAAGCCTTGGAGGCTTTATATGCCTCCTCTGCCAGTTCCACCGCTGCTTGCTCAGCTTGGATGGCACCGATGTTAGGGTCAGTGGACGGCTGAGGAGGGTAGACAGGCTCTCCAATGATGTTAACAGGAAAACCTGTTTTATCACCCTCCCCCATTTCCACTTCCCCTTGTGCCACATCCCCCCTGACAGACAAATCCATGGGGTCCTGAATGGGGGTCATGCCTATATTCCCCCCCTCCAGTAGTGACTCGGCCTGGGGCTCTAACAAAGCCCGAGGTAAGTCACTAGAGAGTGACACTGGAGGAGGAGACTGACTGGTGCCCTTGAAGCTCAGCACCTCAGGGACACTGACTACCCATTCAGCAGGGGCTTTGTTGGGTCCCCCCTCAAAGGCCAGAGGCAGAACCTGATCTTTCTTGTCTACCCCTGCCTCACTTGGGAGACCCTCTTGCCCCTGCTTTTCCTCCAGACCCTTTTCCACATTAACCCCTATAGGGTCTGGAGAGAGAGATGTGTGGTCTGGCACCGGCTGGCTGAGCTTAATAACTGGGCCAGACAATGTCACCGGACGAGGAGGAGATGTTTTGTTCCTCTTCTTGCTTTTAGAGGGAGGTGCTCCACTATAGAGCACTTCCCACTTATCAGCAACCTCCCTGTTGGTTTTATGCTTCCTCTTCCTGGGGACGTCACTCCTGGAAGAGGAGCTGTCACTAGCTGCCTCCCCTGCAGAGGGCTTATTATCCCTCTGCTTACACTGTGCCCCCACACTAACTGATGTAATTATGGTGGGGGCAGATTGGGACTTGGGAGATGCAGCTGTGACACTGGGAGGAACGGTGACATTCTTCCCCTTTTTTCCCCGTGTCTGCAGTCTTGCTGGAGACCACAGACACAGATGGCTTTTTTGGGGAAGAAGGGGGTTTGGAGGCCGTGGTGGTGGCTTGAGGAACGGCCTCCTTGCCTGAGCTCTGTGGGGGGGCTATGACCCTTGAGGTCCCCGCTGTTATGGGCTCAGCGGGGATGGGTGCCGTACTGACGGAGGTGCCATTTGCTGGGGCTGGGGCATGATGCTTTACATTAGGACAATTCCTACGTGTATGCCCCAACCCTTTGCAATGATAGCACTGCACCTCCGTAGTGCTGTAAAAAATCCTGTACAGCACCCCCTCAAATGGAACCCCAAAAGACCCCTCTATGTTTTCTGCGCCCTGAGGCAGGCACATTTGTACCTGCCTCTTGAAAGAGAGCACATGACGAAGTGCTCTCTCTCTGCACCCCAGGGGAATTTTTATAAATGGTGTTTTTACTTCCCCTAGGGTTAGCAGGTGGGGGCGCAGGAGGGAGTCTGGTAGGAAGGGGGGCACATTAGAGAGTGTTACTTTTGTGCCCAACCCTTCCAGGGGTTCTATTGGGACATATAATCCCCCCACTGTGATGCCTCTCTGTATAAGAATGTGTGCAGCAGCCAGAGTACGGGTAAAAAAAACTGCTTTCCCGTACATTTAGCTGGCTGCTACTATAACAGAGGGGCTGATGACATTAGCTGCAGCACGCAGATAGATATCAATGCTGTAGACCCCAGACATCTGACATTTAACCCCATGCTTCCTGGTGATCTGCCCCTCAGCCCCAGCGGCGGTATTACTGGGGCCAGCAGAAACCACCTGTGACCAGGTATTAGCCACAGGGGTAGGTCTGCTGGCAGAACCACCAGGAGCTGGGGCTGCCTTATCTGCCTGGGGCCTATGCTGTGCAGTGCTGCAGCTAGGATTTCCAGGGGCCATTATTCCCCCTTTTGACCCCTGAGGCTTCTTAATGGTCTTATCCCTCATGTTTAGACACTTTTTTTTTTTTAGTTTATTTGTTTTATTTATTTTTATTTTTTGTTTTATGATTTTTTTACTGTTTTCTTTTTTTTAAAAATATAAAAGTGTGAAAAAGAAACAAAAAGACAAAACTAAGGGAGACAAAAACTAAGGGAGAGAGAGAGATGATGTTTGGCAGTGGAAGGGTTAATGGCCTGTTGCAAGGTGTTACTAAATGCAACAACACAGAGAACACAGAGGCTTTTTAACCCCTCTGTGTCTCTGTGTCAGATGTTAAAAAAAAGCCTTAACAACAAAAAATCTAATTGTTTTCCCCCCCACTGCCTACAAAGATGTTACTCGTCTTCTCTCCCCCAAAACATAAAACCCAACACCAAACAAACAAAACTTCAACAAAACCTAATAAACTTTTTAAAAGAAAAAAAGTCAAAGTAACAAAGCTCCAGGAGTGAAGGTGTAGTGCTAAGGGAGGGGTGTGGCAAAGTATCCAGGAGACAGCTCACTCTCCTGGGATAGAGAGTTGAGCCTGACCCCCAGAAAACTAAAACTTAAATTAAACTAAGAAAAAAACCACAAAAACTCCCAAAAATGAACAACACCGTGCACAAAGTGCTTATTAACAAAAAGGTGTTAAAATAAAACTTGTATTTGAGGGACTAAGACCCTAAAAAGCCTTTTGTTTGGAGCTCAAGCATGCACACAACATGCTCTCTGAGCACTAGGCACAGTATCAGTTGTGAGCCTGAGACACGCACAGACTAGCTGTCAGGCAAATGAACTTAGATTTAACAAAATACAATTTTGGGTTTTTAAATGTACACTGCTGGTACATCACCTGATTGGATTGGTTGCACTGGGCACGGTATCAGTTGTGAGCCTGAGACACGCACAGACTAGCTGTCAGGAAAATGAACTTAGATTTAACAAAATACATTTTTGGTTCTTTTTTAAAGGTAGACTGCTGGTACACCACCTGATTGGATTGGTTGCACTGGGCACAGTATCAGTTGTGAGCCTGACACACACACTGGCTAGTAGGCAGGCAAATGAACTTAGATTAGAAAAAATACAAGTCTTGGTTTTTAAAAGTAGGCTGCTGGTACACCACAAGATTGGATTGATTGCACTGGGCACAGTATCAGTTTTGAGCCTGAGAAACACACAGAACAGCAGTCAGGCAAATGAATTTAGATTTAACAAAATACAATTTTGGGTTTTTTAAATGTACACTGCTGGTACACCACCTGATTGGATTGGTTGCACTGGGCACAGTATCAGTTGTGAGCCTGAGACACGCACAGACTAGCTGTCATGCAAATTAACTTAGATTAGACAAAATAAATGTCTTGGTTTTTAAAATTAGACTGCTGGTACACCACCAGATTGGATTGGTTGCACTGGGCACAGTATCAGTTGTGAGCCTGAGAAACACACAGAATAGCAGTCAGGCAAATAAATTTAGATTTAACAAAATACAATTTTGGGTTTTTTAAATGTACATTGCTGGTACACCACCTGATTGGATTGTTTACACTAGGCACAGTATCAGTTGTGAGCCTGAGAAACACACAGAATAGCGGTCAGGCAAATGAACTTAGATTTAACAAAATACAATTTGGGGTTTTTTAAATGTACACTGCTGGTACACCACCAGATTGGATTGGTTGCACTGGGCAAAGTATCAGTTGTGAGCCTGACACACACACTGACTAGTAGGCAGGCAAATGAACTTAGATCAGACAAAATAAAAGTCTTGGTTTTTAAAAGTAGACTTCTGGTAAACCACCAGATTGGATTGATTGCACTGGGCACAGTATCAGTTGTGAGACTGAGAAACACACAGAATAGCAGTCAGGCAAATGAACTTAGATTTAACAAAATACAATTTTGTTTTTTTTTAAAGTAGACTGCTGGTACACCATATGATTGGATTGGTTGCACTAGGCACAGTATCAGTTGTGAGCCTGAGACACGCACAGACTAGCTGTCAGGCAAATAAACTTAGATTTAACAAAATACAATTTTGGGTTTTTTAAAAGTAGACTGCTGGTACACCACCTGATTGAATTGGTTGCACTGGGCACAGTATCAGTTGTGAGCCTGACACACACACTGACTAGTAGGCAGGCAAATGAACTTAGATTAGACAAAATAAAAGTCTTGGTTTTTAAAAGTAGACTGCTGGTACACCACCAGATTGGATTGATTGCACTGGGCACAGTATCAGTTGTGAGCCTGAGAAACACACAGAATAGCGGTCAGGCAAATGAACTTAGATTTAACAAAATACAATTTTTTTTTTTAAGTAGACTGCTGGTACACCACCTGATTGGATTGGTTGCACTGGGCACAGTATCAGTTGTGAGCCTGAGACACGCACAGACTAGCTGTCAGGAAAATGAACTTAGATTTAACAAAATAAATTTTTGGTTCTTTTTAAAGGTAGGCTGCTGGTACACCACCTGATTGGATTGGTTGCACTGGGCACAGTATCAGTTGTGAGCCTGACACACACACTGACTAGTAGGCAGGCAAATTAACTTAAATTAGACAAAATAAAAGTCTTGGTTTTTAAAAGTAGACTGCTGGTACACAACCAGATTGGATTGATTGCACTGGGCACAGTATCAGTTGTGAGCCTGAGAAACACACAGAATAGCGGTCAGGCAAATGAACTTAGATTTAACAAAATACAATTTTGGGTTTTTAAATGTACACTGCTGGTACATCACCTGATTGGATTGGTTGCACTGGGCACAGTATCAGTTGTGAGCCTGAGACACGCACAGACTAGCTGTCAGGAAAATGAACTTAGATTTAACAAAATACATTTTTGGTTCTTTTTTAAAGGTAGACTGCTGGTACACCACCTGATTGGATTGGTTGCACTGGGCACAGTATCAGTTGTGAGCCTGACACACACACTGGCTAGTAGGCAGGCAAATGAACTTAGATTAGAAAAAATACAAGTCTTGGTTTTTAAAAGTAGGCTGCTGGTACACCACAAGATTGGATTGATTGCACTGGGCACAGTATCAGTTTTGAGCCTGAGAAACACACAGAACAGCAGTCAGGCAAAAGAATTTAGATTTAACAAAATACAATTTTGGGTTTTTTAAATGTACACTGCTGGTACACCACCTGATTGGATTGGTTGCACTGGGCACAGTATCAGTTGTGAGCCTGAGAAACACACAGAATAGCAGTCAGGCAAATAAATTTAGATTTAACAAAATACAATTTTGAGTTTTTTAAATGTACTTTGCTGGTACACCACCTGATTGGATTGGTTACACTAGGCACAGTATCAGTTGTGAGCCTGAGAAACACACAGAATAGCGGTCAGGCAAATGAACTTAGATTTAACAAAATACAATTTGGGGTTTTTTTAATGTACACTGCTGGTACACCACCAGATTGGATTGGTTGCACTGGGCAAAGTATCAGTTGTGAGCCTGACACACACACTGGCTAGTAGGCAGGCAAATGAACTTAGATTAGACAAAATAAAAGTCTTGGTTTTTAAAAGTAGACTGCTGGTACACCACCAGATTGGATTGATTGCACTAGGCACAGTATCAGTTGTGAGCCTGAGACACGCACAGACTAGCTGTCAGGCAAATGAACTTAGATTTAACAAAATACAATTTTGGGTTTTTAAATGTACACTGCTGGTACATCACCTGATTGGATTGGTTGCACTGGGCACGGTATCAGTTGTGAGCCTGAGACACGCACAGACTAGCTGTCAGGAAAATGAACTTAGATTTAACAAAATACATTTTTGGTTCTTTTTTAAAGGTAGACTGCTGGTACACCACCTGATTGGATTGGTTGCACTGGGCACAGTATCAGTTGTGAGCCTGACACACACACTGGCTAGTAGGCAGGCAAATGAACTTAGATTAGAAAAAATACAAGTCTTGGTTTTTAAAAGTAGGCTGCTGGTACACCACAAGATTGGATTGATTGCACTGGGCACAGTATCAGTTTTGAGCCTGAGAAACACACAGAACAGCAGTCAGGCAAATGAATTTAGATTTAACAAAATACAATTTTGGGTTTTTTAAATGTACACTGCTGGTACACCACCTGATTGGATTGGTTGCACTGGGCACAGTATCAGTTGTGAGCCTGAGACACGCACAGACTAGCTGTCATGCAAATTAACTTAGATTAGACAAAATAAATGTCTTGGTTTTTAAAATTAGACTGCTGGTACACCACCAGATTGGATTGGTTGCACTGGGCACAGTATCAGTTGTGAGCCTGAGAAACACACAGAATAGCAGTCAGGCAAATAAATTTAGATTTAACAAAATACAATTTTGAGTTTTTTAAATGTACATTGCTGGTACACCACCTGATTGGATTGGTTACACTAGGCACAGTATCAGTTGTGAGCCTGAGAAACACACAGAATAGCGGTCAGGCAAATGAACTTAGATTTAACAAAATACAATTTGGGGTTTTTTAAATGTACACTGCTGGTACACCACCAGATTGGATTGGTTGCACTGGGCAAAGTATCAGTTGTGAGCCTGACACACACACTGACTAGTAGGCAGGCAAATGAACTTAGATCAGACAAAATAAAAGTCTTGGTTTTTAAAAGTAGACTTCTGGTAAACCACCAGATTGGATTGATTGCACTGGGCACAGTATCAGTTGTGAGACTGAGAAACACACAGAATAGCAGTCAGGCAAATGAACTTAGATTTAACAAAATACAATTTTGTTTTTTTTTAAAGTAGACTGCTGGTACACCATATGATTGGATTGGTTGCACTAGGCACAGTATCAGTTGTGAGCCTGAGACACGCACAGACTAGCTGTCAGGCAAATAAACTTAGATTTAACAAAATACAATTTTGGGTTTTTTAAAAGTAGACTGCTGGTACACCACCTGATTGAATTGGTTGCACTGGGCACAGTATCAGTTGTGAGCCTGACACACACACTGACTAGTAGGCAGGCAAATGAACTTAGATTAGACAAAATAAAAGTCTTGGTTTTTAAAAGTAGACTGCTGGTACACCACCAGATTGGATTGATTGCACTGGGCACAGTATCAGTTGTGAGACTGAGAAACACACAGAATAGCAGTCAGGCAAATGAACTTAGATTTAACAAAATACAATTTTTTTTTTTAAGTAGACTGCTGGTACACCACCTGATTGGATTGGTTGCACTGGGCACAGTATCAGTTGTGAGCCTGAGACACGCACAGACTAGCTGTCAGGAAAATGAACTTAGATTTAACAAAATAAATTTTTGGTTCTTTTTTAAAGGTAGGCTGCTGGTACACCACCTGATTGGATTGGTTGCACTGGGCACAGTATCAGTTGTGAGCCTGACACACACACTGACTAGTAGGCAGGCAAATTAACTTAAATTAGACAAAATAAAAGTCTTGGTTTTTAAAAGTAGACTGCTGGTACACAACCAGATTGGATTGATTGCACTGGGCACAGTATCAGTTGTGAGCCTGAGAAACACACAGAATAGCGGTCAGGCAAATGAACTTAGATTTAACAAAATACAATTTTGGGTTTTTTAAATGCACACTGCTGGTACATCACCTGATTGGATTGGTTGCACTGGGCACAGTATCAGTTGTGAGCCTGAGAAACGCACAGACTAGCTGTCAGGAAAATGAACTTAGATTTAACAAAATACATTTTTGGTTCTTTTTTAAAGGTAGACTGCTGGTACACCACCTGATTGGATTGGTTGCACTGGGCACAGTATCAGTTGTGAGCCTGACACACACACTGGCTAGTAGGCAGGCAAATGAACTTAGATTAGAAAAAATACAAGTCTTGGTTTTTAAAAGTAGGCTGCTGGTACACCACAAGATTGGATTGATTGCACTGGGCACAGTATCAGTTTTGAGCCTGAGAAACACACAGAACAGCAGTCAGGCAAAAGAATTTAGATTTAACAAAATACAATTTTGGGTTTTTTAAATGTACACTGCTGGTACACCACCTGATTGGATTGGTTGCACTGGGCACAGTATCAGTTGTGAGCCTGAGAAACACACAGAATAGCAGTCAGGCAAATAAATTTAGATTTAACAAAATACAATTTTGAGTTTTTTAAATGTACATTGCTGGTACACCACCTGATTGGATTGGTTACACTAGGCACAGTATCAGTTGTGAGCCTGAGAAACACACAGAATAGCGGTCAGGCAAATGAACTTAGATTTAACAAAATACAATTTGGGGTTTTTTAAATGTACACTGCTGGTACACCACCAGATTGGATTGGTTGCACTGGGCAAAGTATCAGTTGTGAGCCTGACACACACACTGGCTAGTAGGCAAGCAAATGAACTTAGATTAGACAAAATAAAAGTCTTGGTTTTTAAAAGTAGACTGCTGGTACACCACCAGATTGGATTGATTGCACTAGGCACAGTATCAGTTGTGAGCCTGAGACACGCACAGACTAGCTGTCAGGCAAATGAACTTAGATTTAACAAAATACAATTTTGGGTTTTTAAATGTACACTGCTGGTACATCACCTGATTGGATTGGTTGCACTGGGCACGGTATCAGTTGTGAGCCTGAGACACGCACAGACTAGCTGTCAGGAAAATGAACTTAGATTTAACAAAATACATTTTTGGTTCTTTTTTAAAGGTAGACTGCTGGTACACCACCTGATTGGATTGGTTGCACTGGGCACAGTATCAGTTGTGAGCCTGACACACACACTGGCTAGTAGGCAGGCAAATGAACTTAGATTAGAAAAAATACAAGTCTTGGTTTTTAAAAGTAGGCTGCTGGTACACCACAAGATTGGATTGATTGCACTGGGCACAGTATCAGTTTTGAGCCTGAGAAACACACAGAACAGCAGTCAGGCAAATGAATTTAGATTTAACAAAATACAATTTTGGGTTTTTTAAATGTACACTGCTGGTACACCACCTGATTGGATTGGTTGCACTGGGCACAGTATCAGTTGTGAGCCTGAGACACGCACAGACTAGCTGTCATGCAAATTAACTTAGATTAGACAAAATAAATGTCTTGGTTTTTAAAATTAGACTGCTGGTACACCACCAGATTGGATTGGTTGCACTGGGCACAGTATCAGTTGTGAGCCTGAGAAACACACAGAATAGCAGTCAGGCAAATAAATTTAGATTTAACAAAATACAATTTTGAGTTTTTTAAATGTACATTGCTGGTACACCACCTGATTGGATTGGTTACACTAGGCACAGTATCAGTTGTGAGCCTGAGAAACACACAGAATAGCGGTCAGGCAAATGAACTTAGATTTAACAAAATACAATTTGGGGTTTTTTAAATGTACACTGCTGGTACACCACCAGATTGGATTGGTTGCACTGGGCAAAGTATCAGTTGTGAGCCTGACACACACACTGACTAGTAGGCAGGCAAATGAACTTAGATCAGACAAAATAAAAGTCTTGGTTTTTAAAAGTAGACTGCTGGTAAACCACCAGATTGGATTGATTGCACTGGGCACAGTATCAGTTGTGAGACTGAGAAACACACAGAATAGCAGTCAGGCAAATGAACTTAGATTTAACAAAATACAATTTTGTTTTTTTTTAAAGTAGACTGCTGGTACACCATATGATTGGATTGGTTGCACTAGGCACAGTATCAGTTGTGAGCCTGAGACACGCACAGACTAGCTGTCAGGCAAATAAACTTAGATTTAACAAAATACAATTTTGGGTTTTTTAAAAGTAGACTGCTGGTACACCACCTGATTGAATTGGTTGCACTGGGCACAGTATCAGTTGTGAGCCTGACACACACACTGACTAGTAGGCAGGCAAATGAACTTAGATTAGACAAAATAAAAGTCTTGGTTTTTAAAAGTAGGCTGCTGGTACACCACCAGATTGGATTGATTGCACTGGGCACAGTATCAGTTGTGAGACTGAGAAACACACAGAATAGCAGTCAGGCAAATGAACTTAGATTTAACAAAATACAATTTTTTTTTTAAGTAGACTGCTGGTACACCACCTGATTGGATTGGTTGCACTAGGCACAGTATCAGTTGTGAGCCTGACACACACACTGACTAGTAGGCAGGCAAATGAACTTAGATTAGACAAAATAAAAGTTTGGGTTTTTAAAAGTAGACTGCTGGTACACAACCAGATTGGATGGATTGCACTGGGCACAGTATCAGTTGTGAGCCTGAGAAACACACAGAATAGCGGTCAGGCAAATGAACTTAGATTTAACAAAATACAATTTTGGGTTTTTAAATGTACACTGCTGGTACATCACCTGATTGGATTGGTTGCACTGGGCACAGTATCAGTTGTGAGCCTGAGACACGCACAGACTAGCTGTCAGGAAAATGAACTTAGATTTAACAAAATCAATTTTTGGTTCTTTTTTAAAGGTAGGCTGCTGGTACACCACCTGATTGGATTGGTTGCACTGGGCACAGTATCAGTTGTGAGCCTGACACACACACTGACTAGTAGGCAGGCAAATGAACTTAAATTAGACAAAATAAAAGTCTTGGTTTTTAAAAGTAGACTGCTGGTACCCCACCAGATTGGATTGATTGCACTGGGCACAGTAGCAGTTGTGAGACTGAGAAACACACAGAATAGCAGTCAGGCAAATTAACTTAGATTTAACAAAATACAATTTTGTTTTTTTTTTAAAGTAGACTGCTGGTACACCACCTGATTGGATTGGTTGCACTAGGCACAGTATCAGTTGTGAGCCTGACACACACACTGGCTAGTAGGCAGGCAAATGAACTTAGATTAGAAAAAATACAAGTCTTGGTTTTTAAAAGTAGACTGCTGGTACACCACAAGATTGGATTGATTGCACTGGGCACAGTATCAGTTTTGAGCCTGAGAAACCCACAGAATAGCAGTCAGTCAAATGAATTTAGATTTATCAAAATACAATTTTGGGTTTTTTAAATGTACAATGCTGGTACGCCACCTGATTGGATTGGTTGCACTGGGCACAGTATCAGTTGTGAGCCTGAGACACGCACAGACTAGCTGTCAGGCAAATGAACTTAGATTAGACAAAATAAATGTCTTGGTTTTTAAAAGTAGACTGCTGGTACACCACCAGGTTGGATTGATTGCACTGGTCACAGTATCAGTTGTGAGCCTGAGAAACACACAGAATAGCGGTCAGGCAAATGAACTTAGATTTAACAAAATACAATTTTTTTTTTTTTAAGTAGACTGCTGGTACACCACCTGATTGGATTGGTTGCACTAGGCACAGTATCAGTTGTGAGCCTGACACACACACTGACTAGTAGGCAGGCAAATGAACTTAGATTAGAGAAAATAAAAGTTTGGGTTTTTAAAAGTAGACTGCTGGTACACAACCAGATTGGATTGATTGCACTGGGCACAGTATCAGTTGTGAGCCTGAGAAACACACAGAATAGCGGTCAGGCAATTGAACTTAGATTTAACAAAATACAATTTTGGGTTTTTAAATGTACACTGCTGGTACATCACCTGATTGGATTGGTTGCACTGGGCACAGTATCAGTTGTGAGCCTGAGACACGCACAGACTAGCTGTCAGGAAAATGAACTTAGATTTAACAAAATACATTTTTGGTTCTTTTTTAAAGGTAGACTGCTGGTACACCACCTGATTGGATTGGTTGCACTGGGCACAGTATCAGTTGTGAGCCTGACACACACACTGACTAGTAGGCAGGCAAATGTACTTAAATTAGACAAAATAAAAGTCTTGGTTTTTAAAAGTAGACTGCTGGTACCCCACCAGATTGGATTGATTGCACTGGGCACAGTAGCAGTTGTGAGACTGAGAAACACACAGAATAGCAGTCAGGCAAATGAACTTAGATTTAACAAAATACAATTTTGTTTTTTTTTAAAGTAGACTGCTGGTACACCACCTGATTGGATTGTTTGCACTAGGCACAGTATCAGTTGTGAGCCTGACACACACACTGGCTAGTAGGCAGGCAAATGAACTTAGATTAGAAAAAATACAAGTCTTGGTTTTTAAAAGTAGACTGCTGGTACACCACAAGATTGGATTGATTGCACTGGGCACAGTATCAGTTTTGAGCCTGAGAAACCCACAGAATAGCAGTCAGGCAAATGAATTTAGATTTAACAAAATACAATTTGGGGTTTTTTAAATGTACACTGCTGGTACACCACCTGATTGGATTGGTTGCACTGGGCACAGTATCAGTTGTGAGCCTGAGACACGCACAGACTAGCTGTCAGGCAAATTAACTTAGATTAGACAAAATAAATGTCTTGGTTTTTAAAATTAGACTGCTGGTACACCACCAGATTGGATTGGTTGCACTCGGCAAAGTATCAGTTGTGAGCATGACACACACACTGGCTAGTAGGCAAGCAAATGAACTTAGATTAGACAAAATAAAAGTCTTGATTTTTAAAAGTAAACTGCTGGTACACCACCAGATTGGATTGATTGCACTGGGCACAGTATCAGTTGTGAGCCTGAGAAACACACAGAATAGCAGTCAGGCAAATGAATTTAGATTTAACAAAATACAATTTTGGGTTTTTTAAATGTACATTGCTGGTACACCACCTGATTGGATTGGTTACACTAGGCACAGTATCAGTTGTGAGCCTGAGACACGCACAGACTAGCTGTCAGGCAAATGAACTTAGATTAGACAAAATAAAAGTCTTGGTTTTTAAAATTAGACTGCTGGTACACCACCAGATTGGATTGGTTGCACTGGGCAAAGTATAAGTTGTGAGCCTGACACACACACCGGCTAGTAGGCAAGCAAATGAACTTAGATTAGACAAAATAAAAGTCTTGGTTTTTAAAAGTAGACTGCTGGTACACCACCAGATTGGATTGATTGCACTGGGCACAGTATCTGTTGTGAGCCTGAGAAACACACAGAATAGCGGTCAGGAAAATGAAATTAGATTTAACAAAATACAATTTTGTTTTTTTTAAATGTACACTGCTGGTACACCACCAGATTGGATTGGTTGCACTGGGCAAAGTATAAGTTGTGAGCCTGACACACACACTGGCTAGTAGGCAAGCAAATGAACTTAGATTAGACAAAATAAAAGATTGATTGCACTGGGCACAGCCTGAGAAACACACAGAATAGCGGTCAGGAAAATGAAATTAGATTTAACAAAATACAATTTTGTTTTTTTTAATTGTACACAGCTGGTACACCACCAGATTGGATTGGTTGCACTGGGCAAAGTATCAGTTGTGAGCCTGAGAAACACACAAAATAGCGGTCAGGCAAATGAACTTAGATTTAACAAAATACAAGTTTGGTTTTTTTCAATGTACACTGCTGGTACACCACCTGAATGGATTGGTTGCACTGGGCACAGTATCAGTTGTGAGCCTGAGACATGCACAGACTAGCTGTCAGGCAAATGAACTTAGATTAGACAAAATTAATGTCTTGGTTTTTAAAAGTAAGCTGCTGGTACAACACCAGATTGGATTGGTTGTGTTATGGATTAGGATCAGTACAAAATGCATAACTGTATTCGTGCACCTACTTATATATCTTATCTTTGCAGTATTATCGTATAAACAAGTTTTACTAATAAATGCTGAATCATTGGGAGACTCTAAAATGGAGGATTTGTCACTCCCCTTCATACAAGATGTAGGCAGCACTATTTCCGGTCTGTTAAGGATGACGAGTCTTAACACAGACTCTGAGCACGAGGAGGACAACGCCATCTTTCCTTTGTTCTAAACTTCTGACCAATGAGAGGAAGACTCATCCCCCTGTGGGATGACACCTAGAGACTCCTTAATGTTTTAACCCAATGTCTGATCAAGGTCTCATAAAAGCAGACACTTCAAAACCAATGAATTACCGAAAAAACCTGATGTTTTGCTTAAATTGTAACTTTTATCTGATTACTAAAAACTATATAAAGGATGGCTGATGTAATAAAACTAGCAGAGAGAAAGCTGTATACCAGAACTCTGTGTTGGTGTATTATTTCTCTAAGGTGTGCACACTATACTGGTAATTTGGCCAGGGACAGATATTTCTGAAAAATACTTTGTTATTTACCAAAACAAATGGTGCTCGAATAGGGACTTGAGGTTTAACTGAACTGCAGCGGACAAGAGGAATTCGGACAGACTTCATGAGAACAAGTGGAGCCTGATCACCTCCGGTACACGGTAAGGACATGATTAGTACCTTATCCGTGTAGACCTGTTCTTGGGATTATGCCCGTTGTCCAGTTCCGCTATAGGGAGGTTACAAAAAGTACAGGTGATATTTTGCCTCAAGTCCATTTGAATTCTGTACAAGATATAGTGATATCTGTCGCCTTTGTGTGTCTGTTGGTAGTGTGGGTTGAACGATTGTGATTTGTTAGATATTGTGGTTCAGGTGACACACACGTGTATGTGTGACTCTCTGGAGACGGATGACTTGTACCCAGAGACGTACATAAACCAGAGGTCACACATACGGGCTTGCATATACGTGCCCTGGGGATTGGGATTGCTTTGCATATACATATTTTCCCGGGAAGGGTCTATGCATGCTGGATAGATGAATATCTCTTGGGGGTCATGATGTTTGGGCCGTAGGTAGCTTGATAACCTCAAGAGACGTCTGTCATTCACTACGGGTGATTAAAACGTGTGTGTGTGTGTGTGTGACACATAATTGTCGGTTGGTAAGCACATAATAGTGCATAATCCCGAATCACATATCTCTGAATCTAAAGTTTTCTGCAGAAAAGTTTTGATGATTATAATGTTATATGCTATGTCATTGCTGGTTGTGATGCATATTTTAATGAGAAATGTAGCTTAGAATTTCTCTCCCTGTAAGCTGAAAGCTGATTTCTCTGCAGCTGTGTGACATCAAGGTCAGATGAAAGGAGTATTACTCTTCCCCTCCCATCTTGTTTAACTCTTTCAAGGACGTATCTTAGTTAGGAGAATTCTTTCTATGCCAATGCTTAAGGTTGTATGTGAAGGGGTTAACATATTCTGCTGATGAAGGGGTTAACATATTTTGCTGTATTGCTATACTGTTTAAGATAAGAAATGTTTTATTATTCTGTGTAAAAATCAGGAAGTAAGTATAGCTCTGGACACTGTAAGACGCACCGTCTCTATGTCTAGGGGCAACCCGTTAACTCGAGAATATCTTTCGGAATTGTCAGAGCTATTTCAGCTCAGTACAGACGAATCCTGTTCTCGGATTAAAAAACCGTGATAGCAAATAAGGTTACGTTGTCTATTGAGACAACCACCTAAAGTTATTTTTTTTTTTTTAGAAGGATAGTTGTAAATGGTTGCTTCCCAATCTAAACAATACCCATCTCCCAACCCGGGAGAATCATGCAAAGCTGTCATATGGAATTATATACACAGCGTAACATCAGGTCCCGTGAAAGAGCAAACGAGATAAGAACACAGAAATATTAAGGAACTTTTTCTTTACATACATTTATATAATATTCTGATTGCTTTCGTTTATAAAGTAGATGGATTGTCTTGTGTTTTGCTGCAAGTAAATTTGTGAGTGTTTGCTGTACTTTCTTTTCTTTGCAATACAATTGAGAAATGCAGGTTAGAGAATTTGTGTCCACCACTGAAATATATTTCTTAAGCCGGCATATATGTGAAAAAAAGGAAATCTTTTTCCAGAAATATGTAACAGTGGAGGATTTATAGTCTATCTTGTTTGTAAGTGTAAGACAGGTGTGTTTGTGAGTACATACATATGTATATGTATGTATATGCATATATTCTTTTGAAACATTTTGGCTGAAGTTTCTGTGTGTTTGTAACCATGAAACTCTTAACACACAGCCACCGCCCCATCATGGCTCCCAACTTAGAAAAATGGGAGTTGACTACAACTTTAGGACCAACCCCTTTTAAAACTATGACGAAGCATCTACTATACTACCTCTGCTGGAGTCAGTGCCCTGTATCCACTACTCCTTGGTAATATTAATCTTTATTAAAAGGAAGATATTGGAGACATTCAATGTTTCATTAAGCTTTACTATGGAACAAGAAGTATACAAAAGAAAAGTAAACACAACGTTACTTTAGGATGTTTTTACTCCGACACAATTTCTGTCCCATATACTGTTATTTTTAGATTCTCTGTGAAGCAGCTCCCCTGCTTGTGTCTGCTCCTGTAGTTAACTCCTACATGCCTGTTTGCAACGCTGATACAGAATTCTGTGAGTTATTAAAAGCATGCGCTCTGGATGAAATAGCAAATCAGGCTATTAATTTGTCAGATATTACACAGGTGGTAATATATCATTCCAGACACGAGTCTCAGATGCTAGGAGCAGCCTTTGTGGAGGGATTGAAGAGAATCCATCAGGAAAGATTTATAAACATCTCGTCCTGAATACAAGGTGTTGCCATTAGAGACTTTGTAAAAAAAAAAAAGACTTGTATCTCATGGCCTGAAAGTCTCCCTATAGCACTGTTAAGAGTGGGGTACACCCCTGGAGGGAAGTTTTCTCTGTCCCCTCACGAGATCCTATTTGGGTCTGCTTCTAGATTAGGGTGTTATTATCATCAGCAATTGAAATTTAAATCTGATGTATTTGTTGATTATGTGATTGCTTTATCTCAAGCACTGACTAAAATACATGCACAAGTGTTTTCTCCTATTCCAGATCCAGAAGTAGACACTGGTACTCATCAACTACTTCCTGGAGATTGGGTCCTGGTCAAGAGATTTGTGAGAAAGAATCCTCTGGAATCCAGATATGATGGTCCCTTTCAAGTTCTTCAGTTTAACTTGAAGGACGGCCTGCTTGGATCCATGCATCTCATTGCAAGAAAAGTTTCAGCACCAGACCCATAGCATCCAACATCAATATGATCATAACACATATCCTTTTCTGTCTGTTCTTAACTAAAGTAGAACCTTCTGCATTCATTAGTGAGAAGAAAGATGGTATTACACTTTGGTACAATCCATCTAAAACACATATGATCACATTCTCCTTTGATTATTGTCATGTTGTATGTTGCCAACAGCTAAGCGTGACTCAACAATGTAACTTGTACGAATACACTCACAGAACATCTATATACATATGTGTTACAGACCAGACTTGGGGAAAAGATTGTAGTCATTGGGAAGCTGTAGGATGGAACACTGGGACAGCTTGGGGCTACAGACCACAGAGTGCCTCAGATAGAACAGATTTGAGTGGAAGCCCTTTACTTGAACGTATGACTCTAATAAAGCCAGGCAAATGCTCGCCAAATGGCAAGACTGGAGCTAACATGCGACTTACCCCCAGACCCACAGACGCAGGTACATACCTAATGGGTGGCTGGGTTAGAGGAAAAGCAAAAGGACGGATTGGTAAATTTATGCTCAGAGATCTAAATGCACCACTCATATCAGAAGGACTAATGCAAGTACAACACACTCAGGCATTACCCCAGATGACTGATATCAGTGAACCTACGTACGAAGGAACCCTAGCAAATGAGACTGGGTTCACAGACCTTAACTTATGACTGGTTTGGACGAAATATAACGTAGAGTCACATAATAAGACTAATTGTTATGTTTGTGTAAGTGCCAGACCTCACCTAGGCACCGTTCCACTTATGGTAACTATGAAGGAAGAAGTGGAGTGTTAGTTGGGAATTATTGTAAGTTAAGTATGGGACTGAAGCGAATAGTTCCTAGAATGTTATAGTAAGTGATTTGGAAGAGAGATTTTGCATGTGAATTTGATCCAAAATGGAGTTTGTTTTTGAATAGATTGCAAATAGTAAATACGGAAAGAGAAAACAGGCAGCTCTTAACCCCCGAATGAATCCTTCTACATATATGATGTATATAGTCCTTGGCTATCCTCTGACAGTTCTGGCACCACATGATATTGCGGCCATCATACAGCAGACACAACCTAAGCACATGACTACAGCCAGACACCTCCGTCTGCAATGTTCCCTCCTTCTACCAGACAATGTTACCTTACAGAGATGTTATGTTCTCAATCCAGCCACTCTCTTACCATTTCCAGAGGGGGGAGATGAGGAAGATGGATACTTTTGGTACAGCCTGATTTTGAATCCAAACTCAGGAATAACCAATCTATATGTAAAAAGACGTCTACTGGAAGGTGGTGGAAACAGCCAGACGCTCACAGATGAGACACAAGACCCTCTATATTGCACGCTGTGGAATAAACAATCTCCAGGCCGAGATTTCCAATATGAAGCAAGACTCACTAAATTGAAGCAGGTCACCTTAAAACTAAAGACATTGTACAACAATGCAGCAGGTGATAGTGCATTTACGGTGGAGCTCCCGCAAAAAGCAGAAGCGCTCTACAAGCATTGGGATACAGAAATTCCACATGTTGCAGTATCCAAGTTCGCACCGGATGGATGGAAGACATTGGGATCTGCATTAAAATGGTGGGACCCTGCAGAGGAAGAGGAGTTGGAAGAGGAAGGAGTGGAAAAGGAAAATCTCCACTGGCAAACAGACAGCACTCCCAGTATACAAGCCAGAGACCCATATGCAGTCCCCGGACTCACAAATCCACCCCATGACTGCCTTCCGCAAATGGAAATGGAGACCTCACACCTTGTGAATGTAAAAGACCTTGCCCTGACAGACCCAGACATCACTCTGTATGTAGATGGATCAAGGTATGCTGATGAGAATGGAAAATATCACACAGGATACGCTGTGACTACGGAAAAAGATGTGATACGAGCCTTCTCACTACCTCCCTCCATGTCAGCACAAGAAGCAGAGTTGATTGCATTGACCAAGGCCTGTGAGATTGCGACAGGAGTCCGAGCCAATATTTATACAGACTCAAGGTATGCTCTGGGAGTGACTCAAGACTTTGGGGTAATCTGGAAAGCTAGAGGATTCATGACAGCCGCAGGCACTCCAGTGAAGCATGACAAAGCCATCCGTGAACTACTAGATGCTTTAGCACTCTCAAAGGAAGTAGCCATACTGAAAGTAAAGGCACATGGGAAGCTAAATTCAGACGAAGCACGAGGAAACCATCTACCCGACTAAGCAAGCAGCAATGACAACACAGGAAATGGAAAGGAGAGAGGTGGATGGAGAAATAAACATTTATACAATGGAGACTCTGTTAAAAGATTTAAAATTGCTCAAAGAATTGCAAAAGACGGCAGGTCCAGAAGAAGTGAAAAAAAAAAAAATGGAGGAAAACGTACCCTGTGATGACTAGTAATCCCCATCCAGGGAGAGGTATAACTGTGTACCCTGGAAATTATACGTGTTACAGGAGAAACGTTTCTCAGGGGTTCAACTTGCAGAAGTTCCCAAGTGGGTTTTGTCACACATATAGAGATGGGTCATCCACACTGCTAGTCAATCAGACCTGATCTTTGGGGGACATATATTGGTTGTGTGGAGATATGAAACTCAGGGTAAGACTGTCAGGAGTATGGCGTTGGGAATGTACCTTGGCTAAAGCCATAATGCCGTTACACATTGTTCCAACCTATTATGGTGATCTAGATAGTGTTCCTCAGACACAGTCCAGAAGGAAGAGACATACATCATCATCTGAACCTAGAGAAAGTTTTGATTCCCATGTGTACATAGATTCTATTGGAGTACCAAGGGGGGTGCCTGATGAATTTAAAGCCCGTAACCAAGTAGCAGCAGGATTCGAGTCACTCATACCAATGATTGGTGTAAACAAGAATGTTGCCTTTACAGAACAGTTAGAGGCTACATCACACATGGCCTTCCAGAACCGCATGGCATTAGACATGATCCTTGCAGAAAAAGGTGGAGTATGAAAAATGCTTCCTGACACTAGCACATGTTGTACATACATTCCTGATAATACAGGTCCAAATGGTAAGACCACATTGGCTAATCTTGGTCAAGAATTAAAAGAAAATTCTGACACTATAGACTATTGGGAATCATGGTTTGGTTGGATGAATGGATGGCATAAAGTGTTATTGCAGATAGGGATGGCTATCTTTATTGTCATAATCTTGTTAGCCTTCCTCTTATGTTGCATTATCCCCTGTATACGCAACTACCTTCAGAAAACTGTGGACAAGGCTTCTCCCACCTTTATCCACCAAGATTTAGACATAGATCTGTATGGACAGAATGATGATTGTAAGACATCCCATCTTCTGATGCGGACTCTAACTGGCTCTAAGGAGAGTGTTCTGTGTGCTGAGCTACACTATATCTGAGTACTATGGTCCCTCTCCAAGCTTAGCTACACTATTAGATATTAGAGGCTTGTTAGGTCTTTCCCATGCCACATAGGTCATAGGGTAGGTGTGACGTCGGGTCATGGCAAGCCCGATCGAACAAAGATATGTACCTATGACTTACACACATGCAATGCTTTCAACATCCGGAAATAGAAGACACAAAGAATAGTGCTCTGGAAGGACCATAGTTGAGACATATATCTATTATAATAAGATATTTAGTTTTAGACACCCGATATAAGAATAGGGTGTTATACTTATAATCAGTAAGTTTTACTAATAGCTGTGAGTGTGACGAATATATTATGTCATTTTAAGGGGGACTGTTATGGATTAGGATCAGTACAAAATGCATAACTGTATTCGTGCACCTACTTATATATCTTATCTTTGCAGTATTATCATATAACCAAGTTTTACTAATAAATGCTGAATCATTGGGAGACTCTAAAAATGAGGATTTGTCACTCCCCTTCATACAAGATGTAGGCAGCACTATTTCCGGTCTGTTAAGGATGACGAGTCTTAACACAGACTCTGAGCACGTGGAGGACAACGCCATCTTTCCTTTGTTCTAAACTACTGACCAATGAGAGGAAGACTCATCCCCCTGTGGGATGACACCTAGAGACTCCTTAATGTTTTAACCCAATGTCTGATCAAGGTCTCATAAAAGCAGACACTTCAGAACCAATGAATTACTGAATAAACCTGATGTTTTGCTTAAATTGTAACTTTTATCTGATTACTAAAAACTATATAAAGGATGGCTGACGTAATAAAACTAGCAGAGAGAAAGCTGTATACCAGAACTCTGTGTTGGTATATTATTTCTCTAAGGTGTGCACACTATACTGGTAATTTGGCCAGGGACAGATATTTCTGAAAAATACTTTGTTATTTACCAAAACAGTTGCACTGCGCACAGTATAAGTTGTGAGCCTGACACACACATTGGCTAGTAAGCAGGCAAATGAACTTAGATTAGAAAGAAAAAAACAAAAAAACAGACTGATGTTATAGCCCTAAAATGGGCTTTTTGGGGTGCTGTCCTTGCAGAGATCAAAAGAGTCCTTCATGACTGTATTGTACAGTAGCCTAGCTATGGTTTTCCCTATTGAATTAGTATCACCTACACTCAGCCTCCTCTCAGTAAGACTGCAAGTTAGTTATGATTCCAAAATGGCTGCTGTTCATGAGGTTGAAGGGTCTGGAAGGCAGGGTATGATGCTGATTGGCTGGAATGTGTCTGCTGACTGTGAGGTGCAGGATGAAAGTTTGTTTAATGATAAAGTATAGGGGGCGGATCGAACATTGCATATGTTCACAGTTCGCCGCGAACGCGAACATGCTATGTTTGCCGGGAACAGTCCACAGGCGAACTATTCGCGACATCTCTACTGGTCATGTATAAACCAAATGTAATCTGTTTAAAGCTTTAGGCAGTGTTCTAGGAATATGTGGGTTTCTTGACTTGGACTTATCCAATTTATCATTCAGAGTTAAATAAAAATTTCCCCCAATGATAACATGACCTTTACTGTTTGGGCCTCATTAAATTGCAAGCCTGCAGTTGCCTTCATACAGCCCATCAGTCTGCGGGGCTTGAAATTTGCAACAGTTACCAAGCGAATAAATGGAAAAAGCCTGCAACTACATGGCCGAAATCCAAAACCGTAAACCATGCTTCCATATGTAGCATTTCAGGGCATGATTATGATCAGTTAAGCAAGCCCGCAAATTACAATTTAGACACAGCCAATAGTAAATGAATCCGTCATCATGATGTCAGTAAAACATGGCGTTTAAACCACAATCAATTGGTGTTTAGAAGTCCAATTTCTGATCAGACTCACAATCCAGAAATGTTGCCATATAAAAAAATCACTAAATCTACTATTCCAGTCCATACGAGTTCAATGATATATATTAACCCATTGATTGCTGGGATCAATATGACATGAAATTTACACATAAAAAAAAATGATTGCAGATTTGCAAGCTTGAGACTGTTGTGCAATTAATTCTAATGTCTATTATTGTTTCCCGTTCTTTTGAATTTCAGTATTGTGTTTTCATTTGCTTTTACAGGTGTTTAACCTCCTTGCAAGACCTCTCTAGTATTTGTAGAATTTTTTGCTACATTTGCAATATAGAGGTTTGAAGGCAATTGCGGGCTTGTTGAATTGTTGCAATTTAATAGCGATTTGCGATTTTTGTGATTTTTGTAACATTTGTGGCGTTGAAAGATCAAAGGCTTTGATGGGTCGAAGATACAATTTTGACAGCTCAAAAGAATTTTCAGCCTGTATCTCGCAAAATGATTGCAGGTTAGATGAAAGAGGCTAAATTAATAGCAGTAACTTTTGTGGGCTACATTACGGCCATCAGTAACTACAATTTGGACAATTTATTGAGGCCCTTTGTTTCTAAAATATGAGAGACATTTATTACAAATTTTGTGTTGGGAGTATACATTGATGCTAATGTATAGAATTGGCCCTTAAATCCATGACAATGATTATACATCTCTCTTATTTGTCTCTATATACAGACTGGACCTTTGCGCCTAATGATTAATGCAGAAATATCCCTGGACACTTTGTTTTTGATGTAAAAGAGATTAAAAAACATTTTGGAGAATTTACATGTAAGAATTTCGGTGGGTGTTGCCTAGTGAAGCAAAACTGTTGGTTTCAAGGAAAAATAAAAGTTAATAAACATTATATGGCATGAGAATCACTTGCCATTTTATGTTTCTGTCAAGTGATATGACACAACATTAGGAAGGGAGGTTAAGAGAGGAGATCTTCCCTTTAACCTAAAAAAGACCTAATCAATCATGGATAACATTTCTATTTTTCTAAGCTACAAACATTCTGATGAGAATAATGTTTTTGCATTCCTCTTATTGAATTTTTATACTCTCACTATGCTTTCACTTCACTAAACTTTACCTATAAATTAAAATGTTCCCTAGTCTCAGACTTGTTTCTTAATTACTCACTTGCTAATCAAAACCACTCCTTAAAATCTTCTCTTGAGCTTAACTTCATTATCTGCAATGCATCGTCAGCCTACAAAAGTTCACAAAGGCTCAGTATGGTGATGCATTTCCAAGGACCTCATGTCTTCCCTTGTTTTTTTTGGACCTTGCTGTTAATTATGAAACTGTTGCCACCTTTTTTTGGACATACTTTCCTGTTTCAGAACATACCTCTATATCACTTACTGACTGTTTCCCTGTACAGCACACTTTTCATTTCTCTATCGTTATTCAGGGTTAAGATTTGGTATCTCACTGTTCTCTGTCTTTACAGATTTCCTTGACAACTTTAATACATACATTGTCTAACTAATGTTGAAATTCTATTGAAATTCTATTGTTTCCTACTTCATCTAGAACTCCCATACCTGAAATCTTATTGAATGTCATCAACTTTGTAATCATGGTAACTTATTGCATGTACTATTTCTTGGTTGCAAAAGATTGTTCTGTCTCCTCCATATGTTATCTTTTCCGAATCTCACATACTAACAAAATTTCATGTACAATATATTTCCAGAATCTACTCTTTTTTTGCCCATGATACAATCAAATTATACATTAGTAGTAGCCTATGTACCAACCTGACTACTGCAACCATCTCTAAAATGGCCTTCCCATCACTCAGCTGTGCTCACACTAATGTATTGTGAACCACCATTAGCTTATCTTCCTCAAACCTCATCTTGTACATTAACCCCATGTTTTAGAATTCGTTTTAAAATCCGGTTCATGATGTCACATCTACAAATACTTTCTAAATCACAACATCCTGTTTTTCACACAAGATCTAAAAAGACAAATGTGTGAGTCTGTATAATAATAATAAGTGGCTCTTTATTTATTTACATTTGTAAATAGGGCTTTTACAAAAAAAAGGTGCATCATTTTTTAAAAATGTACAATTACATTTGCAGAGCATACAGTGAGATTTGTATTTCTTGCTAATATGGTGGAACAGGCTAGAGGCAAAGTCATGGTCATGAGCACAATATGTGAATCTGAAAGATTAGAACGGATAAGAACATAGGAGAAGTTTAGTGAGACAAGACATGGAGGAGAATGGCCATGGAGGGATTTGCAGACAAGGGTTAGGAATGTAAAAAAAGTAGCAAGGTGGGTAGAGGTGTGGGTTGTGTGGGGAAGATTGGATATTAGACATTAATTTTGAATTTGTTAGATTGGGGGTGCATTCATGGTGTGAGAGATCAATAAAGAGTGCGTTGCAGTAGTTCAAATGAGTGAAGATAAGTCAGTTAATCAGTACTTTTATTGCAGAGATAGTTATTTGGGTCGATTTATAAGGAAGTTAGACAATTGGTAATGGCAAGCGAAAGTAACCAGGGTTATGTAAAGAGAAAAAATGTTGGTTTGAATATGAATCCAGTTTTGAGTTGCAGTGTATTGTGTGAGAAAGAATGGGGTAAAGAAAAGGTAGGAGTTTCTGGTGGGCGGTATGAGACCGAAAGTAAAAACCCTGCTATTTTGGACTCATTGAGTTGCTAATATCAAAAGCTATCAAAATGGATATGAAACTTGTAAGTACTGTGAGCTGTTTTTATGTGTAGTGTAGTGTAGGCCACCATAATTAATGTTGGGGTTGCTATAAGGTGCTATGTGCACTGTAGTGTTGTTATTTTACCTGTAACTAGCAGAGGTATACTTTCTGCCATGTATGTTAGTGGGACAACAAAGAGTTAACTCTGCCGGAATTTGAATGTGTATATGGCCTCCCGGAATGTTTGTTTGGTCAGAGAGGGCACTATGGGGGATATATGGGTTAATATATCAAGCAGAAACTGTTGGTGCTTATATGGAATTTCCAGATGCTACTCTAATCCGAAGTCTAGTATAGTCATAAAGTGATACACTTCACCTAACAGCAATACCCGTGGTCTGGGATCTGTAGTCAGTTAACAAGATGAACATTTCCAGACCCTTATCTTGAAACCAAAGAAGGGTCAGGCGGTCACACTAAGAATTTAGATCCCATCTTACAGGGAGGAGAACAAGGAGGAGGTGTGGGGAATTATTTTTGATGTTTGTGATATATTTCTATGCAAACAAGAATAAAGCCAGTCTGAGTTTCACATTCTTCTTTCTAACTAAAGGAGTGTCTGCATGTGTCCATCTTGGATTCTAACCAAATGGATCTGATTTTGTCTGCCTCTTCAGAAATTACATCCTGATCTGAATTTAATTGCCAGGTGCTGAGATTGAACACAAACAGCATGACCTTGAAGGAGAAAATTGAGGTGCACATGACCCCACAAATTTTGGTGGTCACAGGCAGTGGTTGGCCAAGCACTAGAAAATGGTTGGAGGGAACGTGGGTTTAGGGTACTGATTTATGGTTGGAGAGATAGGCAGATGTTTGAAGTTTTTTCTATGAAGTAGGAGGAGAGATCCTAAGCAGTGAGCACTGAGAGGCATGAAGCCTGACAAGCACTTGGAGGGTGGAGTAGATTGTTTAGTGTTAACGACAGCTGTCAGGGGTGCGTACACATATTGTTGTTTGTGACATAGTATGTCAATTTGTTGTACAATAATAAAAAATATCTACACATGTGTAATCATGCAGTTAGTTCTGCCACACATTAGCGTACTGAAGCAGACAGAGGGAGCAGTGTATATCTCATGAATGATTTAACAATTTTTTATATATATAACTTCCCACATTTTGTGTCAGTGTTTCTTTAAATAATTCACACCACATATCTTGTCTCTAAATATACAAACTCTACCAAAACAGTAAATTAATTGATCACCTGTACTGAGTTATCTTTCAGTGACCCCAGAAAAATCAAATATACGCACAGAAACAGGCCATCTTTCTCATGTTTTCTATCAGCCTCTGAAGCATTTACATTTTACAGTCAAATGATCCTGTACCATTGTGTTATAGAACTACATTGTTCAGTAAAAATGAAATAGCACACAGAACATGTTGCATTTTTATTTCTAACCTGTTGACTTGGATGAGGAGATGTTATTTTTATCTCAATGACTGCAGACCTTGCACTGTTATTTGTCTATTAAATGTGAAAATGTTAGTGTCCAAAAGAAAAAAAAGGTGGAAATTGCATATTCCTTTTATAATATATGTTAACTGTAATCTTTTTCTATCAATATGCATTATACGCACTAGCAGCTTTTGTTATCAAATATCTGACATGATTGTTGTTGTTATTATTTTTATTATTATTCATTTATAAAGCAATATTTTCTACTGTAAGGTGTGAAATACAATACAGATACATGTGAATTTTTGGCATTTTCATTAGGCAGAGTATGTCGCTGCCTAGGGGTATCTACTTGCAGGGGATGCATTCTTCCAGCACTGAAAACTGCACCCAACACAGCCAAAACTGTGTTTTATTTATACAGTGTTACTTATAAGAAGGGATTGTTGGTTTGTTGTATGTTTATTTATTTTCCTTGGGTTTCCCCACTAATTGACTAAAATAAGTTGCCCATCTACACAACATTCTGGGAGTTGCATTTTTGTGTAGAAATGCATGGTATAATCTGAAATCAGCAGTCACTGAGCCTTTTCTGGGGAAAGTCAAAGAACTATCCCAGCTACATATGAGCAGTGCTTGGACAAAGACAGAGGAAAGATGGAGATTATTTGGACCAGCTACCATGAGGCAAGTATTTGTGATATGGATTGGACCTTAATCCTAATTTCTGGCAGTGTAAATAATATTATTATTACATTATTATCATATAGTCACTACCTTTTAATTTGACCTCATAATAAGAACTAAATATCTGCAAAATCATTTCTCAAAAGCTTATAGTAGTAACCATATTGCTTACAGAAAAATGTGTCCGCTTCTTAAAGGGATATGGATGGCTTCTAGATTTTACTAGGTTTGAAATATACTTATGTATTTATCTACTTTTATGCCCCTTGTTTTATTAAGAAGCACTTTAAAACTTTGTTTTCACTGCCTAAAATCAAAGAAATAGTCCTTGTATGGGTCTGCCTACTGCATCATATGCAGGCACAGGCTCAGTGGGGCTGGATGTGCAGTGTAGTGCACTTGATTATTAAGCACCACGTCTCAGCAACCTGTTGCATCATGTTTCTAAGACCTGGTTCCTGATTGGCTAGCATTGCACTGCACATCCAGTCTGTGTCTGTATATACTGCAGTGGGAAGACCCATAAACAGACAATTTGTATACTTTTAGGCAGTAAAAATGGAATTTGTAAGAGCTTCCTAATAAAATAAAGTACATACAAATATATACAAGTAAATACTTATATTACATACCTAGTAAAATACTGAAACCTTCTATATTCCTTTATTTCTACCTCACTGCCAAATATCTTGCCATCCAATACAAATATTTTAATTATAAGACATAGCATTTCCATAACCAGACTCATCTGTTTGATCCTTTATCCATGTAAAGAACAAAGAGAATTACGTATCTGCCCTCCTCTCATTCTCAAACTACTTAAAAATGCTAAACATATCCTTTCCAAATAATCCTTTCTTGAGCCAAGCTCCATCTCTAACTAGAGTCCTATTTCTCTTAACCTCCAGTCTACTTGTATGACTGGTTAATAAGTTTTTCAGGTTTTCACTATCTGTATTTACGGTCAACACACGTTATTACACATTCCATTCACTATTTATATTTCCTATCTATTTTCAATGGGTTTATTCCCATTGTATTTTCTATAGTATCACTTTCTAATTGGTAGTATAGTCAGGAGTCCTCTAATTACAGTCACTATCAGGGTTTCTTCTCTATACTTTTATTTTTAACTTCTTTTTAACCTTAATGAGAAAGCCATGTTAGGCAACTCATAATAAAGTTTTTGTTTGAACTTTTATATTTAATAATTTCATGAATATAATTGATCAGGTGTCAAGCACCATCCCTTACAAATTGTGTTTTCACTATCTGTCCTAATAGATTCAAAATCAGTATTAAGCAGTGTGACAACTGTAAACCCAAATTTGTCATCTTTTTCAGCCAAACAGAAAGTTCCAAAATCCTATTTAAGCAACAGAAAGCACAGCAAATGCCATTTGCTGAAGAGGATCTGCTCCTAGCAGAAGCTCCGTAAGTTCAGTTGATTTTTTTTTTTTTGTAAAAAAAGGCTAGAGTACCAGAACTTATTTACTCAACATGGATAAACCACCTAGTCCAGGGCAGCAGAGTGAGGACCAGGGCATTAATGATCATCGATGGATCTTCATTTCAGATATGTAAGTATTATTAAATATTTTTATTTTACAGTTTTCCTGTATTTTTTAATATCTATTTTCATTTTATTTGTATTTTTTTAATTTTTTGTGTACGTCTTTATTATTTTTGGTATTTTTAAGTTTTTCTATTTTCTGAAATGTAGAGTGGTTGTAATTTTTTAGTTTTTTGTAATTAATTGGGGATTTTTATTTTTTGTAATTTCTTAGTTTTTTATTTTTATGAATTAATAGTTTTTTTGTTTTTTGTGAGGATTGGTTTTAGTTATTAGTATATTTGGAGGGGGGTTATTTATTAGTTTACTGTAGTGTTTTTTTTAAACTTATGGTGTCATGGGGGTATAGACCACATGATATGTTAGAAGTTAATTAGTTTACCATGGAGGTCAGCACACACTATTCTACCTCGACATAGATTCTATATATTTTCCAAAAATAACTGTAAAGTATTGGTCTCAATATTCTACCAATCAACATCCTATGTCTTCTCATTTTCCCAAATGGATTCCTATTTTCAGAACTTTTGCTGGACCTTCACCTTTCCTATTGTCTGATTTTTCTTTAGCTTCCAGAGCTCTTTATTTACTACTACATGAAAAAAAAGAATGTGACACTGTTATTTCTGATCTATTGACATTCACAAAGAGATGATGACTATAAATCTTTGTACTGTTATTTGTCTGTTGAATACAAACATGTTCTCATAGAAATAAAGGTGCAAAGTGTACAGTAATATTTCAATATATCTAATTGAATCAAAACTATAATCAGAATCTATTCTAAACCATATGCATTGTGCACATATTTTCTGGTTCTCCCAATGCTGTGAGAACTATTATTATTGTTTGAGATTTTTATTTGTAATGTATAAATATATGACTTATGTCACCTTTGCTTTTTCCAATTGTTTTTTTTTCTTGAACCCCAAAAGCACATAGATAGAAAGATAGAGAGATAGATAGAGAGCTATATAGATAGATAGATAGATAGATAGATAGATAGATAGATAGATATAATTAATATCCCCCAGGATCTTGACTCCTAGTCCTGTTCCTAGCTTTGTCACAAGATAGGTTTCATACTTCTTCCACAGCTCTCATTTCTGAAATCTCGATGAATGTCATCAGATTTGTAATCATGCCAGCTTCTTACATCTACTTTTTCTGGGTTCTAAAAATTATGCTCTCTCCTCCAATTTAAAATTATGCACCTAACATCCCATCTACAAACAGTCTCGGAATGACAGTCTATAACTTGTCTCCTTTCTTTGACACAATTTCTTAATAAACTAATAAGCAGCTTCATGTGTCAATAAGTGGTTCTGAATGCCTATTTTGGCACAGTATTCCATTTTTTCATGTCGTTGCAGAAATTATCTCCCCAAGTGTTATCATTCAGTCAGGCCCCTCCCATACTACATTCACTCACACATTAGTCAATTGAGGCACATAAAGTGAATTATGTTTATTATCTTTCATTTGTAATGCCCCATCATATTCTGTTGAGCTATACAGGGATTAAAAATAGGGCAAAATACAGTAAAAACAAAATAAAAGAATGGAGGGCCCTGTTTTGAGCTTAGAATCTTATGTAGAAAGTGTTTTTTCCCAAAGCACCCTACAAGATTGAACACTCGCCACTTACAATCTTAAGGGAACTGAAAAGGCAGAAAACCTCGTCAACAAGACAGATAAGGGTTTGGATAGACCAGGGAGGAGGTGTGAAAGGGAGAGGAGAGGAAGGGATCAGTTAGTCATAATGAGGTAAAAGGCTCAAGGATGTAATCTTCATTTAGTGGTCAGATAATATAACCCGCAAATGATAATGTTCGGTGATAGTAATTTGACTGTTATAAAGCTGCAACAATTAGGAGTGGGTGGGTCTATGTGAGGAAGGGTGGAAAGGCAGTGGTATCTGGTATCAGCAGGGTAGTAGGTGACCCACAGGCCTGGAGAGATAGGAAAAGAAAAGACAAACAGAGTATGAGACCACACTATATAAGGAACAGGAGGGTGAACAAGGAGAGGGGTAGGGTCATAGAGAGGCATGGGAGGTCAGTGTTAAACAAAGCACACTAATGAACTCAAATACATGGGCCTTATTCAATTACAAGACTGCAGATTACGTTATGCAGGCCGTATGTCTACGGGCTTAAAATTTGCTACAATTACAGAGCGATTCAATTGAAAAAGCACACAATTTACAGACAAAACTATAAAACATGCAATCATAAGTAGCATTTCAGAGCATAATCATGATCAATTAAGCTAGGCTGTAAATACTGATTTAGAAACAGCAAATAGTAAATGAGACCTTCATCACAACTCTACTTTCTCTTACACCCTTGACACCTCAACCCCTTAACCACACAAAGATGCCTTCGCTCTCTTCCACAACCTTGGCACACTACACAAAGAAGATGCATCCAGAAGTGCTCCCACACTGCTGAGCGGCTTTGCAGATTTCCTCCACTACAAATTTATGTTACCCTCCTATTCCTCCGCCCTCAACCTTGCCAAACAATACTACTTCACATCACTAATATCAACTCTGTCCTCTAACCCCAAGCGTCTGTTCGCCACTTTCAATACTCTCCTCCGCCCACAACCTCCTCCCATCCCTTCCTCTCTCACAGCTGAATACTTTTATTCATAAAATTCAAAACATCTGCAATGAACTCTCATCACACAGTGGCTCAGTCACTCTACCCTCTCAAATAACCAACCACACCCAGTCTTCTCCCTCCCCCAATCCAACAGCCACTTTGAACTGCTTTGCCCTCGCTACATAGGACGAAGTCGCCAGCCTGCTTTCATCCACCCGCCTCACTATCTGTCCTCAGGATCCTATTCCATCTCAGCTCATCTTTCCCCTCTCTACCACACTAATTACTGGCAGGTTTCCATCTTCTCCAAAACACAACAAAATTACACCCACCCTCAAAAATCCCTCATCTGGCTCTGACATCACATCTAACTACCCCCTATCTCTCTACTTCCCCTGGCTTCCAAACTGCTGGAGCGGCTCGTCTATAACCGTCTTTTCAGCTTTATTTCCTCCAACTCCCTTCTTGACACCTTCCAATCCGGCTTCCACTGAGACAGCTCTCACTAATGACCTGCTTACTGCCAAGTCAAAAGGTCACTTTTCTATTCTCCTTCTTCTAGATCTCTCTGCTGCCTTTGACACAGTTGACTTCTACTCCATATCCTCTTCTTCCTCTGTATTCGAGACACTGCTCTCTCGTAGTTCTCATCATACCTACAAAATCGATCATTCAGTGTCTCCTTCTCTGACACCTCTTCTTCTCCTCACCCCCTGTTTGTTGGCATACCCCAAGGATCAGTCCTAGGCCCCCTCATCTTCTCCATCGACACATCCTAACTTGGTACCCTTATAAACTCTTTTGGGCTTCAGTATCAACTCAAATCAGCGCCAGATCTATCTTCCTCTCTTCTAACACATGTTTCTAACTGCCTCTTTTGTATATCCTGTTGGATGTCCACCCCATCTCAAACGCAACATGTCTAAGACTTAACTCTTATCTTCCCTCACATATCTCTCACTGTCAACAATTACATCACTACCCAAACCTCCCAAGCCCGTTGCCTTGGGGTTCTACTGGACCCCGCCCTTTCTTTCATCCCTCACATACAGTCACTAACTAAATCTTGTCTTCTCCATCTAAGAATCATCTCCAGAATTCGACACTATCTTACGCAAGACACAACTAAAATCCTAATACACTCTCTCATCATCTCTACTGCAACTCACTTCTCGCTGGCCTACCCACCACCAGACTATCCCCACTTCAATCCATTATGAATGCCTCTACTAGACTCATCTTCCGTACACAACATTCAGTGTCGGCATCACCGCTCTGTCAATCACTCCAATGGCTTCCCTTAGCCTCCCGAATAAAATTAAAAATCATGACCCTAAGTTTCAAAGCCCTCAATAATAGTGCACCCCCATACATCTCTGGTCTCATCTCCAAATACTCCCCCACCTGCCCTCTTTGTTCTGCTAATGACCTTCTTCTCTCCACAACTCTTGTCACCTACTCTCACTCTCTCACCTTCAGGACTTTTCTTGTGCTGCCCCTAGTCTCTGTAACTCCTTGCCTCGCTCCACCAGAATATCCTCCTGCCTCAAAACATTCAAAACCTCTCTAAAAACACATCTCTTTAAAGAAGCGTATCACCTTCCACCCTAACACACTCTCACCTCTCTCCCTCCTTTACCATACACAATACCTTTAGGTTGTAAGTCTGCGAGTTTCAATCCCACAAAGTGCTTTGGGGAAAGCACTTTAGACACTGGCTTTGAGGCTCAAGGCTTTGTTAGGTTCAATTTGTATTTATCTTTGTCTTGAACTTATCTTATGTTACTGAATATGTCGGTGCTCTATAAATAAACGATAATAATAATAATAATTACATCAGTAAAACATGTGAAGAAATAAAGTAAACCTCTGTCTGATACGCGAATCAATGGTGTGTGCTTCTAGTATGATGGTCTATCCTACACAAATGGATAGGAAAAACTGAACTGGCAACCCTTGATATTCTGATTTTCCATGACTGATGTTCCCTAAATTGGCATGCTGGGCACTGAGGTGATCCAAATTCGTAAAAATCCTAGGGGTGTTCTGTAAGCAAAAGGTAGGAGGTTTTGGGGTATACATGGTTCTCTCATACCTGGGGTGTGAAATAAAAAAACAGTTAGCGTTTTGAGGTCCCATACACGATCCTACTTGCAATTCATCAATGTACCAAATATGAAAAATGAATGGTGATACTGTTTCAGTGCATGTGGGTAGCCTGATATGTATTAATTCATTGATTCCTGAGATTGATATAACACGGAAATGAAACATTAAAAAAAAAAAAATTATATTGCAGGTTTTTCGAGCTTGAGACTGTTGTTCAATTAATTCTAATGTATTTCATCACTTTCCCCGTCTTTTAAAGTGCAGTATTGATTTTTTATTTGCACTTACAGTGCGAGTTCTTTATAGTGTGAGTCTTATCTGGTACCAGTAGGATTTTCTTCTACATTTGCCATTTACCGGTGTGAAAACAGTTGCGGGTGTTAGTAATTGTAGCAATTGAATAGCGATTTGCGATTTTAGCTTTGATGGGTTGTAAGTTTATGATTTTGACAACTGCAGGGATTTTCAGCCTTTAACCCAGAGATCGTTTGCGGCTCGCTAAAAGACGCTGATTGAAAATTAGTTTACGGGCTACAATACAGGCTCCAGTAAACAGCAATTGCTCAATTGAACAGGGGCCTTGGTTTTCACGCAGGATAAGTAAATTGCAGAAAAAGAACAGCAGAGTATCCATATTGATTGTAGCAATATGCCTTGGTTACATTTTAGTGTATCTGGTTAAATCTTGGTGTATCTGGTATTTGCAGGTTATTAGATGATCCACAGGCCTTGGTTAAATGATTGTGTATCTGGTATCAGCAGGATATTAGCTGATCCACAGGTCTTGGCTAAAAGTGAATAGTGTATATCTCAAGAAATATTTAGAGCATGAGTTTATAAACAGTTTCAATGTTCTGTAAATAGAACTACTCAGCTTGTAGTTTTTGGTGTCCTTTAAATACCACACACCACATATATGGTAAACACATGCATTAGAAACGCAAACAACTAGAAATCGAATACAAACTCAGAATGTTTCACATGTTATGCATTTGGTAAAGGTCACACTTCAAAGCTGTCTCTATCAGCCTCTGAAGCATTTACATTTTACTGTCACTTGGTTTTTTACCTTTGCGTTTCAAAATAACACATGTTCACTAAGAATAAAATAAAAACATGTTCCATTGTTATTTTTCATCTATTGACATGGATGAGGAGATGTTATTTTTTACCTTACTGACTACAGACTTTGCACAGTTATTTGTCTATTAAATCAAAAAATGTTAGTGCTCAAGAGAATGAAGGTAAGGAATTGCATAGTCGTTTTATAATATCTGAAAGCTGTACTCTTATCCATATGCATTATTCACCTTATTACTCCTTATTTATAAAGCATAATTTGCCACAGTAATTTATGAGGTTTAAATTAAATATTGGTATTTTGTGATAAGAGCTAAATTAATTATAATAATACATATGGACCCCTATTCAATTGAACAATTGTTAGTTACTGGAGTCCATAATGTAGCCTGTAAACTAATTTGCTATTCAATTGGCATATTTTAGCTAGTTGCAAATGATCTACGGGTTACAGGCTGAAAATCCCTGTAGTATAGTAACTTACAACCCATCTAAGCCTTTGATCTTTCAAGCCCGCAAAAGTTACAATCACTAAAATAGGCGAAACACTATTCAATTGCTACAAGTCCTTAAGCTTGGAAATGGTCTCATACCTGTAAATGGCAAATGAGACGAAAATCCTATATACCAGATAGGACTCGCAAGGGGGTTAAACACCTGATCGTAGCACTGTAAATGCAAACCAAAAATCAAAACTGCACTTTAAAAGACTGGGAATGTGATGAAAGACATTAAAATGAATGTCTCAAACTCGCAAATCATTTTTTAAATGTTTCATTTATCATATCAATGTCGGTAATCAATGAGTTAATACATATCAGGCCACCCACATGAACTAAAACAGTATTGCTATTCATTTATAATATTTTGTACACTG
The DNA here is from genome assembly GCA_027410445.1 of Discoglossus pictus. Classification (NCBI taxonomy): domain Eukaryota; kingdom Metazoa; phylum Chordata; class Amphibia; order Anura; family Alytidae; genus Discoglossus; species Discoglossus pictus. The sequence goes on along the minus strand of CM050163.1, from coordinate 428,340,006 downwards.
CCGAATTACAAGTCCAATCGCATATGGGACCTCTAAACACTAATTGATTGACGTGTAACCTCCATGTTTTACTGACGTAATGATGATGGTTTCATTTACTATTGGCTTTTTCTAAATTGGTAGTTACTGCCTTGCTTGATTGATCATAATCACGCTCTGAAATGCTACTTATGATTGCATGGTTTATGGTTTTGGCTTTGTCCCGTAAAATGCAGGCTTGTTCAATTGAATCGCTCTGTAAAGGTATAACATAATCTCTGGGCTTGCAAATGAATAAAGCCCTATGTCTCTACAATTCTGTGCCTTCAATCTAGTGCTTTAAAACACATTTCTCCTAGTCTAATTCTTTACGTGACTATTTGATATGGGTTTGCACAACAGTCTGCTGAGATTGCATAGGCTTGTTCATGTGACAAAAAGTCTAATCACTGCCAAGTGCAAGGATCACATCCATGTACTATTTGGTGCATTTTAGATTTTGCTGTTGTACACCCCGTTCAGTCTTCTATGGTGTCATTCTTCTATTCTCTTCTATTCTCTCCTGGTTTACAACTTACCTCAACTATCATTAAAATAAAGTATCCCTTTTTTGGCACACCTTAATGTTCACTATTCTTCCTCAAAGTTCAGTTTGTTTGGCTTATAGTTCTCTTATAGTTCTCTAGTTGCACTTTCTTTAATTACAAACTAATACACCATTTCTGGATTATGTGCTACCTCTGTGTTTCATACATTTAAATCTACTTATCTTCATTCTTTTGAGTAATAAATCATTGTTATATTAAAGGACCACTGCATTTAAAGAAAACAGGCACATTTTCTTTATCTATCTATGGAAGAAGGGTTGAGATAGAAGGGAAAAGGAAGATGGCAGGGATATTTGTTAGTAAATTGTAACTGACTGAAACTGACACCACACATGTTACCACTCACAACCAGAAGCAGTCAGCGTGTATCAATAGATGCAAGCACTGCTCTCTAGAAATGTAGTGCAATAGATGCCTCCAGGATCCAAAAAGTTATAATGTTTTCCAAGCAATCTATTCACATCTAATTTTGGCTAATATAGATGTATATTTTCTTTGCATCATGCTCCTTGACACTCACTTCTACCACAGCTCTCTGAAGATCTATCTGAATGTCATGCAATCATACCTGTCTCTTAGATCTGCGGTTTCTGAGTTATAGAAGACTCTTTTATCTCATCCATACATCCAGAAATTATAAGTTACACCTCAGCTTCTACCCAATAGATCAAACTTTATAGCTCAAACACTTTCATGAAGATGTCCCTTCAACTGTTGTCTGAACTCTCCTTCATCTTCTTTAGATTTAAATTGGCAACTCTTATGACCAAGGTCCTCCACTCTTCTGCTTAACTATTAATAATGAATATTAATATGGTTTTAGTGTAAATTCAAGCAAAATTCTAAATTAAATTGAGCTATAAGTTTGTGTTCTTTAGACAGGAGATGATTCATTAGTTAGCTTTTAATGTTTGCAGGAAATTCAAAATGTTCCTTTTTGTAGCATGAGACAAATTCTGCATGAAAGGTATCATTGGAAGGTACAGTGGCTTCCAGCACACAGTTGTGTTCTATGTAAAGTGATTTTTGTCAGCCACTGAATCAAGTGTTGTCTGGGTATTTTATTGTTAGCATGGTATTTCTTTTCCCATGATATCTCAGTGGGCTGACAACTCACTCATTTAAGTCACAAACCACAAAGTGTAAGATGCCAGGACAATTTGGGTCCTATATCTGCATGTTAAGTGTTACATCAGGACCAGGATATGATAGAGAAGGATGGAAGAGGAAGGTGGTAATGGAGAAGACACATGTCCGTGCTAGAAACAAGGCTTGGTGTAGTATACAGTTAAAATACTCTATATCTCTATACCTGTCTTCAGAGAGAAAAACAGGTAAGTCAGAGGTGCTCATCAGAGAACAAACCAACCATTATAGATTAGTTCTATGACCATGATAAGCCACTCTGAGAGTAACCTCTTTTAGCTGTCTTCAGAGAGGCCAGGATCTAACACAATTTTAATTGCATCTACCTGTTACTGAAGGTGACAGATAGTAAAAGTTAAACTCTAAAACTAATGAGATAACAAATCTCCTCCGTCTCCACCCACTGCTGAACTTCTTCATGCTCCAACCCAGCAGAAAGTGTTGAAGACAGACATCATGAAAATTATGTAGCAAACTACCATTAGTAGCTATGTACTGCATAAGCATAAATCATACATCCATCATACTCTGCTTGTCTTTATACTGCTAAGTTTTTTTGAGCATGGCAGATGGGTTATCCTATGGTGAATTTCTTTTTTTTGAAATCCTATAGTCAAGTAAGAGCAGCAGTCTATCAATAGAAATTAATAAAAATCTTACCTGCATCTAAGGTTCCTTCATTGCTCACAGGTGTCTAATCTAAACAAAATAAATCAAATATATGCCAATATTAAAGCAAAACTGAAAATTATAGTTAAAAGCAAGAGCCGTGTTTACCCATTGGAAACTTTCTTAAATTATTGTGCCCAATATCAATCTCCACCCCTCCTACCTAACAAACTGCTTCTGACCTGGAATCACTTTCCTGCTGCTAAGGTGACCATCTCTTATGCCACAATGGCTTCAACTTTACACTTAGATGCCTGCATTAATTCAATCAGTGTAATTGTGATCTGTTTGTTCAATTTACTAGACTTCTCCTCTTTTTTTTAAAGGAATAGCCAATCCTTCTCTGCTTTTTTAGCCATGTCCCACCCCCATTTGCCCTCCACCCCCACCATCTTACCTCCTCTGTATTACTTTGATAACACAGGTCAGCCATTTTTTTCTCCTGGTGTCTTCATTTTTAGGCTTGCTCCTGTGGTTATTAGGGGTGCTGATTCAGAAAATTTATTTGGATAGACCGAATCAGCTCTAGTTTCTTAGATATGGTTACATTTAAAAAAATGTAGTTGGCTCTTTAAAAGCTCTCTTCTGCAGAATCGGAATGCCATAACAAACTTTCTTATTTGAATGGGAAATGTATGTATTTAAATTACCCACATTATTTTGTGTATAATGGCCCTTGTTTTACAACTATTCAACTAATTCCTTTCCTATAAGCATAATGGCAAAAATAAAGAAAAGCTCAAATGCCAAAATCGCTTTTTTTCTGTTTTATTACATAATTATATGCAAAAAATTAAGATGTTAAATGTTGTTTTTCAAAAGATCTAATTAAAACAGTTGTGCATAGATTTAAATTCTAACGAGTTTTTAAACTTGTTCTTCTGTTACCTGGTTTGTGTTTTTGCTTATAAGTTAGCAGATAAAGCGAGAGTGTTTACATATTTCCAACTGTATTTTTACATCCAAAACATTGGATTGTAAAAGTTAAGTACCTTAGCTGTATAATAGTTGTAATCGTATAGGAGGTGTGTGTATATTCCCACTCATATCATTTCATTTTTGCAGATCGAACACCGTAGAGGTTATGGCTAGTGATGTCCCGAACAGTTCGCCGGCGGACTATTCGCGGCGATTTTCGCATGTTCGCGTTCGCAGCGAACGGCGAACATATGCGCTTTTCGGTCTGCCCCCTATTCTTTATCATTGAGGAAACTTTGACCCTGCACCTTACAGTCAGCAGACACATTCCAGCCAATCAGCAGCATACACTCCCTTCCAGAGCCTTCCATCTGTATGACAGCCTCCATTTTAGAATCATTCTGTAGCTGCATTCGTTGAGAGAGGAGATATATTCTACCTGCTGTTGATTTAATAGAGAAATAAATAGCCAGGCTGTGTATTTAGATTTAACTACACACCTGAAGGACTCCTTTGATATCTGCTGCAAGGACAGCAACCCAAAAAGCCCTTTTTAGGTCTAGAACATCATTTTTTTTATTTTATTATTTTTTTCTGCTGACTTAATAGGGAAATAGATAGCCAGGCTGTGTATTTAGCTTTAACTACACACCTGAAGGACTCCTTTGATATCTGCTGCAAGGACAGCAACCCAAAAAGCCCTTTTTAGGGCTAGAACATTATTCATTTTATTTTTATTTATTTTTTTGGCTGATTTAATAGGGAAATAGATAGCCAGGCTGTGTATTTAGCTTTAACTACACACCTGAAGGACTCCTTTGATATCTGCTGCAAGGACAGCAACCCAAAAAGCCCTTTTTATTTTATTTTATAATTTTTTTCTGTGTAATCTAATTGCATATGCCTGCCTGCTAGCGTGTGTGTGAGGCCTATTGCATCTAGTCTGCCAACTTTTGCCAGTGCACAGTGACACTCATATCTGGTGTCACCGTAGTGTGCTGTGAAATCAAACAATCCTTTTTTTACTGTAATCAATTGAATATCAGTTGCCTGCCTAAAGGCGTCTGTGTGAGGCCTATTGCATCTAGTCTGCCAACTTTTGCCAGTGCACAGTGACACTCATATCTAGTGTCACAGTAGTGTGCAGTGAAATAAAACAACCCTTTTTTTACTGTAATCGATTGAATATCAGTTGCCTGCCTAAAGGCGTCTGTGTGTGAGGCCTATTGCATCTAGTCTGCCAACTTTTGCTAGTGCACAGTGACACTCATATCTGGTGTCACAGTAGTGTGCAGTGAAATAAAACAACCCTTTCTTTACTGTAATCGATTGAATATCAGTTGCCTGCCTAAAGGCGTGTGTGTGTGGCCTATTGCATCTAGTCTGCCAACTTTTGCCAGTGCACTGTGACACACATATCTAGTGTAACCGTAGTGTGCAGTGAAATAAAACAACCCTTTTTTTACTATAATCGATTGAATATCAGTTGCCTGCCTAAAGGCGTGTGTGTGAGGCCTATTGCATCTAGTCTGCCAACTTTTGCCAGTGCGCAGTGACACTCATATCTGGTGTCACCGTAGTGTGCTGTGAAATCAAACAATCCTTTTTTTACTGTAATCAATTGAATATCAGTTGCCTGCCTAAAGGCGTGTGTGTGAGGCCTATTGCATCTAGTCTGTCAACTTTTGCCAGTGCACTGTGACACACATATCTAGTGTAACCGTAGTGTGCAGTGAAATAAAAAAACCCTTTTTTTACTATAATCGATTGAATATCAGTTGCCTGCCTAAAGGCGTGTGTGTGAGGCCTATTGCATCTAGTCTGCCAACTTTTGCTAGTGCACAGTGACACTCATATCTGGTGTCACAGTAGTGTGCAGTGAAATAAAACAACCCTTTCTTTAATGTAATCGATTGAATATCTGTTGCCTGCCTAAAGGCATGTGTGTGAGGCCTATTGCATCTAGTCTGCCAACTTTTGCCAGTGCACAGTGACACTCATATCTGGTGTCACAGTAGTGTGCAGTGAAATAAAACAAACCTTTTTTTACTGTAATCGATTGAATATCAGTTGCCTGCCTAAAAGCGTGTCTGTGAGGCCTATTGCATCTAGTCTGCCAACTTTTGCCAGTGCACTGTGACACACATATCTAGTCTAACCGTAGTGTGCAGTGAAATAAAACAAACCTTTTTTTACTATAATCGATTGAATATCAGTTGCCTGCCTAAAGGCGTGTGTGTGAGGCCTATTGCATCTAGTCTGCCAACTTTTGCCAGTGCGCAGTGACACTCATATCTGGTGTCACCGTAGTGTGCTGTGAAATCAAACAATCCTTTTTTTACTGTAATCAATTGAATATCAGTTGCCTGCCTAAAGGCGTGTGTCTGAGGCCTATTGCATCTAGTCTGCCAACTTTTGCCAGTGCACTGTCACACACATATCTAGTGTAACCGTAGTGTGCAGTGAAATAAAACAACCCTTTTTTTACTATAATCGATTTAATATCAGTTGCCTGCCTAAAGGCGTGTGTGTGAGGCCTATTGCATCTAGTCTGCCAACTTTTGCCAGTGCGCAGTGACACTCATATCTGGTGTCACAGTAGTGTGCAGTGAAATAAAACAACCCTTTTTTTACTGTAAACGATTGAATATCAGTTGCCTGCCTAAAGGCGTGTGTGTGAGGCCTATTGCATCTAGTCTGCCAACTTTTGCCAGTGCACAGTGACACTCATATCTGGTGTCACAGTAGTGTGCAGTGAAATAAAACAACCCTTTTTTTTACTGTAATCGATTGAATATCAGTTGCCTGCCTAAAGGCGTGTGTGAGGCCTATTGCATCTAGTCTGCCAACTTTTGCCAGTGCACAGTGACACTCATATCTGGTGTCACAGTAGCTTGCACGCATAGTACCACTAATCGTAAAAAAAATGACAGGCAGAGGCAGGCCACCCCGCAGGGGCCGTCGTGGTCGTGGTGCTGTGATTCCTTTTGGCCCTAGAATAATGCTCAGTTTTCAGAGGCAACGTACCCTGAACTTGAACAGTTCTGAGGACATGGTTGACTGGCTAACACAGGACACCCAATCTTCTACAGCTTCCGCTCGGAACCTAGATGCACCATCCTCCTCCAGCTTAGCTTCGGGCACCTCTCCAGTTACCACTCGCCCGCCTGCCGCCACCACCAACACTAGCACCACAGCCGCTTCACTTGATCCGTCAGCAGAGTTATTTACACATCCGTTAGAAGAAATGAGTGATGCACAAACATTAGTTCCAGAGGATGTAGATAACAGGGATATGTAAGAGTCAGGCAGCATTACAAACATGGACGTACGGTCTGATGATGATGATGATGTTGTACCCGGTGCTGCTTCCTTTGTTGAGTTGTCAGATACAAGTGAAGCGGTTGATGATGACGATGCATCCGTGGATGTCACGTGGGTGCCCGATATAAGAGAAGAAGAACAGGAGGAAAGTTCAGATGGGGAGACAGAGAGGAGGAGGAGACGAGTTGAAAGCAGCGGGAGGTCGTAGAAAGTAGCTAGTGGCATAGTCAGACAGCATGCATCGGCACCCGGGGTCAGCCAGACAGCACGCTAGTCAACGCATGCTTTTTCCACCACCAGAATGCCCTCATTGCAGAGCTCAGCAGTGTGGCAATGTTTTCGTGTGTCTGCCTGTGACAACAGTGATGCCATTTGCAACCTGTGCGAAAAGAAACTGAGTCGTGGGAAGTCCAACACCCACCTAGGTACAACTTCTTTGCGAAGGCACATGATGTCACATCACAAACGCCTATGGGATCAACACATGAGTACAAGCAGCACACAAAGTCAAAGCTGCCATCCTCCTCCTGGTCCAGCATCTTCAGCCACGTCAAACACTGCTGCCCTTCTTGCCCCCTCCCAACCATCCGCCACTCCGTGTCTCGCCCTGAGCAGTCCCTGCTCATCTGCCCACAGTCAGGTCACCCCATTGCCCGGCAACTGACAGCTGGCTTGTCTGAACTCTTAGCCTGCCAGCTTTTACCATACAAGCTGGTGGAGTCTGAGGCGTTCAAAAAATTTGTAGCTATTGGGACACCGCAGTGGAAGGTACACGGCCGAAATTTCTTTGCACAAAAAGCAATCCCCAACATGTACTCGATTGTGCAAAAGGAAGTAATGGCATCTCTGGCACACAGTGTTGGGGCAAGGGTCCATCTGACCACGGATACCTGGTCTGCAAAGCATGGTCAGGGCAGGTATATCACCTACACTGCGCATTGGGTAAACCTGGTGACGGCTGTCAAGCATGGAATACGTGGCTCTGCAGAGGAGTTGGTGACACCGCCACGACTTGCAGGCAGGCCTGCTGCCACCTTCTCTACTCCTCCTTCTCCATCCTCTTCCATAACCTCCTCGGCTGAGTCCTCTTCTGCTGCTGCTATGTCTTGCTCCACATCAACGGCACCCCCCCCCCCAGCTCCACAGGTACTATTCCACATCACGGATACGGCAGTGTCACGCCGTCTTGGGGTTGACTTCCCTGAAAGCAGAGAGTCACACTGGACCAGCACTCCTGTCCGCCCTGAATGCACAGGTGGATCAGTGGCTGACTCCGCACCAACTGGAGATTGGCAAAGTGGTTTGTGACAACGGAAGAAATTTGTTGGCAGCATTGAATTTGGGCAAGTTGACACATGTGCTGTGCAAGGCACATGTGTGTAATCTGATTGTACAACGCTTTGTGCATAAGCACCCAGGCTTACAGGACGTCCTGAAGCAGGCCAGGAAGGTGTGTGCCCATTTCAGGCGTTCCTACACGGCCATGGCGCACTTTACAGATATCCTGCGGCGAAACAGCATGCCAGCGAGGCGCTTGAATTTAGACAGCCCGACACGTTGGAATTCAACACTCCTAAAGTTCGACCGCCTGCTCCAAAAAGAAAAGGCCGTTAACGAGTATTTGTATGACCGGGGGTCAGTCGCACCCAGGGCACCATCAGCGACATCATACCATTTGTTTTCTTCCTGGAGCGTGCCCTGTGAAGAGTGCTGGATCAGGCCGTAGATGAGCATGAAGTGGAAGAGGAAAAGTTGTGGTCACCATCACCGCCAGAAACAGCCTTATCAGCATCGCTTGCTGGACCTGCGGCAAAGCTGGAAGAGGATTGTGAGGAAGAGGAGTCAGAGGAAGAATGTGGCTTTGAGGAGGAGGAGGAAGATCAACCACAACAGGCATCCCAGGGTGCTCATTGTCACCTATCTGGTACCAGTGGTGTTGTACGTGGCTGGGGGGAAGAACATACCTTCAGTGAGATCACTGAGGACGAGGAATGGGACATGACTAGCTCGGCATCCAACATTGTTTTCATGCTGTCGTGCCTGTTGAGGGACACTCATATAAAAAGGATGAAGGAGAACGACCTGAACTGGGTGTCCACGCTACTAGACCCCCGGTATAAGCAGAAAGTGCCTGAAATGTTACAGAATTACCACAAGTCGGAAAGGATGCAGCACTACCAAAATAAATTAAAAAGTATGCTTTACACAGCATTTAAGGGTGATGTCACAGCACAAAGGCAATCAAACAGCGGAAGAGGTGAACATAATCATCCTCCTCCCACGACCACGCCGGCAAGGAGAGGACGCTTCACAGACGTGTTGTTGATGGAGGGCATGCAGAGCTTTTTAAGTCCTATGCATCGCCACAGCCCTTCGGAGTCCACCCTCAGAGAACGACTCGACCGTCAGGTAACAGACTACCTCGCCATAACTACAGATATCGACACTATGAGGAGCGATGAACCCCTTGACTACTGGGTGTGCACGCTTGCCCTGTGGCCTGAGCTATCCCAATTTGCCATAGAACTTCTGTCCTGCCCCGCTTCAAGTGTCCTGTCAGAAAGGACCTTCAGTGCAGCAGGAGGTTTTGTCACTGATAAGAGAAGTCGCCTAGGTCAAAAAAGTCTAGATTACCTCACCTTTATTAAGATGAATGAGGGATGGATCCCGAAGGGACTGACAGAGGGCGATACATTCGATTAAAAAAGGCCTGATAGATGAGCTGCCTTGAGCTAATAATGGTCCACAAACTAACATCAATTTTTCTGGTCGCTGCAACAATACCTAATTTTTGCATTTTGTTTCTTTATTGTTTATTATTTGTTTCATTTCTTTTATTGTCAGAAAGCGTACAGCATGTAATGAAAAATAAAGCATTTTTGAACAATCTTGCATAACAGTTGTGCAAAAATACATATTTACAATAAAGACATTTTGTGAAAGTTATCTGGTTATTCCTTCTGATTTTTACTTTTTAGGTTAATAATTTTTCTTATTTTTTACTGTGCAATTTAAGAGATACCTAAAACATGGTAAAACAGACAATAGTAAAGAGTATATCTGCAGGGAACACCAAAGTCCTATTAGCTATCATCCCTCCAGCAGTATTAGCTTAATATTTACAATATCTAACCTTGGCAATCACCCTTGGGTTTCCCTAGGGCAGGCTTCAGTGAGCGACCTCTCCTTTCCTGGGATGATTTTGCTGCCGGTTGCTTCTGAAGGGTCTCCAGGGCTCCCCCACTCTGGTCCTTCCCCCAGTGTTGCTTCAACCAGTAACAAATGTTTTATATTTGTAAAGCGACCCAATGATCCCCCTTGATAGAGGTTTATCTTTACAAATTTTGGAGAACCAATTTAAGACCGGTGTCCCCTGTTTCTGGGTCAGGGAGTGTGTGAAATGCCTCAGCCTACAGTAATTGATATGTTCTGACAGTGGTAGCTCATGCTTGTACCTCAGTTTCTCATAGGTGAGCATCTGGCCCTTTACTAACCAGTCTCCCAGTCTAACCAGTGTTGAGATGTTGTGCTCATGTGTTTCGGGGCCTGAGGGTGGTCAAGAATTGTGGTCATTTGGGTGGATCCAGGGAACAAACCTGTGTGTTTCTGGGCCCATTTCCAGTATTATAGTGAGTGTCTGATTAGGGGGTTTTGTGAGTTTTTAAGGCTCTGAGGCAATTCTGATAGCCAAGCCACCTTGTCCCAAATTAAGGGCCTTAAAGTGTGGTTCTCTAAATACACACAGGCCGGTTGATGACATATAGAATGTGCTATTGGGAGGAAAGATAGGTGACGGAACAGGTATTAAACTGATAGGAATGAGTAGTACAACTTAATACACCTCTCCTATCTGGTGGCACCTTAGATTGCACGTGCAGTGCCCCAAATTAGAAGTAGGAGGTCCGACCAAGCATCTTTTTCTATCTCCCTGTTCCAAAAATCCATGCCATATACACGTCCCCTGATAGGTAACGTAACAGGTATTAAACTGATAGGAATGAGTAGTACAACTTAATACACCTCTCCTGTCTGGTGGCACCTTAGATTGCACGTGCAGTGCCTTAAATTAGAAGTAGGAAGTCCGACCAAGCATCTTTTTCCATCTCCCTGTTTCAAAAATCCATGCCATATACACATGCCCTGATAGGTAACGTAACAGGTATTAAACTGATAGGAATGTGTAGTACAACTTAATACACCTCTCCTATCTGGTGGCACCTTAGATTGCACGTGCAGTGCCCCAAATTCGAAGTAGGAGGTCCGACCAAGCATCTTTTTCCATCTCCCTGTTCCAAAAATCCATGCCATATACACGTCCCCTAATAGTGGAGGTAACAGGGATTAAACCGATAGGAATAGTACTACTTAACAGTACACACCTTATAACAACGCAGACAGAGGCAACGCAGACAGAGGAGTCTGAAGAAGAGGAGTCAGAGGAGGAAGGTGGCTTTGAGGAGGTGGAAGACCAAACACAGCAGGGGCTTGTAGTCACCTTTCGGGGACCCTTGGTGGCTGGGTGGAGGAAGAGACCTTCAATGACATTAGTGAGGACAAGGAACGGGATATGGCTAGCTTGGTATCCAAGCTTGTGCAAATGGGGAGTTTGAGGTAGTGCAAAGGGACTGTTTGCAGTTGTTTGCGGTGCATTAAACGGGGAGATGGTCTGTTACTGTGAAGCGGGTGTAACCCTTACACTACCTGATCGATACAACATCATACCTGATGTTTTAAAGCATGGTATTCCAAACAATTTAGGAATTTTAGGTGATTTATGCCCTTTATGGCTTAAAACCAGACTCTGCATCAACTATGTAATTTTCCGTGGGAGTTTTGCCATGGATCCCCCTCCGGCATGCCACAGTCCAGGTGTTAGTCCCCTTGAAACAACTTTCCCATCACTATTGTGGCCAGAAAGAGTCCCTGTGGGTTTTGAAATTCGCCTGCCCATTGAAGTCTATGGCGGTTCGCCAATGTTCGTCCGTTCTCGAACATTTGATGGAATTCGCGACATCACTAGTTATGGCTACTTCAAAACAGAGCTGCTTGAATCATCCCGACTTAACACATATAATAGTTGTGGTAAGTTATGAATGTTGGTCACACAATGTTAAATGTTACAGGCTTGTGCATGCGCAATGAGCGACGAAGGCAAGGCTCGCACGACTTTGCTGCAATGAGCACCGAAGGTGCTTATTGCAGCCATCGCGATGAGCGCGAGGCCCGCACTACTTTGCAGCAATGAGCGCTAAAAGGCGATCATTGCAGGGCTTTCAATGAGCACCGAAAGTGCTCATTGCGAGGCATGAAAATGTCGGGTTGGCCGAGGCCTGAATGTGCGGCAAAGCCGCTCATCGTGAGGTCCATGAAGTAGACGGTGGGAGAGGCTCGCAATGAGCGCTGAAGGTGCTCATTGCAAGGCATAAAAGTGGCGGGTTTGACGAGGCCCGCAATGAGCCAAGAAGCAGCTCATTGTGGGGCTAGAGATGACCGCCAAAGGCGCCCATCGTGAAGACCGTAAAATAGACAATGGGAGAGGCCGAAGGTGCACATCATGGGGCACGCATGTTAGAGGTGGGAGAGCCTTGCATTGGGTGGCAAACAGCATTGCCAGCCTTCAAATGTTATTGCCGTCATTTCTGATGAGCAAGTCACTAGTTTGCTAGTTTTGCTATATTTGTGGGGAGTACACACTGAAAGCAAGTAAGAAACCTATTTCTGGGTTTTTAAAAAGAGCATATGTAGGTTATTTTGGTGTCAAGCTTGGACATCAAGATAATCCATGGACTCCTCATATTGTATGCAAAACTTGTAAGGAGCATTTGTGCCAGTAGACATATGGAAAGAGAAGCTGCCTGAAACTTGGAGTACCAATGGTTTGGAGGGAACTAAAACACCACTTCAATGTTCTTTTTGTATTGTTCATATCAAAGGCATCAATCCACAAGTGGTCTACCTGATCTATCTTCCGCCAGGAGACCTTTTCCTAACTCGGATCTTGTACCCATTCCACCTTTCCGTGAACTACCACAGATCTCAGAGGATGAGTTTTACATGTCTAATATTGCAAAAGGTAAAGAAAGTGAAGGCAGTGAAAGTGATTTCTAAACAACTTCACATAGTGAAAGTTTTGACCAGAATGAATTGAGTGATCTGATAAGGGATTTAAACCTTTCCACGGAGTCTTCTGAATTACTTGCCTCCAGACTAAAGGAAAATAATGTACTTCAGCCTGGAATGAAAATTACATTTCATCAAAGGAGAGAAAAGGATTTCCTGCCATTCTTTACCAAAGACAACAACTTATTATTCTGCAATGATATCAGAAACATTGTGAAGAAAATTGGTCTTTTAGAATATAACCCAAGTGAGTGGCATCTTTTCATCGACAGTTCAAAACATAGTCTGAAATGTGTTCTTTTAAATATTGGCAACAAATATGGTTCTAATCCAATCAGTCACTCCACCATGATGAAAGAAGAGTACAATGCCATTTCTTTAATCATGGAAAAGATACATTACCAAGAACATCAATGGGTGATTTGTGTAGATTTCAAGATATTTAATTTTCTTCTTAGTCAACAAAGTGGCTACACAAAGCATCCTTGCTTTTTATGCCTTTGGCATAGTAGAGCCAAACATAAACATTGGGCAAGAAAAGATTGGCCTACGAGGCCATACATATTAGTTGGAGGACAAAACGTAATAAATGAACCTTTGGCAGCATGAGATAGAATAATACTGCCACCATTACATTATTATTATTATAATTATAATTAACCTGTATTTGTAACGTGCCAATATATTCCATAACGCTGTACAGGGGATAAGCCCAAGGAAGAATACAAAGTTAACAAACTGCAGAAAATTGAAGGGCCCTGTTTTGAGCTTAGAATCTTTGTAGAAAGTGCTTTTTTCCTAAGCACACTACAGAATTGGAAACTCGCTAATTACAATCTAAAGGGAATGGAAGAGGTAGAGACCTGTGGATGAACAGATAGGGAATTGCAAGGGTGAGGAAGAAAGTGAAATGTTACTTAGGTAGAAAGGTATCTGACATTGTGAGGTGAATGGCTCTTGTGTGTTATATGTTATCTGTCCCCAGTGGTCAGATAATGTAACCTGCTGGGCCACCAGGCCTGTAGCTCCAGCAGCAGGCAACTGCATCAGAAGGTCCTTGGCCACCTCCTACTAGTTGTACTTCACAGTTACTTTGGGGCCACCACTTGATGTTGCAGCCTGCTTCTCCTCCTTGGCCATCATCCCCCTTACCATGGCCCTGAAGTTATCAAAGCAGTGGTTCACAGACCACACATTCCTATCCACTGTACCCACTGCCGTTACTGAGGCCGATACCTCCTTTCATGCCTGGTCTCTAGCGCTGGCCCTAACTCCTCGCACTCAAGGATAACGGGGCAACCACGGATGGCACCACTGAGGACCCCTTTCTCATGGATGGGGATCCTTGGCTCTCTGATCTGTCCCTGAGGCCTGTCCCTCCCTGAACTACCCCCTTGGATTAGACCCCTCCCCCTTTGTCCCTGGACTACAAGTGCCTACATCTTGGAGCACCCTGCCACCACCCACCTCCTCCACTCCACTCTCCTCCTCTCCTCCACTCTCCACCTCCTCAACTTCTCCGCTCCTCTCCGCCATTCTCCACCTCCTCCGACACCTCCAACTCCTACTCCTCTTCCAACTCCTCCACCTCTTCTTCCACCTCCTCTTTTCCTCTGCCACTCCTCACCTCCTCCTCTCCTCCACCACCAATCCCCAGAGCCACCTCTCTTTCCTCTCTCTCTTCCTCGCCTCTCCTCATCTCCTCCTCCCCGCCTCTCCACTCCTCTCCCCTCCTCTCTCCTCCCTCCATTTAAATCCCCAAAATAAGATAAGGATAAATAAAAATAAGTGTTTCTGTAGATGTATGAAGAAAAACAAAATGGGTGTATTATGTGTATTTATTAACTGTTGAGGATGGGGTGTGAGGTATGGGATGGGGGGGGAGGGTGTATAGAGTGACCTAGCTCTATGTGTATCTATGTGTGTACTACTAACACAAAAGAGAGAAGGTGGCTCAGGTTATGACAAGTATATCTCTATAGGGTGCTACTAGGGAACAAAAGAGCATGGCCTACAGAAAAATATTTACAAGGGATCCATATTCTTGTGTACACCTATTTCATCAAATCTCAAGACTAACTTTAAAACTTCACTTTTATTGAGTAGATTAAAATATGTTAAAATATTATCATATACAGGAATAACCAATGTTTACTTTGGGTATATGGAATTTTTGATAAGTTGAACAAGGGGTGCAAATAATTATAAAGTGCTAATATGAAAAGTGCTAGTGCTCATATATTTTTTGATAAAGGAATCAGAACCAGTGATGATTCTATATTATTAATACAAGTTTTATATAAAGTGCTGTACATAAAGTGCTTCTTGTGCATAAATAAATTCTGTGCTTCCAAAACAGAATCAGACCTATTGATGATTCTAAGTGCAACGTGCTGTGCAATGATATTATCGTTTTTACTCATACCGATACAGTGATGTTAGCATTTTAGCTAATATTGTTGAAGATTCCTCTAACTTTGTAAACCCTTCTTAAAATTTTTAGGAGATTCGAAATCCCATAGTAAGTTTGTTATCCTAAGGGCTTAATGCACCTATTAGTCCTTAATTATAGGATATGACTCTTTTTGTCTTGCTGTGGGGAGATTTGCTAGTATCTATTAGCTGCTGGAGACTATATCTTAGCGAACCATGCTGTTTAGACGCCACACGATGATGTCATAAACATGCACTTTTCTGCATCTGACCCAACACGTTTCAAGATTTCTTCAGGGGTCACTGCATGTTAGTGTGACATCTCTTTATAGTTACTTGCAGTTATGGAAATGTTGACTTAATTTATATTACATCAAAATCGATGTCACTCTATAATTAATAAATGGATGGTTTGCTTAACTAATTGTAATGGCATATGTTTAAGAATTGAATCATTATCTTTTATATATGAATTTTAATATCACATACCGGATATACTCAAGTATAAGCCGAGTTTTTCAGCCCTTTTTTTAAGGCTGAAAAGGGCCCACTCGGCTTATAATCAAGTCACTCTCCCCCCTGTGTCTCTCTAACCCCCCCCCCCCGTGTCTCTCTAACCCCCGAGTGTCTCTCTAACTCCCCTGTGTCTCTTTCCCTACCCCCCTCCTCATCATCATTAACCCCCCCTCCTCATCCTAAACTTCCCTCCTCACTTTATCCTCTAAATACCTCCCCCCCTCCCTTTCCCCTCACTTACCTCCATCTGCAGTTACTCCTCCGCTCCTTCTTGCGTCGGAACACGGCATATGCTAATGACGTGACGTCACATTCGCACCACATCATTAGCATTGGCCGGGTCAAGATGCAGGAAGGAGAGCAGAGGAGCGGAGGAACAGCTGCAGATGGAGGTAAGTGAGGGAAAAGGGAGAGGGGGAGGGATTTAGAGGGGTAAAGTGAGGAGGGGTGTTTCGGATGAGGAGGGGTAAAGTGAGGAGGGGGTTTTAGGATGAGGATGAGGATGGGGGGGTTTAGGATGGGGGGGTGAGGTTGCGGATGGGGGGTTGAGCTTGAGGAGGGGGGGTTGAGATTGAAGAGGGGGGGTTGAGAATGGGGGTTGAGGTTGAGGATGGGGGGGTTGAGGATGAGGATGGGGTTTGAGTATGGGGGGGTTGAGGTGGAGGAGGGTGGTTTAGGATGAGGAGGGGGGGTTGAGGATGGGGGGGTTGAGGAGGGGGGATTGATGATGAGGTAGGGGGTTGAGGTTGAGGAGGTGGGTTGAGGTAGAGGAAGGGTGTTGAGGAGGGGGTTTAGAATTTAGGATGAGGAGGGGTAATTTGAGGGGGGGGGTTTAGGATGAGAATGAGAATGGGGGGTTTAGGATGGGGGTGAGGTTAAGGATGGGGGGTTGAGGTTGAGGATGGGGTTGAGATTGAGGAGGCGGGTTGAGGATAGGGGGATTGAGGAGGGGGGTTGAGGAGGGGGGATTGAGTATGGGGAGGCTGAGGATGAAGATGGGGGGTTGAGGATGGGGGGTTTAGGTTGAGGAGGGGGGTTTAGGATGAGGAGGGGGGGTTGAGGATGGGGGGTTGAGGAGGGGGGGTTGAGGAGGGGGGATTGATGATGAGGATGGGGGTTGAGGATGAGGAGGTGGGTTGAGGTAGAGGAAGGGGGTTTAGGAGGAGGTTTAGAATGAGGAGGGGGGTTGAGGATGGGGGGGTTGAGGATGAGGATGGGGGTTGAGGAGGGGGGATTGAGGATGGGGGGGGTGGTAAGGGAGGGAAGGAAGAGACACAGAGGAGGGAGAGGGGAGAAGAGACAGGGGGGGGACACAAGAAAAGGGCATACAAGAGGGGGACACAGAGGGCACAAGAGGAAACACAGGGGGCAGCACATTTCCCGTACTCGGCTTATACTCGAGTCACTCATTTTTCCCAGTATTTTGTGGTAAAAAAAGTTGCCTCGGCTTATACTCGGGCCGGCTTATACTCTTGTTTATACGGTAATTGTCTTATAATGGACATTGATATATCTGTATTATATCTGGTTGTTACCAATGATATAAATATACTTAATGTTATTAAATTGGAGAAAGAAAAGGAATGTAAATTATTATCTCTATATTAAGGAGAGACAAATATCAATGATGATGATAGGATAATGGATACCAATGCTGTATTAATATTTAGTAACACTGGAATGTTTGCATCATTAGGTTTTTTTAGTAACAGTACTGTATAAATTAATAACACGCAATTACATGAGTTAACAAGTATTACATTTCTAGTATTATATTTGTCTCAATCCTTAGGAAGATTCTCCATTATATTAGTATTTATAAAAATATCAATCTTTTTATATTCCATCAATGGTGACTATTAATCTAAATATAACGTAATCTTTATATTTAAAACAAGAATTTAATTATCGATTTTAGACTTATTTTTGAACCCAAAGAAGTTATGGTAAATATATTTACATCTATATGACTCTAAGAGTGAAATAAAATAAAATTAAAAAACACTTCAGCACATTTATTTGGAACACTTTAAATAAGAGGGTTAAATCTGAAGCCTTCATTTAGGCCATGAGTTTTTTCAGTACTATATATAATAGATGCTAGAAAATCTCACCACAGCAAGACAAAAAGAGCTGTATCTTATAATTAACTAATAGGTGCATTAAGCCCTTGGGATAACAAACTTACTATGGGATTCTGAATCACTTAAACATTTTAAAAAGGGTTTACAAAGTTAGAGGAATCTTTAACAATATTAGCTAAAATGCTAACATCACTGTATCAATATGAGTAAAAACTCTAATATCATTGCACAGTACTTTGCACTTAGAATCAGCAATAGGTCTGATTTCTATTTATGCACAAGAAGCACTTTATGTACAGCACTTTATATAAAACATAAAAGGTTCAAACTTGTATTAATAATATAGAATCATCACTGGTTCTGATTCCTTTATCAAAAAATATATGAGCACTAGCACTTTTCATATTAGCACTTTATAATTATTTGCACCCCTTGTTCAACTTATCAAAAATTCCATATACCCAAAGTAAACATTGGTTATTCCTGTATCTGATAATATTTTAACATATTTTAATCTACTCAATAAAAGTGCAGTTTTAAAGTTTATCTCCAAGGAGATTTGATAAAATAGGTGTGCACATGAAAAGGGATCCCTTGTAAATATTTTTCTGTAAGTCATATCTATGTGTGTAATTTAATTTATCTGTATTGGTTTTATGTGTAATCTCTAAATATGTGTAATCAAGGATTAAGTGTAAATTCATAAATATATGAATATAAATAAACAAAATAGACCCCTCTCAGAACTCACCTACTCTCTCATTCTTGACAAAAAAAAAACTCCAACTCCAGGACCTGCATGCTACTTTGTCAGAATCTACAACACAGTCAACACATGGGCGTGTGGAACGCAACTTTATAATCTCTCTGTCAATCATGTTCGTCGAGACCGCTTTCTAGAAACCTGTGTCGCATTCCGTTATACCGTGACTGGATTGTAACTGTAGACCGCATCTCGTCAAGCCCATTAACAGTTTGCGGCCGGTGAAGAGTTTACAGACTTGAGGCCTCTGCCCATAACTTGCGCCCTTGCTCAATTGAATAGGGCTGGAATTGGAGACGACCGCAAGCCCACAACAGGCCTGCAGACATACGGTCTGTATACAGTGAGTTGCTGCCTTCGAATTGAATGAGGCTCTAACAATTGAAGCCTACATATACTAAAACACAAAAAGCCAGTGAAATGATAAATTCACCTCCCTACATAAGTAACTACCAAATAAAAATGAACTAACTATGTCAATGGGAAATATCTGCATACACTATGAAAATCACAACCAACACCTACCTACCTAGCCTGCAAAGAACTTTACAATAGCCTCAATAATAATCCTGTGAAATCATCCAAAGTGCATCCCCAGTCTTATAACTCCATGATAAAGAGTTTAAAAATCAACCCCAACATCACCATCAAGCTTGTACATAAAGTTGGTATGGTTGTTTTTTATGAACACTCTAGAGTACATCACAGGCAACCATCTGACAACACCTACTACAAAAAAAAATGAACAAAGATCTCAAAGAAGAATATACAATTCAACTAAAGAAACTTATCCCAATGATCCCTAAAAAATGTGAAGTAAGAATTGGAGCAGATTATACCCACCCAACCTAAAACAGGGAAATTATACATGCTGCTAAAGATCCACGAACTAGGCAACCCATGAAGACCAATTGTTACGGCCATGGACACACTGACAGAACAGATATCTGGCTTTGTTGAAAAAAATCCCTAAAGCACTAGTTATAAAACATCATAAGTGATATACAAGGCACCACAGACTTTCAACAAACTCAGCCTACAGTGCCTTGCAAAAGTATTCACCCCCCCTTGACATTTTACCTATTTTGTTACATTGCAGCCTTCAGTTCAATGTTTTGTTAATCTGAATTCTATGTGATGGATCAGAGCACAATAGTCTAAGTTGGTGAAGTGAAATGAGAAAAATATATACATAAAACTAATTTTTTAGCAATAGAAAACAGAAAATTGACATGTGTGTATGTATTCACCACCTTTGTTATTTAGGCCATAAAAAGCTCGGGTGCAACCAATTACCTTTGGAAGTCACATAATTAGTGAAAAGATATCCACCTGTGTGCAATCTAAGTGTCACATGATCTGTCATTACATATACACACCTTTTTTGAAAGGCCCCAGAGGCTGCAACACCTAAGCAAGAAGCACCACTAACTAAACACTGCCATGAAGACCAAGGAACTCTCCAAACAAGTAAGGGACAATGTGGTTGAGAAGTTCAAGTCAGGGTTAGGTTATAAACAAAAATATCCAAATCTTTAATGATCCCCAGGAGCACCATCAAATCTATCATAACCAAATGGAAAGAACATGGCACAACAGCAAACCTGCCAAGAGACGTCCGCCAACCAAAACTCAAGGACCGGGCAAGGAGGGCATTCATTAGAGAGGCAGCACAGAGGTAACCCTAAAGGAGCTGCAGAGTTCCACAGCAGAGACTGGAGTATCTATACATAGGATGACAATTTATTTCACGTACACCTCCAGTGACCACATACCATCCACCTTTAGATAAACTATGGGAAATAATCAAAGCTTTACAACCACTACTAACCAAAGACACAGTTAGAATTATATTCCCCAAACTTTTGATTCTTGCATATAAACAACCCACAAACCTGAAACAAAAAATTGTCAGCAGAAGATTGGCCAATGAACAAATGAACAGAAATAAAAAGGAACTAAAACTTGTAACAAAAGTCTCTGTAAATTATGTCAACACATTTTTAATGATGACATAGCCACACGTAACAACAAGACCTATAACAGCAGATGTTATTGCAACCCAGTTGAGCACCATTTTAGTTAGAATGACCACGCCATTATATATATATATATATATATATATATATATATATATATATATATATATATATATCAAATGCATATATACTATTAATATTTAGATAATATCATGAGTCCTGAAAAGGGTCTTGGTGCTTTAAAAAAATATATTTTACCCAAGACAAAATGGTAAAAACACAGTAGAATGAGTACAGTTGGGTTTTATTTGCTTGTTTTACAGAAATATAATGTACTGTGTATTGCTGAAGAGGGACATTCTCTCTCCCTCCAGAGAGCAGGCTGGGGGCTACACGGGAAGTGCTTACGGTTGCCTTCAGTGCCCAGTCTTTTTGTTGCCCACCAGCACTGTTTCAATGCATGATTTCTTGTCACATGTAATTTTGGGGAAATCGCATGATATTTGACCAGAAACATGTCATGGCTAGATTAAGAAGATTTAAATAATTTGTTGGTGTAAAAACATAACTAAAAAATGGAGAACATGAAGATTCTGTTTCCTTCCCCTCTTAGACACCTTGGCCCCACCCCACTGCCCCTTTCAGGTCTGCCAAGTTAAAGGGTGAGATGGAGGGAGTCCAGCTGTGGATGGAGCAGGAGGAGGTTGTGGGGTGCCATGTTGGGTTAAAATGGAGAAGACAGGCTGTTGGCAATGTAGGGTTTCCTTAGAAGATAATTATAGAATAAAGTCATAGTTTTTGTTTCCTGCACTCTTACTTATTTAAAACATACCTTATACCACTTGAAAAGAACCTTAAAATTACAAGGATTGTGTATACCAAGAGATAGAAAAAATATTTGTGTGTTATGCACTATATTCTCTTGGAACCTTGCTATATTTAAAAAAATATATAATATACAAACTTTTTAACCAAATTTTAAATGAATTCCTCTAAATTACTGTTTACTATTGTATTTTTAATATGACTTCAACATTTTTTTTTTTATTCTGGTAATCTTAAATAAAGTCTTTGACTTGGGAATTTCTTTTGTTGTTGTAAGTTTTTTCAATAGAATAATTAAGAAACTAGAGTAGATATAATAAGGGCTAAGGTCCCATTTAGGAGCCCCTATCCACCCTGACGCATTTCAAATGCTTCTTTTTCAAAGAGTGAACCGCCACCACCACAAAAACGGTCCTTTAAAGTATCAAGCACCAATCAATGAAGAGAATAAACTTTGTGTATTAGAGTATCGGACTGGTAAATTTCAATCCAGTGTTATCGTAGTAGATAAAAACCAATAACCCTTTAAGATCTGGGAGCATGTCTTTCAAAGTCTTGCACATCAAGAGCAGGCCATATCCAGTTGTTACAACATATGTTTCTTGGCTTGTATGACCATCTGTCAGTGGTGCCACATGTTGTTGTGGTCATTTCATTGCACCTCATGGAGCAGTTTTCTCTGAAAGGCCTTCTTCTCCTCAAAATACCTGCTCACTTGCTGGTCATGCTGAACTATGGCTGCACCTAGTTCTCCTATTTCTGCTACCTCTTCTGTAGATGTGTTAGAGGGTGACCCTCCTCTGCAGACATGGGAGAGGCCTTCCCTTTGCCGTTAATAATCATCGAAAAAAGCCGTTAATAATCATTGAAATATGGTTAAGGGTGCATCTGCACTTAGACACTTCAATGTTGCCAATTCTGAGTATACAGCAATATCAGGAAAGAAACACTATTTGATATTATTTTTCATCATTTCTATCTACATACTCAGTGCAACTTTTTGGATTGTTTTAATTACATGATGTAGGTCTAACTTTTTGAGGACTGCAGTAGCCCACCTGTTTAACATATTTATTAACAGCAGTTTGCTGCTAAGGGGATCATTATAAACTCCAATTTCTCTACCAGACACCTGAAGCCAATTCTCAAAAATGCTCGGTATCCTGCTATTAATTGAGTAACCTACTGAGAAATTCTGGCCAGTGTATTCTATTCTATTTATCCCTTTTGCCATCTACCCCTTTTATATCTGCTCTTGCATCTAGCATCAGATGGAAGGGAAAATATCACATTATATTCCCTCCTCCATACTATCTAATACCTAGATTAAATCTGCTGATGTTAAGTCAAAAAGAGCATTGACATTCTTTGCTGTGGATATCGGAGCAGTCATTAACTGGAAAATCTGACAAAATGCAAAAATCTAAGGCAAAGGTTTTAACTGACTGAGGTGCCAAAGTTGCTGAAGCAGACCTTGGAGTTTGACAATGGAGAGATGACCCAAAATGTTCTAACCATTTTAAACCTACCCTTAAGGCCATTACTAAACCCTGTGACTCACTCATTTAACATTCTGTCCCACTAGATTACAAATGAGATGTAATTGTAAACTGCTCTCCCTATACCTGCCTGCTTGCAAGGGGTTACATTGAATGAGCTAGGTGGATAGCTTGTAAACATGGAGGTGTAGCTGTTGGCATCACTCAAACAAGGCTGTCAACAACAGGAATGGCTACAGAAGAATTTTGCGGATTAACAAGAGCATTACAATTATTTTGAAATTGTGCCAATTGAGATATTTAAACCAGCAGCAACAGGATGGTAAAAGAGTGCTGAGCAGACATAAATGATTCTTTACATCACAAGAGACATCCATTGTTATGGAATATCTGCAAGAAAGTTAAAGCTTGCATCTCTTGAGAGTAATGGAGCTGTAAATAATTGATTGTCTCTATGACCTTATTAAATAATTACTGTTTTAAAGCATTCCAGTGTGAACCCATGACCCAAATTATTTTACAACACAGATAATACTAAAGTTAAATAGTTGATTAATTGAGTGCCAGTCACATCTATAAGCTTCTGAAAGCTCAGGTAGCCTGTTATGTTAGACTGGGAACTTGCCCGTCAAAAATTACTGGATTAAAATTGTAAGGCTGGCAATGCTGTTTGCCACACAATTTAAGGCTTTTGGTCCTGTGAGCATCTTCGGCGCTCATTGCGAGCCTCTCCCCCCGTGTACTTCAAGTTTCCTGCTTTGCACTGATCACCTTCGGCGCTGATCACGAGCACCATGCTGAGCGCCTTCGGCGCTAGTTGCAGGGCTCGCAATGAGTGCCTTCGGAGCTCATTCCAAGCCTCTCCTGCTCGCGGCGCTCATTGCGAGCCTTTTCCTCTCATTGCAGGGTTAGTTAACCTGCATGTTTAGTGCTTGGTAATGCCATGTGTCTCTTTCCAGCATCTCCACCTGTCCCTTCCCTGTGTCTTTCTCCTCTGTGTGTCTGCTGAATGTTTGCATGGCTCGCACTGACTGCCTTTGGTTTTATTTTCAAGTCACGCCTGCCTGGTGTTGTTCGAGTAAGTGTTACTGTTTTCAGCATTGTTTATTTTGTAAGTTTTGCGCACCTGGCGCTGTCGAGCCTCGTTTTCATGCTGTTTGCTTTTTTCATCCCCCATTTTTTTCTCGTTTAGGTGATTTAGGAGTGACGAAAAACATTAAATATGGGTGTAATTTGCTTGCAAGCTCACTCCCAGGCTTCCTGTGTCTCCCCCTGTGCTGTGTGTGAGTGTGTTATAATTTTTGGTACATGTTTTTTTTTTTTCTTTTAGTGGATTTTTAGAGTTACGCGCTTGATCAATGCTGTGTCACTGCTGTGCCTTGCTTTGTGAGGCTCGCATTTGTGATGGCGCCGCTGGCTGCAATGAGCCGCTGGCTGCAATAAACGCCTTTTGGGGTATTACCACCCAATGCGTAGTTCCCAGGCATCCCAATAGGATGTCCACTTTCTATGGGAATTATCTACAGTAGGTCGGCTGAGATAATGCTCATTGAGTGTATGAATTTGATTTTTTTCATGATTACTCTATTTTCAGGAATAGCCGATTTCCACGTTTCTGCACTTGTCTGAGACTTGAATTAGTTCACAAACATATTTTGTCAATAAGGCACCAAAACTTCTAAAGGTAACTACTGATACAGTGGCTAGTGAATATGGAAAGCCCCGGTGCAGAATAAAATGTTGCCCTCCGCCGAGGAATGCGGGCAGTAGCCAATTTGTTTTTGTGCTGGCCCCCCAGGGACATATATATGTATGTATCTCTATATCTATATACTGTATATACATATATAGATAGATAGATAGATAGACAGATAGTATTTATACATGTATATATATATATATATATATATATATATATAAAATATAGGGGGCAGTAGCAAATTTGTTTTTGCGCTGGTCCACAAGGGAAATATATCTGTATGTATCTCTAGATCTATATACTGTGTATATTAATATATATAAATATATATATATATATATATATATATATATATACACACAGTGGATATAAAAAGTCTACACCCCCTGTTAAAATGTCAGGTTTCTGTGCTGTAAAAAAATTAGACAAAGATAAATCATTTCAGAACTTTTTCCACCTTTAATGTGACCTATAAACTGTACAACTCAATTAAAAAACAAACTGAAATCTTTTAGGTGGAGGGAAGAAAAATACAAAAGAAAAATAATGTAGTTGCATAAGTCTGCACACCCTCTTATAACTGGGGATGTAGCTGTGTTCAAAATGCAATCACATTCCAAATCATGTTAAATAGGAGTCAGCATAAACCTGCCATCATTTAAAGTGCCTCTGATTAACCCCAAATAAAGTTCAGCTGCTCTAGTTGGTCTTTCCTGAAATTTTCTTAGTCGCATCCCACAGCAAACGTCATGGTCCACAGAGAGCTTCCAAAGCATCAGAGGGATCTCATTGTTAAAAGGTATCAGTCAGGAGAAGGGTACAAAAGAATTTCCAAGGCATTAGATATACCATGGAACACAGTGAAGACAGTCATCATCAAGTGGAGAAAATATGGTACAACAGTGGCATTACCAAGAACTGGAGCTCCCTCCAAAATTAATGAAAAGACGAGAAGAAAACTGGTCTGGGAGGCTACCAAGAGGCCTACAGCAACATTAAAGGAGCTGCAGGAATATCTGGCAAGTACTGTCTGTGTGGTACATGTGACAACAATCTCCCGTATTCTTCATATGTCTGGGCTATGGGGTAGAGTGGCAAGACGAAAGCCTTTTCTTACGGAGAAAAACATCCAAGCCAGGCTACATTTTGCAAAAACACATCTGAAGTCTGCATGTGGGAAAAGATGTTATGGTCTGATAAAATCAATGTTGAACTTTTTGGCCATAATTCCAAAAGATATGTTTGGCGCAAAAACAACACTGCACATCACCAAAAGTACACAATACCCACAGTGAAGCATGGTGGTGGCAGCATCATGCTTTGGGGAGCTCTGGTGAACTCCATGTCCATGAGGGTTAAGGCAGTGCTGGAAAATAATGGTGGCCACACAAAATATTGACATTTTGGGCCCAATTTGGACATTTACATTACGGGTGTACTCACTTTTGTTGCCAACGGTTTAGACATTAATGACTTTGTGTTGAGTTATTTTTGAGGGGACAGCAAATTTACACTGTTATACAGGCTGTACACTTACTACTTTACAATGTAGCAGAGTGTAATTTCTTCAGTGTTGTCCCATGAAAAGATATAATTAAATATTTACAAAAATAGGGGAGGGGTGTACTTACTTTTGAGAGATACTGTATACAGTATATCATAAACATATTTCGATAAAGTGCCACATGGGAGACTATTGAACAAATTAAGGGATACTGGAATTGCAGTAAATATCTGCTCATGGATTGAGAGCTAGCTAAAAAACAGATAGCAAAGGGTTTTTGTAAATGGAACATTTGACTACTGTGCTAAGTGGGGTTCCTCGGGGTTCAGTATTAGGTCCTCTCCTTTTTAACATATTTATTAATGACTTAGAAGTAGGATTGGAAAGTATTGTCTACATTTTTTGTTGTGCAAGGTAATTGAATCAGATAATGATGTAATTTTTAAAACAGTATCTTCAGCCAATAAATTCAATTTTTATTTAATCTGTCCATAGAATATTGTTCTAGTATTGATGTAGAAAATCCAGGTTATCTATGGCAAACTTGAAACAAATAACACGGTTTCTTTGAGAGCATTGTTTTCCTTCATGCTATCCTTTCCTATACTCCACACCTTTTCATTGTTCTTCTGATTGTGGACTCATGTACATAGATATTAGCCAGTGCAAGAGATGCTTGCAGATCTTTAGCGGCTATCCTAGGATTCTCTGTTACTTCCTTGAACTTTGTACAAGTTGATCTTCCAATGTATTTGGTTGGACCACAACTCCTAGGCAGAGTACCAATATGGATTTTTTAAAATTTGTATACTATCTGCCTGACTGTGGCTTAATAGAAGCCGAAGTCTCTAGAAATGCCTTGAGCATACACAATCTCCCGTGAGACCTTTTTTGATTAGGTATATTTCACTTCCGCAAATCTCTGTTGGTAACCTTCCTTTGGCTTCTATGCAGATTATACCATGTTTAAGAGCAAAGTAAATCTCCCTAGCTATGTTAATCACCCATCCTAGAAACACTGCAAGAGAATTGCAATGAGTGAATCTGGCAAACCTGAGCTGAAAATGAGCCCTATGTAAATCAGGTGCTCTAAGTTAGGGCACTGTCTTCAATCGGCTGTGGGAGCTTTTTTCCCCTAACTTCTATACTAATGTAAATCTTTCACTACCCCAGATTAGAGCATTCAGTGCACACCCGTAAATCCTGCCTTCGATGCAATAGACTTCTGTGCAGGGAGCAGCGAAACCAAGCTTTACGGATGAGGAGCCAATAGGAAATGCGAACGTTATAAATCTTATAATGAGTGGGAAGTGCAGTAACAACTGCCCGTAACCAGTTGCGGCAAAGGAACAGAGATATATATGTAAAGTAATTGTTTTTTATTTATTAATATATTTAGAATATGTGCCAATTGTCTTTATAGCTTCAAAACATATAGATGTGTTTATTTTGTGTTATAATATGATATATTTATAGACAATGTATTAGAGTGTTTGTGCCTATGCAACATGGTTAACCCCTTGAGTACTGGGTTGTGTGTTACCCTGGATTTTGTTTCATAAAATGTGCTTAATACTAACATAGCATATTTTTATTTTACACATATATTGATATTGGATTGTTAAGTGCCAAATAATGTTGACATTTAATCATTTTGTAGTGCTATTTGTGCTATACTGTCACTTTAAATGCTTCTGGGGGACTCAGCAAAGGTTTGAAAATCAGTTATGAGTGGTCTTTCGTACACATGCTCTTGATCAGTATAGCGTTTGGGTGTCAAAGTCTAACAGGGTAACTCATAATTTATTTTCAGTGCAAAACTCAATGGAGATTTATGCCTTGCTTTTCGTCTGTGTCGTGAAGTTCACGTGAAATAGTGACCAGTAGGAGATCTCCCGCAATATTTTAGGGATGGGTAATAGATAGCTAGGTAAGATTTACTCTGCAGTTAGGGCACTCGTACAAGCTTTTTCAGGGATTAGCATAGGGCCCAATTATGACAAACTTTTACACCAAAACCCTATGCTAATAAGACTTTATGAATCCCCTGCAAAAAAGGCGCAGTGCCCTAACATAAAAAATCTGAAGGAAATATTAAGGGTATCAAAGATTACTCGCCAATGCTTTTAAAACCATTGCAGAGTGCTGCAGCAGTTAAAAAGACAGTAAAGCACCAAAAAACAATAACAAATGTTGAAATGTTGAACATTATTTGACACTTAACAGTCCAATATAAACATATGTATAATTAAAAAATATGATATTGTATTATTATGTCTGTTTCATTATACAACATCAAGGCTAACACACAACCCAGTACTCAAGAGGTTAATACATATTAGGAAACCACTGGACTAGGAACAAATGCTCTAAAACACTGTCTATATACATATACTATATATATATATATATATATATATATATATATATATATATATATATATATATAGTTTCTTGCCGCAGTTATGGCGCTTGTTCTCACTCATTATAATAATCATGACATTCTCATTTTCTTTTGGTTCCTAGAGCCGTTTCTTATCCGTAAAGCTTGGTTTGGTATAACTTTCTGAGGGAACAAATACTTCCTACACTGAAATCTCTTGCGGACAAGACAGGATTTAGAAATGTGGGCTGAGTGCTGTAATATTGAGAGGAAAAAGATTAACTTAAATGTGTAATGTAGGGAAAGATAGCTCCTCCAGCCGATTTTAGCGTGTAGGGCAAATTCGCAAATGAGTTACAGTCACTCATATTTACAAAACAGTCTCACTATAAAACAAATAAATCTCTACTGCTATGGGAAATTTGGAAGCTCACGTGGATGGCAATGCTGGCATCTTAAAGGACCACTGAACTTTGAAAATATTTTTTATAATTGAATCAAAATGAACCTCTTCTATACTTCTATACTTTTTAGTTAAATATATGAAATATGTTTGGCTTACTCACTTAATTTTGGCACTCGATATATGGACAGCCATTTTTCCTTTCACATTTTCCCTCTCTAATATCCTACTTCATTCTTTTTTAGCTGGTGCTCGCTATAGAACAAGCGAAGCTGGGCAAAATACACTTACAAAATGAAAGGGGGAGCCACTAAAGCTGCTGATAAATCCCCCTATCAGGAAAGGAATATAATACCTATTATTGTACAGCATACAATAATAAAAAACTAACTTTACTTTCATAATGCATGTAAATATAGTAAACTATATATTACAGATTTACATTATATGTTCCTGTTATTTTTATGCATACATATATATATTATGTAGGTATATTTCATTTTTATTGATGGAAAACTTTTGTGTGCCGTACAATTACGCATTATTTGTATACTAATATATAATATATAAAGATATATTTTCCTGATAGGGGGATGAATCAGCAGCTATAGTGCCAACCCCTGTCGTGCTGCAATTGGACTCGCCCAGCTGTTTGGATGACTACACAAAGTAGGTCTTCAGTGCAATCACATCTGTAAGCTTTGGAAAGAACTCCAAATTATATATTCCTGCAGAAATATTACAAACCAGATAAACTACATGGTTCTAATATGAGATAAAAGTACACGGATAGTTTTCCAAAAAAAGGTTACAAAGCAAAAATGTGATGCACTATTGGTACATTTCTGTGTATCATCAACCATAAACACTGGCTCCACACTGTTTCTATATATATATGACATGTGAATTTGTTCTTCACAAGCATGTTTTGTCATTACTGCACCAAAACAATTTCTAAATGGAATTATTGACAGGCTATTGTATTCTCGGGTAATTCTTGTAAACATGGCAATGTGTGAATGTGATTCCCAATGGATGTTATTACTTCCCAGTAAACTGATCAGTCTGCCAGTGTGTTCTAGTGGCTGAGATGGATGCCTGATGATTGAGATGATCTATCAGTGAATGACACTGTCTATCACTGAGTGAAATCACCACTCAGTAAAAACAATCTGACATGTATGTGCAAGTCCCCAGGGATTCAATTCCAAATACAAAGACATTCTGCAGCTTCTATCATGGAGAAGCACATGGTCCAATGTATGTATTCAAGTTTATTAATTAAGCTGTGATAAATAGATTGGGAAATTGTGCAAGCTACCAAGTAGGCAGCAAAGATTAAAACATTCATCTGAATATGAAACTGACTTCCAGAACTCTCAGTACTATGCTAAAGACTCATTGACACTTCTCTGGATGCAGTGCATTTTTACTGCCACCTTTTCACCAAGGTTGGTTGTTTTTGTATGTTTTTGGTATAATTTTAATATTTGTTTTAAAAAGCAAATTAGTTAAGATGCATTGATCTCTTCAGAATGCCGTCATTGTTTTTATTCTATCAAAATGTGAATAAGCAAGTAGTTACAAGCATTTAATTAATTAGTATGAAACCTAACCCTCTTCTGCTCTTGTCCTCTCATCTGACTGGTCAACACACCACATCAAAGCAGTGGACCATTTATACTGAAGGGTAAAATGCTGAAGTCCTCTTGAAGAGATCTCAAATATTTGTACATATATCCCATAAGATAATGTAGGAATGAGGAAGTTATCTTAGATTTCTCTTTTTAGTACACCTTGAGTGATGTATTTGATGTCAGAGATATTGTGTCCAAATTGTAAGTCATGAATATTTTTTAAATAACATAAAAATGAATGATCATGATTCATAAAAAATCAGTAAAAAAGACAAAAGTTAATGCATCACTAAGATACTTGAAAACAAGTGATTAGTTATCCCTAGGAATCTGCCTGCACCATTAAACTTTGAGTTTTAGTATTGAACGGTGAATGCTGCAATAAATTTAATTGATTCACTAATGTATGGATAATCATGCATACACTAATTAGTATAAATATAGTAATAGCAGAGAAAAAAAACATTAATAACATCAAGAAAAAAAAACAACAACATCCTACTGTACTGTATGTTTGTGACAATAGTGCAGACACTATTTTTACACATACTTATACTTACAGTATATTTTAAGGGGGATGTTTCCACTGACAGTTACAGGATCAGATTTACAGTATTGAATCTGAATACACCTTAGACGACCTAGAGTGATGCACTCTAGGGTTTATTTATCAGTTATGTTTTCAGTTGATTTAAAATGTTCTTGTTACATTATCACATTTATGTTCCTGGAAGGTTTTACAAATAAACTTAAAGGGATATAGAACACAATTACTTTTTTGTGTATTTAAATTGCAAAAGTTGTATTTTGATTGTAAAATATTAAATAAAGCCTACTTAAAATTCCTAAAACCTGACAGGAATGCACAGAACATATTGTATTTGGCAGATCTCATTGACAGACAGCTATACTACTGCTTCATGGCTAACAGTGGCAGGATAACCTAGAGCAATCGACTTTTCAGATGCAAGAGAGAAAATTGTTTTCCATGTCAATTTTAGTTTGTTTGTTTTTTTTGCTGAAAGAAAATAACATTACATTGATAAATTATTTATTATTAACTATGGTTTACAATTATACCAAATTTGAAACCTTTGGAGAGTTCCTCCAATGTAAACTGACTGTATTTAGTATTTTGTCCTTAAAATTGGTCTAGGTATACCACTGCAACTATACAATGAAACATATTCATGATCAGTCCATATACTGTATGTGCTCAGATTAACTGTTCAATCAATATATTTAGAGGTAGTGATGACTAGTTCTGTATTTTTATCCCAGGCCCACAAGATCCAGACCTAGTGCAATAAATTTTTTTGGGGGAAGCTGACTGTTTGAAGTTGTGAATGCAGTGATTTGGGATTGTGCCCTCATGATGGAACAGGTACTGTTAGGCTAGAAATGAAGTGCAACTGATTAGATCCTATTTTATCCCACCAGGAGTCCCCTTTATGTCAGTCAGCTGGAGTTGCCTAGAGAATCCAATATTAACGAAAGCTGTAACACTTGATTATAATTATTAGAGATCAAGGAGTAGAGCACAAAACATCTCTGTTTTTTTTTTAAACAGAAACATTAACATTTTCCTCCCCAAGATGCCAATCAGGAGTCATTCAGTTAGCTCCTTTATCATGTGGACTAGCTAATCATGGACTTTCTATTTTTGGACAGGATCAGCCTATAGGTTGTCTGCTTATAATGCCCCTAGTAAGACCCACACAATATACTGTATAGAACCTAAAATAGTCTCCTCCATACACAATGGGACTGATTAACAGTATATAATGCAAGTCATGGGAATCCAAGAGTAATAAGGAATAATAATTTGTCTCAAGTGAAGCTGGTCTCACTGTGCTCCTGAACTACACACAACACAGAGGGAATGGGAGCCTTGTGGATATCTATAATCTGGATTTATATGTGCATACGTTAATATTAGGATGAATAAGCAATCATATAATACAGATTAATACTACAAATGTAAATAGCAATAGGTAAGAACACTGCAACACACAGGCACAAAACCCAAAGGGGGGGCAGAAACTTTCACTGTTACACATGGCTTAATGTAAACAGACATATATAACTTACCCCTTAACCTCTGCTAACTTTTATTAATATACTTTATTCCTGTCCCCTGAGGTTCCCCAGTATGAAAAGAAATAAACACACACTGAATGTGTTAAAAAACAATCCAAGCATTGTACTACTAGCATCAAGGCATCGACTGGGAAAGGATCCTTCATGAGTTAAAAGTGGTAGGAGATTTTCTACACAGAATTTAAAATCAGCACTGAATAAAAAACATACGGCAATGTGAGAGAAGAAAAAAATATTGAAACACTGACTGTAAAGCACAAAACATAATAACCAGCTTAGATTTAAATGTTATTGAGTAGCTTCCATTTTCTTTGTAACTGTCTGAACCTCCCAGGTAATATACTTTTATCTGGGTGCTGTTTGAGGCTCTGAGTAATGGCATGTACATTATTTCCTTAACAATAGGAACAGCAGGATAATGATGCTTAGCAATTAGACAACTCATTCCTTTTGTTTGCTTGGCAATAAACACAGGGGACTTTGGGCACTTCCCTCAATTCCCGTCTTGTTGTTCATATCAGTTTCTTGCAGCTTGGGGTGCACAGAGGATTAGTAAGGCTGTGTACCACTGTTTTTTCTCCTGCTATCGAATTAACAGATTTAACAAAACCACCTCCACGATTTAGTAAATACTTCTGTTTATCTCCCCAAGGAACAATCTGTGATACTCTGCAGAACTCAGAGAACTCTTGTTTTAATAATTAAGCATTGTTATAAAGATGATAGAGAGTGTTCAGGGTGAATACTGGAGTGTCAACATACCTCTTTCATTTAGATATTGTTTATTATGTAAAACTAACCATTGAGAGCCCTGGAGCAGATAGAAACATGTAGGACATGTGGCTATTTATAGGGTCACAACAGGCTTTAATTAGTTATACAGTAGTAACATGCCAATAAAAATATGAATATTTGCAACTGGAAGCTATTAATATAAGTAATAGAAAAATAACTTTAAATTGATTGCTTTCACTCTGCGAAATAGATCCTCCCATCATAGTAGTCTTGTGATCCAGTATCTTATTATCTCATTACTTCCTACGCATGAAGAAGCCATTAATCAAGGGAGAAGTTCATCACTTATGTACTGATAACAAGGAACTATTAGGCTGAGGATGACGGTCAGGGCCCTTTTACATACACTTACTTCAGAAGCCCAATCCTTTCATAATAAAACATGATCAAAAATCGTTAAAAGCAAAAAAAAAAAAAAACAGCATTGGGCCATCTCTGATATTAGATAAAATAGAAGCAATCATAGTGTATACTGAACTATCCCTTAAGTCACTTAGAGGGATACTCACAATTGCAAAATATGTTATAATTAAAAAAATATAAGTAGTATATAGTACTTTATCTGTTGTATGCTGTTTAAAAAGTGAGACACAGAGGAGGGGGGCAAAGGCACAGGTGGGAGGAGAGGGGGGAAGAGACACAGGGGAGGGAGATGGGGGTGAAGAGACAGAGGGGGAAGAGATGTGGGAGATGCAGGGGAGGGAGATGGGAGAAAGAGACACAAGGAAGGGAGAGGAGGGGAAACAGACACAGAGGAGTGGGAAAGAGACAAAGGGGAGGGAGGAGGAGGGAAGAGACACAAGGGAGGGAGACGGGGAAGATACAGAGGGGGGAGAGACACAGGGGAGGGAGAGGGGGGAGAGGGACACAGGGGATGGAAAGAGGCGAAGGGACACAGGGGAGGGAGAGGGGGGAAAGAGACACAGGGGAGGGAGAGGAAGTAGAGTGAGGAGAGGCGCACAATGAGCTCCTCCTGTCAAGTAGAGGGGCGAGAGGCAGAAGGGGGAGAGCCTCGCAATGAGTGCCAAAGGCGCTCATTGTGAGGCCTGTGATGAGTGCCAAAAGCGCTCATCGCAAGGCCAGTAAAGTAGAGGGGGGAGAGGCTCACAATGTGTGGCAAACACCATTGCCAGGCTTCAAATTTTATTGCCGTCATTTTGGACGGGCAAGTCGCTAGTTAACAAAAATAAAAAGGAATGTTAAAAGGGAGAATGAGAAAGACTAATTGACAGACAAAAAATACAAACTTCAATTTAAAAAAAAAGTATCAGTTTGCAATAACATTCAATTGATTATATACACTTTACTATCTATATTTTAATATTATACAATGTTTGTACCTTTGCTGTCTCCCTTTGACTGATTGTATTTATAATTTCTATAAGACTGTCATATGTGTCAGGCAAAAGAATGAAATATGATTTTTCAAAATCCTATACAAAAATGTTACTTACACAAACAACATTTTAGTGGCTAACCCACTTAATTATTGAGTGTGCACACTGAATCCAATAGATGTAATCATTTATTTAAAAAAAGGTTCTGTACCCTTAGGAACATTGTGTTATGTTGCAGACTTGGAAATGTTGCATTGCAGACATTTAGCTTATATCTGTATTGGTGATATATAATTTTAGAACTTAGATAATTGTGACTGTTAAAAGTTCATGCTCATTGCTGCATTATAATGAGGTGACCATTCGATATACAGGAAAAAGTTAATGACTGTCATAGAGCTTTTATTGTTTAACAGTCAAGGTAATTATTTTGCAGCCAATATGAAACAAAGAGAGAGAAAGAGATTAAAGAACCCAATAATTTGGAGAAAAATTCACACAATTGAGAAGTATGTAACAAACTAACATCAGCAGTTGTGTAAGCCAAGATCATAAAAGCATTTTTATAGAGAATCTGCTAGTATATGGAGGCTGGCATGACAGTAATACCTGCCCAGTGCATTAGGGAAAAGTATGATTTGCAGTCTGAAAAGTAACCAGATGCTTCTGAGCCTGTGCAGAGAAGAGAGTGACTGATAATAAAGTGTCTGATAATAAAAGTTTATCTGTTTTATCAATGGTCTATTTATATATATATATATATATTAGTGATGTCCCGAACAGTTCGCCGGAGAACTATTCGCAGCGATTTTCGCATGTTCTCGTTCGCAACGAACGGCGAACATATGCGTTTTTCGGTCCGCCCCCTATTCTTTATCATTGAGGAAACTTTAACCCTGCACCTTACAGTCAGCAGACACATTCCAGCCAATCAGCAGCATACACTCCCTTCCAGAGCCTTCCATCTGTATGACAGCCTTCATTTTAGAAACATTCTGTAGCTGCATTCGTTGAGAGGAGATATATTCTACCTGCTGTTGATTTAATAGGGAAATAGATAGCCAGGCTGTGTATTTAGCTTTAACTACACACCTGAAGGACTCCTTTGATATCTGCTGCAAGGACAGCAACCCAAAAAGCCCTTTTTAGGGCTAGAACATCATTTATTTTATTTTATTATTTTTTTCTGCTGATTTAATAGGGAAATAGATAGCCAGGCTGTGTATTTAGCTTTAACTACTCACCTGAAGGACTCCTTTGATATCTGCTGCAAGGACAGCAACCCAAAAAGACCTTTTTAGGGCTAGAACATCATTTATTTTATTTTATTATTTTTTTCTGCTGATTTAATAGGTAAATAGATAGCCAGGCTGTGTATTTAGCTTTAACTACACACCTGAAGGACTCCTTTAATATCTGCTGCAAAGACAGCAACCCAAAAAGCCATTTTTATTTTATTTTATTATTTTTTTCTGTGTAAACTAATTGCATATGCCTGCCTGCTAGCGTGTGTGTGAGGCCTATTGCATCTAGTCTGCCAACTTTTGCCAGTGCAGTGACACTCATATCTGGTGTCACAGTAGTGTGCAGTGAAATAAAACAACCCTTTTTTTTACTGTAATCGATTGAATATCAGTTACCTGCCTAAAGGCGTGTGTGTGAGGCCTATTGCATCTAGTCTGCCAACTTTTGCCAGTGCACAGTGATACTCATATCTAGTGCAACCGTAGTGTGCAGTGAAATAGAACAAAACTTTTTTTACTGTAATCGATTGAATATCAGTTGCCTGCCTAAAGGCGTGTGTGTGAGGCCTATTGCATCTAGTCTGCCAACTTTTGCCAGTGCAAAGTGACACTCATATTTAGTGCAACCGTAGTGTGCAGTGAAATAATACAACTCTTTTTTTACTGTAATCGATTGATTATCAGTTGCCTGCCTAAAGGCGTGTGTGTGAGGCCTATTGCATCTAGTCTGCCAACTTTTGCCAGTGCAAAGTGACACTCATATCTAGCGCAACCGTAGTGTGCAGTAAAATAAAACAACCCTTTTTTTACTGTAATCGATTGAATATCAGTTGCCTGCCTAAAGGCGTGTGTGTGAGGCCTATTGTATCTAGTCTACCAACTTTTGCCAGTGCACAGTGACACTCATATCTGGTGTCACAGTAGTGTGCAGAGAAATAAAACAACCCTTTTTTTACTGTAATCGATTGAATATCAGTTGCCTGCCTACAGGCGTGTGTGTGAGGCCTATTGCATCTAGTCTGCCAACTTTTGCCAGTGCACAGTGACACTCATATCTGGTGTCACAGTAGTGTGCAGTGAAATAAAACAACCCTTTTTTTTACTGTAATCGATTGAATATCAGTTACCTGCCTAAAGGCGTGTGTGTGAGGCCTATTGCATCTAGTCTACCAACTTTTGCCATTGCACAGTGACACTCATATCTGGTGTCACAGTAGTGTGCAGTGAAATAAAACAACCCTTTTTTTTACTGTAATCGATTGAATATCAGTTACCTGCCTAAAGGCGTGTGTGTGAGGCCTATTGCATCTAGTCTGCCAACTTTTGCCAGTGCACAGTGACACTCATATGTAGTGCAACCGTAGTGTGCAGTGAAATAAAACAACTCTTTTTTTACTGTAATCGATTGAATATCAGTTGCCTGCCTAAAGGCGTGTGTGTGAGGCCTATTGCATCTAGTCTGCCAAATTTTGCCAGTGCACAGTGACACTCATATCTGGTGTCACAGTAGTGTGCAGTGAAATAAAACAACCCTTTTTTTAATGTAATCGATTGAATATCAGTTGCCTGCCTAAAGGCGTGTGTGTGAGGCCTATTGCATCTAGTCTGCCAACTTTTGCCAGTGCAAAGTGACACTCATATCTAGTGCAACCGTAGTGTGCAGTGAAATAAAACAACTCTTTTTTTACTGTAATCGATTGATTATCAGTTGCCTGCCTAAAGGCGTGTGTGTGAGGCCTATTGCATCTAGTCTGCCAACTTTTGCCAGTGCAAAGTGACACTCATATCTAGTGCAATCGTAGTGTGCAGTGAAATAAAACAACCCTTTTTTTACTGTAATCGATTGAATATCAGTTGCCTGCCTAAAGGCGTGTGTGTGAGGCCTATTGCATCTAGTCTGCCAACTTTTGCCAGTGCACAGTGACACTCATATCTGGTGTCACAGTAGTGTGCAGTGAAATAAAACAACCCTTTTTTTACTGTAATCGATTGAATATCAGTTGCCTGCCTAAAGGCGTGTGTGTGTGAGGCCTATTGCATCTAGTCTGCCAACTTTTGCCAGTGCACAGTGACACTCATATCTGGTGTCACATTAGTGTGCAGTGAAATAAAACAACCCTTTTTTTTACTGTAATCGATTGAATATCAGTTACCTGCCTAAAGGCGTGTGTGTGAGGACTATTGCATCTAGTCTGCCAACTTTTGCCAGTGCACAGTGACACTCATATGTAGTGCAACCGTAGTGTGCAGTGAAATAAAACATCTCTTTTTTTACTGTAATCGATTGAATATCAGTTGCCTGCCTACAGGCGTGTGTGTGAGGCCTATTGCATCTAGTCTGCCAAATTTTGCCAGTGCACAGTGACACTCATATCTGGTGTCACAGTAGTGTGCAGTGAAATAAAACAACCCTTTTTTTAATGTAATCGATTGAATATCAGTTGCCTGCCTAAAGGCGTGTGTGTGAGGCCTATTGCATCTAGTCTGCCAACTTTTGCCAGTGCAGTGACACTCATATCTGGTGTCACAGTAGTGTGCAGTGAAATAAAACAACCCTTTTTTTTACTGTAATCGATTGAATATCAGTTACCTGCCTAAAGGCGTGTGTGTGAGGCCTATTGCATCTAGTCTGCCAACTTTTGCCAGTGCACAGTGATACTCATATCTAGTGCAACCGTAGTGTGCAGTGAAATAGAACAACACTTTTTTTACTGTAATCGATTGAATATCAGTTGCCTGCCTAAAGGCGTGTGTGTGAGGCCTATTGCATCTAGTCTGCCAACTTTTGCCAGTGCAAAGTGACACTCATATTTAGTGCAACCGTAGTGTGCAGTGAAATAATACAACTCTTTTTTTACTGTAATCGATTGATTATCAGTTGCCTGCCTAAAGGCGTGTGTGTGAGGCCTATTGCATCTAGTCTGCCAACTTTTGCCAGTGCAAAGTGACACTCATATCTAGCGCAACCGTAGTGTGCAGTAAAATAAAACAACCCTTTTTTTACTGTAATCGATTGAATATCAGTTGCCTGCCTAAAGGCGTGTGTGTGAGGCCTATTGTATCTAGTCTACCAACTTTTGCCAGTGCACAGTGACACTCATATCTGGTGTCACAGTAGTGTGCAGAGAAATAAAACAACCCTTTTTTTACTGTAATCGATTGAATATCAGTTGCCTGCCTACAGGCGTGTGTGTGAGGCCTATTGCATCTAGTCTGCCAACTTTTGCCAGTGCACAGTGACACTCATATCTGGTGTCACAGTAGTGTGCAGTGAAATAAAACAACCCTTTTTTTTACTGTAATCGATTGAATATCAGTTACCTGCCTAAAGGCGTGTGTGTGAGGCCTATTGCATCTAGTCTACCAACTTTTGCCAGTGCACAGTGACACTCATATCTGGTGTCACAGTAGTGTGCAGTGAAATAAAACAACCCTTTTTTTTACTGTAATCGATTGAATATCAGTTACCTGCCTAAAGGCGTGTGTGTGAGGCCTATTGCATCTAGTCTGCCAACTTTTGCCAGTGCACAGTGACACTCATATGTAGTGCAACCGTAGTGTGCAGTGAAATAAAAGAACTCTTTTTTTACTGTAATCGATTGAATATCAGTTGCCTGCCTAAAGGCGTGTGTGTGAGGCCTATTGCATCTAGTCTGCCAAATTTTGCCAGTGCACAGTGACACTCATATCTGGTGTCACAGTAGTGTGCAGTGAAATAAAACAACCCTTTTTTTACTGTAATCGATTGAATATCAGTTGCCTGCCTAAAGGCGTGTGTGTGAGGCCTATTGCATCTAGTCTGCCAACTTTTGCCAGTGCAAAGTGACACTCATATCTAGTGCAACCGTAGTGTGCAGTGAAATAAAACAACTCTTTTTTTACTGTAATCGATTGATTATCAGTTGCCTGCCTAAAGGCGTGTGTGTGAGGCCTATTGCATCTAGTCTGCCAACTTTTGCCAGTGCAAAGTGACACTCATATCTAGTGCAATCATAGTGTGCAGTGAAATAAAACAACCCTTTTTTTACTGTAATCGATTGAATATCAGTTGCCTGCCTAAAGGCGTGTGTGTGAGGCCTATTGCATCTAGTCTGCCAACTTTTGCCAGTGCACAGTGACACTCATATCTGGTGTCACAGTAGTGTGCAGTGAAATAAAACAACCCTTTTTTTACTGTAATCGATTGAATATCAGTTGCCTGCCTAAAGGCGTCTGTGTGTGAGGCCTATTGCATCTAGTCTGCCAACTTTTGCCAGTGCACAGTGACACTCATATCTGGTGTCACATTAGTGTGCAGTGAAATAAAACAACCCTTTTTTTTACTGTAATCGATTGAATATCAGTTACCTGCCTAAAGGCGTGTGTGTGAGGACTATTGCATCTAGTCTGCCAACTTTTGCCAGTGCACAGTGACACTCATATGTAGTGCAACCGTAGTGTGCAGTGAAATAAAACATCTCTTTTTTTACTGTAATCGATTGAATATCAGTTGCCTGCCTACAGGCGTGTGTGTGAGGCCTATTGCATCTAGTCTGCCAAATTTTGCCAGTGCACAGTGACACTCATATCTGGTGTCACAGTAGTGTGCAGTGAAATAAAACAACCCTTTTTTTAATGTAATCGATTGAATATCAGTTGCCTGCCTAAAGGCGTGTGTGTGAGGCCTATTGCATCTAGTCTGCCAACTTTTGCCAGTGCAAAGTGACACTCATATCTAGTGCAACCGTAGTGTGCAGTGAAATAAAACAACTCTTTTTTTACTGTAATCGATTGATTATCAGTTGCCTGCCTAAAGGCGTTTGTGTGAGGCCTATTGCATCTAGTCTGCCAACTTTTGCCAGTGCAAAGTGACACTCATATCTAGTGCAACCGTAGTGTGCAGTGAAATAAAACAACCCTTTTTTTACTGTAATCGATTGAATATCAGTTGCCTGCCTAAAGGCGTGTGTGTGAGGCCTATTGCATCTAGTCTGCCAACTTTTGCCAGTGCACAGTGACACTCATATCTGGTGTCACAGTAGTGTGCAGTGAAATAAAACAACCCTTTTTTTACTGTAATCGATTGAATATCAGTTGCCTGCCTAAAGGCGTGTGTGTGAGGCCTATTGCATCTAGTCTGCCAACTTTTGCCAGTGCACAGTGACACTCATATCTGGTGTCACAGTAGAGTGCAGTGAAATAAAACAACCCTTTTTTTTACTGTAATCGATTGAATATCAGTTGCCTGCATAAAGGCGTGTCTGCGAGGCCTATTGCATCTAGTCTGCCAACTTTTGCCAGTGCACAGTGACACTTATATCTGGTGTCAAAGTTGTGTGCAGTGAAATAAAACAACCCTTTTTTTACTGTAATCGATTGAATATCAGTTGCCTGCCTAAAGGCGTGTGTGTGAGGCCTATTGCATCTAGTCTGCCAACTTTTGCCAGTGCACAGTGACACTCATATCTAGTGCAACCGTAGTGTGCAGTGAAATAAAACAACTCTTTTTTTACTGTAATCGATTGAATATCAGTTGCCTGCCTAAAGGCGTGTGTGTGAGGCCTATTGCATCTAGTCTGCCAACTTTTGCCAGTGCACAGTGACACTCATATCTAGTGCAACCGTAGTGTGCAGTGAAATAAAACAACCCTTTTTTTACTGTAATTGATTGAATATCAGTTGCCTGCCTAAAGGCGTGTGTGTGAGGCCTATTGCATCTAGTCTGCCAACTTTTGCCAGTGCACAGTGACACTCATATCTAGTGCAACCGTAGTGTGCAGTGAAATAAAACAACTCTTTTTTTACTGTAATCGATTGAATATCAGTTGCCTGCCTAAAGGCGTGTGTGTGAGGTCTATTGCATCTAGTCTGCCAACTTTTGCCAGTGCACAGTGACACTCATATCTAGTGCAACCGTAGTGTGCAGTGAAATAAAACAACCCTTTTTTTACTGTAATCGATTGAATATCAGTTGCCTGCCTAAAGGCGTGTGTGTGAGGCCTATTGCATCTAATCTGCCAACTTTTGCCAGTGCATAGTGACACTCATATCTGGTGTCACAGTTGTGTGCAGTGAAATAAAAACCCTTTTTTTACTGTAATCGATTGAATATCAGTTGCCTGCCTAAAGGCGTGTGTGTGAGGCCTATTGCATCTAGTCTGCCAACTTTTGCCAGTGCACAGTGACACTCATATCTAGTGCAACCGTAGTGTGCAGTGAAATAAAACAACTCTTTTTTTACTGTAATCGATTGAATATCAGTTGCCTGCCTAAAGGCGTGTGTGTGAGGCCTATTGCAACTAGTCTGCCAACTTTTGCCAGTGCGCAGTGACACTTATATCTGGTGTCAAAGTTGTGTGCAGTGAAATAAAACAACCCTTTTTTTACTGTAATCGATTGAATATCAGTTGCCTGCCTAAAGGCGTGTGTGTGAGGCCTATTGCATCTAGTCTGCCAACTTTTGCCAGTGCACAGTGACACTCATATCTAGTGCAACCGTAGTGTGCAGTGAAATAAAACAAATCTTTTTTTACTGTAATCGATTGAATATCAGTTGCCTGCCTAAAGGCGTGTGTGTGAGGCCTATTGCATCTAGTCTGCCAACTTTTGCCAGTGCACAGTGACACTCATATCTGGTGTCACAGTAGTGTGCAGTGAAATAAAACAACCCTTTTTTTACTGTAATCGATTGAATATCAGTTGCCTGCCTAAAGGCGTGTGTGTGAGGCCTATTGCATCTAGTCTGCCAACTTTTGCCAGTGCACAGTGACACTCATATCTGGTGTCACAGTAGAGTGCAGTGAAATAAAACAACCCTTTTTTACTGTAATCGATTGAATATCAGTTGCCTGCATAAAGGCGTGTCTGCGAGGCCTATTGCATCTAGTCTGCCAACTTTTGCCAGTGCACAGTGACACTTATATCTGGTGTCAAAGTTGTGTGCAGTGAAATAAAACAACCCTTTTTTTACTGTAATCGATTGAATATCAGTTGCCTGCCTAAAGGCGTGTGTGTGAGGCCTATTGCATCTAGTCTGCCAACTTTTGCCAGTGCACAGTGACACTCATATCTAGTGCAACCGTAGTGTGCAGTGAAATAAAACAACTCTTTTTTTACTGTAATCGATTGAATATCAGTTGCCTGCCTAAAGGCGTGTGTGTGAGGCCTATTGCATCTAGTCTGCCAACTTTTGCCAGTGCACAGTGACACTCATATCCAGTGCAACCGTAGTGTGCAGTGAAATAAAACAACCCTTTTTTTACTGTAATCGATTGAATATCAGTTGCCTGCCTAAAGGCGTGTGTGTGAGGCCTATTGCATCTAGTCTGCCAACTTTTGCCAGTGCACAGTGACACTCATATCTAGTGCAACCGTAGTGTGCAGTGAAATAAAACAACCCTTTTTTTACTGTAATCGATTGAATATCAGTTGCCTGCCTAAAGGCGTGTGTGTGAGGCCTATTGCATCTAGTCTGCCAACTTTTGCCAGTGCACAGTGACACTCATATCTAGTGCAACCGTAGTGTGCAGTGAAATAAAATAACTCTTTTTTTACTGTAATCGATTGAATATCAGTTGCCTGCCTAAAGGCGTGTGTGTGAGGTCTATTGCATCTAGTCTGCCAACTTTTGCCAGTGCACAGTGACACTCATATCTAGTGCAACCGTAGTGTGCAGTGAAATAAAACAACCCTTTTTTTACTGTAATCGATTGAATATCAGTTGCCTGCCTAAAGGCGTGTGTGTGAGGCCTATTGCATCTAGTCTGCCAACTTTTGCCAGTGCATAGTGACACTCATATCTGGTGTCACAGTTGTGTGCAGTGAAATAAAAACCCTTTTTTTACTGTAATCGATTGAATATCAGTTGCCTGCCTAAAGGCGTGTGTGTGAGGCCTATTGCATCTAGTCTGCCAACTTTTGCCAGTGCACAGTGACACTCATATCTAGTGCAACCGTAGTGTGCAGTGAAATAAAACAACTCTTTTTTTACTGTAATCGATTGAATATCAGTTGCCTGCCTAAAGGCGTGTGTGTGAGGCCTATTGCAACTAGTCTGCCAACTTTTGCCAGTGCGCAGTGACACTTATATCTGGTGTCACAGTAGCTTGCACGCATAGTACCACTAATCGTAAAAAAAAATGACAGGCAGAGGCAGGCCACCCCGCAGGGGCCGTCGTGGTCGTGGTGCTGTGATTCCCTTTGGCCCTAGAATAATGCCCAGTTTTCAGAGGCAACGTTCCCTGAACTTGAACAGTTCTGAGGACATGGTTGACTGGCTAACACAGGACACCCAATCTTCTACAGCTTCCGCTCGGAACCAAGACGCACCATCCTCCTCCAGCTTAGCTTCGGACACCTCTCCAGTTACCACTCGCCCGCCTGCCGCCACCACCAACACTAGCACCACAGCCGCTTCACTTGATCTGTCAGCAGAGTTATTTACACATCCGTTGGAAGAAATAAGTGATGAACAAACATTAGTGC
This sequence comes from Discoglossus pictus, assembly GCA_027410445.1. NCBI lineage: Eukaryota > Metazoa > Chordata > Amphibia > Anura > Alytidae > Discoglossus > Discoglossus pictus. The sequence goes on along the minus strand of CM050163.1, from coordinate 428,295,578 downwards.
CAGAGGATGTAGATAACAGGGATATGTCCCAGTCAGGCAGCATTACACACATGGATGTACGGTCTGATGATGATGATGATGTTGTACCCGGTGCTGCTTCCTTTGTTGAGTTGTCAGATACAAGTGAAGCGGTTGATGATGACGATGCGTCCGTGGATGTCACGTGGGTGCCTGCTATAAGAGAAGAAGAACAGGAGGAAGGTTCAGATGGGGAGACAGAGAGGAGGAGGAGATGAGTTGGAAGCAGCGGGAGGTCGTCGAAAGTAGCTGTTGGCACAGTCAGACAGCGTGCATCGGCACCCGGGGTCAGCCAGACAGCACACCAGTCAACGCATGCTTTTGCCACCACCAGAATGCCGTCATTGCAGAGCTCAGCAGTTTGGCAATTTTTTCGTGTGTCTGCCTGTGACAACAGTGATGCCATTTGCAACCTGTGCGAATAGAAACTGAGTGGTGGGAAGTCCAACACCCACCTAGGTACAACTTCTTTACGAAGGCACATGATGTCACATCACAATCGCCTATGGGATCAACATATCAGTACAAGCAGCACACAAAGTCAAAGCCGCCATCCTCCTCCTGGTCCGACATCTTCAGCCTTGTCAACCACTGCTGCCCTGCTTGCCCCCTCTCAACCATCCGCCACTCCGTGTCTCGCCCTGAGCAGTCCCTGCTCATCTGCCCACAGTCAGGTGTCTGTCAAGGACATGTTTGAGCGTAAGAAGCCAATGTCACAAAGTCACCCCCTTGCCCGGCAACTGACAGCTGGCTTGTCTGAACTCTTGGCCCGCCAGCTTTTACTATACAAGTTGGTGGAGTCTGAGGCGTTCAAAAAATTTGTAGCTATTGGGACACCGCAGTGGAAGGTACCCGGCCGAAATTTCTTTGCACAAAAGGCAATCCCCAACCTGTACTCGATTGTGCAAAAGGAAGTAATGGCATCTCTGGCACACAGTGTTGGGGCAAGGGTCCATCTGACCACGGATACCTGGTCTGCAAAGCATGGTCAGGGCAGGTATATCACCTACACTGCGCATTGGTTAAACCTGGTGACGGCTGCCAAGCATGGAATACGTGGCTCTGCAGAGGAGTTGGTGACACCGCCACGCCTCTACTCCTCCTACTCCATCCTCTTCCATAACCTCCTTGACTGAGTCCTCTTCTGCTGCTGCTATGTCTTGCTCCACATCAACGGCACCCCCCCCCCCCCCCCGCTCCACAGGTACTATTCCTCATCCCGGATACGGCAGTGTCACGCCGTCTTGGGGTTGACTTCCCTAAAAGCAGACAGTCACACCGGACAAGACATTTTTTAGCGGCATTGAATTTGGGCAAGTTGACACATGTGCCGTGCATGGCACATGTGTGTAATCTGATTGTACAACGCTTTGTGCATAAGCACCCAGGCATACAAGACATCCTGAAGCAGGCCAGGAAGGTTGGCCCATTTCAGGCGTTCCTACACGGCCATGGCGCACTTTACAGATATCCAGCGGCGAAACAACATGATAGCGAGGCGCTTGATTTTAGACAGCCCGACACATTGGAATTCAACACTCCTAATGTTCGACCGCCTGCTCCAACAAGAAAAGACCGTTAACGAGTATTTGTATGACCGGGGTGCTAGGACAGTCTCTGCGGAGCTGAGGATTTTTTTGCCACGTTACTTGACGCTCATGCGCAATGCCTGATAGCTTATGCCTACCTTTGAGGAGGTGACAAACCTGGCCAGTCTCACCCAGGGCACCATCAGCGACATCATACCATTTGTTTTCTTCCTGGAGCGTGCCCTGCGAAGAGTGCTGGATCAGGCCGTAGATGAGCGTGAAGAGGAAAAGGAAGAATTGTGGTTACCATCACCGCCAGAAACAGCCTTATCAGCATCGCTTGCTGGACCTGCGGCAATGCTGGAAGAGGATTGTGAGGAAGAGGAGTCAGAGGAGGAATGTGGCTTTGAGGAGGAAGAGGAAGACCAACCACAACAGGCATCCCAGGCTGCTCGTTGTCACCTATCTGGTACCAGTGGTGTTGTACGTGGCTGGGGGAAGGACATACCTTCAGTGAGATCACTGAGGACGAGGAACGGGACATGACTAGCTTGGCATCCAACCTTGTGCAAATGGGGTCTTTCATGCTGTCATGCCTGTTGAGGGACCCTCATATAAAAAGGATGAAGGAGAACGACCTGTACTGGGTGTCCACGCTACAAGACCCCCGGTATAAGCAGAAAGTGCCTGAAATGTTACCGAATTACCACAAGTCGGAAAGGATGCAGCACTACCAAAATAAATTAAAAAGTATGCTTTACACAGCGTTTAAGGGTGATGTCACAGCACAAAGGCAATCTAACAGCGGAAGAGGTGAACATAATCTTCCTCCTTCCACGACCACGCCGGCAAGGAGAGGACGCTTTACAGATGTGTTGTTGTTGGAGGACATGCAGAGCTTTTTAAGTTCTATGCATCGCCACAGCCATTCGGGGTACACACTCAGAGAACGACTCGACCGTCAGGTAACAGACTACCTCGCCATATCTACAGATATCGACACTATGAGGAGCGATAAACCCCTTGACTACTGGGTGTGCACACTTGCCCTGTGGCCTGAGCTATCCCAATTTGCCATAGCACTTCTGCCCCGCTTCAAGTGTCCTGTCAGAAAGGACCTTCAGTGCAGCAGGAGGTTTTGTCACTGATAAGAGAAGTCACCTAGGTCAAAAAAGTCTAGATTACCTCACCTTTATTAAGATGAATGAGGGATGGATCCCGAAGGGACTGACAGTGGGCGATACATTCGATTAAAAAAGGCTTGATAGATGAGCTGCCTTGAGCTAATAATGGTCCACAAGCTAACATCAATTTTTCTTGTCGCTGCAACAATACCCAATTTTTGCATTTAAATTATTTTATTGTCAGAAGGCGTACAGCATGTAATGAAAAATAAACCATTTTTGATCAGTCTTGCATAACATCTGGCCCTTTACTAACCAGTCTCCCAGTCTATCTAGTTTCCTTGACCTCCACCAGTGTTGTGATGTTGTGCTCATGTGTTTCGGTGCCTGAGGGTGGTCAAGAATTGGGGTCATTTGGGTGGATCCAGGGAACAAACCTGTGTGTTTCTTGGCCCATTTCCAGTATGATAGTGAGTGTCTGATTAGGGGGGTTGGCGAGTTTTTAAGGCTCTGAGGCAATTCAGATAGCCAAGCCACCTTGTCCCAGGTTAAGGGCCTTAAAGTGTGGTTCTCTAAATACACACAGGCCGGTTGATGACATATAGAATGTGCTATTGGGCATAAAGATAGATGACGGAACAGGTATTAAACTGATAGGAATGAGTAGTACAACTTAATACACCACTCCTATCTGGTGGCGCCTTAGATTGCACGTGCATTGCCCCAAATTCGAAGTAGGAGGTCCGACCAAGCATCTTTTTCCATCTCCCTGTTCCAAAAATCCATGCCATATACACGTCCCCTGATAGGTGACGTAACAGGTATTACACTGACAGGAATGAGTAGTACAACTTAATACACCTCTCCTATCTGGTGGCACCTTAGATTGCACGTGCAGTGCCCCAAAATAGAAGTAGGAGGTCCGACCAAGCATCTTTTTCCATCTCCCTGTTCCAAAAATCCATGCCATATACACGTCCCCTGATAGGTGACGTAACAGGTATTAAACTGATAGGAATGAGTAGTACAACTTAATACACCACTCCTATCTGGTGGCACCTTAGATTGCACGTGCAGTGCCCCAAATTAGAAGTAGGAGGTCCGACCAAGCATCTTTTTCCCTCTCCCTGTTCCATAAATTCATGCCATATACACGTCCCCTGATAGGTGACGTAACAGGTATTACACTGATAGGAATGAGTAGTACAACTTAATACACCACTCCTATCTGGTGGCACCTTAGATTGCACGTGCATTGCCCCAAATTCGAAGTAGGAGGTCCGACCAAGCATCTTTTTCCATCTCCCTGTTCCAAAAATCCATGCCATATACACGTCCCCTGATAGGTGACGTAACAGGTATTACACTGACAGGAATGAGTAGTACAACTTAATACACCTCTCCTATCTGGTGGCACCTTAGATTGCACGTGCAGTGCCCCAAATTAGAAGTAGGAGGTCCGACCAAGCATCTTTTTCCATCTCCCTGTTCCAAAAATCCATGCCATATACACGTCCCCTGATAGGTGACGTAACAGGTATTACACTGATAGGAATGAGTAGTACAACTTAATACACCTCTCCAATCTGGTGGCACCTTAGATTGCACGTGCAGTGCCCCAAATTAGAAGTAGGAGGTACGACCAAGCATCTTTTTCCATCTCCCTGTTCCAAAAATCCATGCCATATACACGTCCCCTGATAGGTAACATAACAGGTATTAAACTGATAGGAGTGAGTAGTACAACTTAATACACCACTCCTATCTGGTGGCACCTTAGATTGGACGTGCAGTGCCCCAAATTAGAAGTAGGAGGTCCGACCAAGCATCTTTTTCCATCTCCCTGTTCCAAAAATCTATGCCATATACACGTCCACTAATAGTGGACGTAACAGGGATTAAACCGATAGGAATAGTACTACTTAACAGTACACACCTTATAATAACACAGACAGAGGCAACGCAGAGAGAGGAGTCTGAAGAAGAGGAGTCAGAGGAGGAAGGTGGCTTTGAGGAGGTGGAAGACCAAACACAGCAGGCGTCCCAGGGGGCATGTTGTCACCTTTCGGGGAGCCTTGGTGGCTGGGTGGAGGAAGAGACCTTCAATGACATCAGTGAGGACAAGGAACGGGACATGGCTAGCTTGGTATCCAACCTTGTGCAAATGGGGAGTTTGCTGTTGTGCAAAGGGACTGTTTGCGGTTGTTTGCGGTGCATTAAATGGGGAGATTCGTCTGTTACTGTGAAGCGGGTGTAACCCATACACTACCTGATCGATACAACATCATACCTGATGTTTTAAAGCATGTTATTCCAAACAATTTAGGAATGTTAGGTGATTTATGCCCTTCATGGCTTAAAACCAGACTCTGCATCAACTATGTAATTTTCCGTGGGAGTTTTGCCATGGATCCCCCTCCGGCATGCCACAGTCCAGGTGTTAGTCCCCTTGAAACAACTTTCCCATCACTATTGTGGCCAGAAAGAGTCCCTGTGGGTTTTGAAATTCGCCTGCCCATTGAAGTCTATGGCGGTTTGCCGATGTTCGTCCGTTCGCGAACATCTGATGGAATTCGCGTCCGCGGTTTGCGAACCGAAAATGTGATGTTCATCACTAATATATATATATATATATAATGGAGTGTGCTACTTATTGTTGTCCTATGTATAGATACTCCAGTCTCTGCTGTGGATCTCTGCAGCTCCTCCAGGGTTACGTTCGGTCTCTGTGCTACCTCTCTCATTAATGCCCTCCTTGCCTGGTCCATGAGTTTTGGTGGGAGTCCGTCTCTTGGCATGTTTGCTGTTGTGCCATGTTCTCCATGTTCTTTCCATTTGGTTCTGATAGATTTGATGGTGCTACTGGGGATCATCAAAGATTTGGATATTTTTTTATAACCTAACCCTGAGTTGTACTTATCAGCAACATTGTCCCTTACTTGTTTGGGGAGTTTCTTGGTCTTCATGGCAGTGTTTGGTTAGTGGTGCCCATTGCTTAGGTGTTGCAGACTCTGGGGCCTTTCAAAAAAGGTGTGTATATGTAATGACAGATCATGTGGCACATAGATTGCACACAGGTGGACATCATGTCACTAATTATGTGACTTCTGAAGGCAATTGGTTCCAGAGCTTTTTATGGGCTTCATAACAAAGGGGGTGAATACATAAGCACATGCCATTTTTTTCTATTTAAAAAAAAATAGTTTTATGTATATATTTTTCTCATTTCACTTCACCAACTTAGACTATTGTGTTCTGATCCATCACATAAAATTCAGATTAACAAAAGATTGAACTTAAGGCTGTAGTGTAACAAAATAGGTAAAAAGTCAAGGGGGTGAATACTTTTGCAAGGCACTGTATATGTTCACTAAATATGTATTATGTTTTGTCACAGCGAGGGGAGTCGCCGGGACAGTGGTGTAGTGAGTGAGATCCTACCCTACGGTGTGACAGCTGTTCCATCACAGTAGGCCCTGGATGAGGGTTTAGGGCATATTGTGTACTGTCTCTGGCCAGAATCCTCTTTACCAATAAACGCTGTAGACTGTTTTACCGCCAATATCTGGTCTGTGTCTAATCATTATCTCCAATATATGATCCATGTCTAATTATTATGGTTCAACATACCAGGTGGGCAGAGCTCAGTCCCTCAGGCCGAAAGCCAGCAGCCACTATTGAAGGCTGATGACAATTAAGCCCATACACACAAGTCGAGTCTGCAAAAATTAAGATTTTATCTGAAAATGCTTCCATGGTTTATACAGCTGTTATGGCTGTTACTGCAATCACAAAATACAATGCCCCTTTAACAATAGATTTGGATATCACGCTTTCCCAGAGATAAATTTTGATTGTAAAAAATAGTATTTTATCAGCCAATGACATTGCTCTATTTTAATTTCCTAGTTGCAGCTCTCTAATCAGGAGCTGTCATTAAAAAAGAACAGTAAATCTCTCCTGAAAGCTTAATACACCTTATTTGATTCCAACTTAACATAGATGTCATACAACATTTCTACCAATCTAATACACACTCACTCTAACATGAAGCATAGCAAAATAACTACAGAAGTAATGAACATATCAGCAATATAATAGACTGGAATTGAATATTAACAATATTCTTTTCAAGAAATATAATTTGTAACTGCCGGAGAAACAGTTAGAAAGTAAAATAAATACAGCCTTTAATGTATTAAATATTCTGTGCACAATTACTTTAGAGCAGTGGTCATTAACCTTTTTTTCATCTGGGGACCAGCTGGTCATCTTCCAGTGCTCATGTGACCCTTTGTTAGATCCAGAACATGTTTAACAAATTGATATTTAATAAAACAAACTGAATTGTCATTTAGTATTGCAATTATTTGAACAGAGTACAGTTTCCACTATACTCTGTCTATATTGGTGTCTAATAAAAATTACAAATATAACGTTTTAGATTCTCCTCAATCCTGAGGACCAACTTTTGAGAACCACTACTATAGAGTAAGCCACCATTATTTTTTCCTGATTATCTGTTGATATAGGGCCTTGAATAAAGATACAGATTCCTCTATTTTCCCTATTGAAATTGGGTAAATAGAGTCAACAAGACTTTCTAAAACTGTTAATCCATTACCATAGCTAGTTATTCAAAAGAGCATACTATAAACAGAAGACTATAGTGTCCATTTAATACATACACAAACTGGCTGATGAGAGCGAATGTCTACTATGTAGAGATAGTATATATGTATATATATATATATATATATATATATATATATATATATTTTTTTTTTTTTTTATTGAAGGAAACAGGGTTGTAACAGTGTTACATGAACAATACAGGTAAAACATAACCAGTGCGGGCATAACATTTGAAGAATGGAGAAATACTCTAATTTCATGCATTTGCCATAGACAGTTTTTTTTTTTTTTTTCTTATAGCATTTTTCACATTTTTGTACATCTTAATCGCCAATGCAATAAGAGATAGAATGTAGAAGAAAGCAGAAAGAATAACGTGGGAGGGGGAAGAAGGGGAAAGTGGTGGAGTTTATTGTAGTGGGTTCACTGGAGGTTATATCTTTCTTGTTGTCCTTTTCTGCTTTGTTACCACCCAATGTGTAGGGTCTAAGGCCCTCATTCAATTGCAGTTTGGCCAATTGAATAGGGCTCTAAATAAGCACATAGCATATTTTTGTAAACAAGTTTTTAGTTGGTGAAAACTTTGCTTTTGGATAGATGCTTACCAACTAAAAAGTTCTTTAAAAAAAATATGTTATGTGCTTATTTAAGACCCTATTCAATTGGCCAAATTGCAATTGAATGAGGGTCTAAGGGCCTCATTCAATTGCGATTTGGCCAATTGAATAGGGCTGTAAATAAGCGCAGAGCATATATTTTTTTAAGTAGTTTTTAGTTAGTGATAACCTTGCTTTTGGATAGATGTATACTAACTAAAAACTTCTCTAAAAAAAATATGTTATGTGCTTATTTAGAGGCCTATTCAATTGGCCAAATCGCAATTGAATGAGGACCTAAGTATCCCAAAATGAGGCCCACTTTCTGTTGGAATTATCTAGGTCAGCAGATATAGTGCTCATAGAATGTATAAATTTAAGTTTTTTCAAGATTGCACTATATTCAGGTATTGCCGACTTCCAGGTTTTAGCTATTGTAATCCTAACTTCTCAAAACAGTTGACTTGATAAAAGTTGAGCTTCTTTTCAGAGACCCTCTATGCCTAATAAAGCTTCTTCTGGATATCTGGGGATTCTGTGACCCCACAGTCTCTCTAATATATTATACTAGTGACTTGCCCGTCAAAAATGACGTGGCAATAAAATTGTAAGGCAGGTAATGCTGTTTGCCATAGACATTAATTTTTTTGGTGGTCTGAAATCCTTCAGCGCTCATTGCGAGCCTCGCGGTGAGCGCCTTTGGCGCTCATCGCGTGGCTTGCAATGAGCACCTTCGGCGCTCATTGCGAGGCTGTTAGTTGTTGTATTTTTTTTTCAGATAGGCGCTTTTGCTGTTATTGTTTGGTTGGTGCTGATCTTCTTTTTGCACTTATTGCAAGGCTTTGTGTGCTATGAGCAGCGTTGGCGCTCGTTGTGAGGCGCGCGGTGAATGGCTTTTGTGTTTATTGCGAGAGTGTTTGTTTATTTTTATTTTTTGTATATATGTATTTTTGTATGCTAATTAAAAAATTAATGAAATTAATAAATTAAAATACTTTACCTATTTTGAAGTAATATTTGCAGGACGCATTGTGCTGAAGAGCTGACAATCTGTTTTGATGTTCCTGCAGCATACAATGTCGGTTTGCACTGTTGTGGAGCTGAGGTGTCAACAATGTGTGCAGTGTGTAGTGTAAATAGGCTGCGTGCGCGAGGGAAAGCCGTTAGGGTAGCTGTGTACTTCTGCATTGTGTAAGTTAGGTTTTGTAAAATGGTGGCTAATGTGTATGTGGTATGCGGCTGTGGATGATTTAGCGACGTTGCTAAAAGTGTATCTTGTAGCTCGTCCGGCTTTTTTGAAAAGCCATATGTGCTTGGTTGTGTTTTGCGTTTTTAGGGTCCTGTAGCCTCGTTTTCGTTTTTTTCGATGGCTATTTTTAGCCTTGCTTAGGGGAATTTCGTGTGTCTAAACTCGAGAATTTGTAGTTAAATTGAGGTGTAATTTCACTTTCAGAGGTCCTGGGTGCCCCCCTTGGTGTGGGTAATTTATTTTTTGTGTGTGTGTATTTATTGTGTTTTTAATGTTTTCAGGTGCCCGCGTTTTGGCCGTTAAGGTCGTATTTTTGCAAGGTCGTAATGTTTTTTTTTTCTAAGTCCCGCGGCTCGTATTTTTTTAGGCTAAATTTTGCGTTCTAAGTCTTGCGGTTTGTATTTTTGAGTGTAAGTCCGTATTTAGTGATTGTGTGTTAGATCTATTTTGTTAAAGTGCCGCTTGTGTGGGTGTTTGTATTCACGTGTGAGGCGCTGTAGATCATCCACCTCTGCAAATGTGGCTGAAGGCTCATTGCAGCCGATGTGGGAAACTCTACCCCCGCAAATGCGGCCCCTCGCTTTGTGAGGTTCCGCATTTGCGGACCAAATTCGTCCCTTGCTTCACTGGCTACGATTCATAGTTTGACAACTATTATATGTGATGTCTATAATCATAAATGGGAAATCTTTGGAAAGTCCCAGTGGACATGTTTTGGGGTGCCTGGGGAGTCACATCCTCTAAAGCAGTTGCCATCTAGGTATGGATCAGAAAGTTTCAGCCTGGCTGGAGTCAGGTACCACCTCATAATGGTCTTGTTTGAGTTTTCTCTAAGGATTGTGTTGAAAGAGGAGCTTGTAGCTTGTTTATGTATTTTGTTCCATTGCACATCAGTCAGGGTGATGTCAAGTTCTGATCCGCATGAATATTAATGGTGAAGTTTAGATGGCGTGGTCTGGTCTAAGAGATATAATGGGTATATTTTTATTGCCATTGGGATTATCTATGCAGCATTTTTCGGAGGGAGTTTTCCTGGCTGAGGTATTAACTTTAAGTACCTTGGTAATACTAGCATTTACTTGAGATAGGTTAAGCCATTCCTTTGATGGTGGTGTTGGTCTCTGAAAGTCGTGGGGGATCACTGCTGATTTCCCCATAAAAGATCAGCAACTATAGTATATTTGTTGTCTATCCACCATATTAATTGTGAGAGTCTATTAATTGGTGGATTCCTCTGATATAACCATAGGGGGTCGAGCCTTAAGCCTGATTCTATTAATGGTGTTCTTTTGCTTGATTCCATTTAGCTAATGATTGAACCACACGTCTGGGAAGGGAGGATCTGTTTAGTTTGTGATGTAGGCTAAGCCATAATACCTGGCTAATGAAATGTTTCCGTTCCCTAAGGACTCTTTTTTTAATCTCTATTCAAACTGGCAGCTGCTCTTTCCTGAACAATTTGGTTATTTGAGCCAGTCTGGTAGCTTTTTATAATTTTTGTAAGTCTGGGCTAATGCCCCCTTATTTTTTGGGTGCCATCATTGCTGTTTTATCTATCCTTTGCTTTTTGCAATCCCAAACAAAGCGGGATTTTGCCCTCTGAAGAACCAGAATGTGCTTTGTATGGAGCACTATTGGAATAGTGCGGAAGAGATACAAAAGCCTAGGCAGGACATTTCATGAATCCTTCCTAGCTAGAAAATGTTATAGGAAAACCACTTGTTTATGTCATTAAGTGGGATAATTTGGATTGTACGTTATGCCAGATTGTCTGGAGATGAAAATTCCCAAATATTTAAGGTGGTGTTGAACCCATTTAAAGGAAAAGTTGAGATTCATGGTGCTTCGGTAAGGAGACATTTAGAGCTTCGCATTTGCTAGAATTTATTTTGAAACCAGAAATGCTGCCAAAAGCCCAAGAGTATTAAATAAGTTAGGGAGGCTTGTCAATGGTTTGGTGACTGTAAGCGTGATGTCATCTGTAAAAAGGCTCAGTTTGTGTTCCGCCTCTGCCATCTGTATTCCTTTTATATTTTGTTTTTTTCTTATTGCAATAACCAGGGGTTTAAAGAACGATGGGATAGGTGACATCCTTATCATGTCCCTCTTGCTATTTTAAAAGGTTGTGATTTAAAACCCCTGGTACGCAATGTATGCTTTTGGAGCCAAATAAAGTGCTAGAATACCCTTCACTAGTTTGTCACTCATGCCGATCTTATGTAAGGTCTCAGCCATATAAGCCCAATCAATTCTATCGAAGGCCTTTTCTGCATCCAGTGAAAGCAGCATCACAGGATTTTTTTTACTGATGCCACATCCTGCAGATCTGAAAATCATCTGGAATTATCTGGAGCTTCTTGGCACTGGATGAACCCTACCTGATCCAAATGTATTAAACTCGGTAGTACTTGGGAAAGTCTGTTCGATTTGATTTTGGAATATAATTTGACATCACTATTTATCAGGGATAGAGACCTGTAGCTCTTACATTGGGACGGGTCTTTGCCTTCTTTGAGTAGGACAATTACCTTGGTTTCCATGAATTCTGGTTCAGAGGTTTACTTGACAGGAGATCATTGAATTGAGTTTGTAGGTGTGGCGATAAAGTGTCTATAAATTGTTTGTATAAGTAATTGGTGAATCAATCTGAATCAGGGGCTTTGTTTGACTTAGTCTCTTTTATAGCTCTTTTAATTTCGGCAGTTGATATTGGGTAATCTAGCAGGTCAGATTGCTCACTGTTAATTTTTGGAAGGTTAATGGAGGAAAGAAAGTTATTAATTTGTCTTACATGATCGGTTGAGCCAGATCTCGGGGGTGCTGAGTATAGATCGGCATAGCATTTTTCAAATGCCTCTGTGGTTTAATTAGGCAGGTAAATGGCCTTATCATTCTCCACCTTTAATTTGGGGATAAATGAGTTTGCTCTTGGCTGTAGGATCTTTTTGGCTAGCATTGTGTCTGGTTTATTTGCATATGTGAAATAATGAGACTGAGTTCTTTGCAGCACGGTTACAACCTTCCTCCGTAGAATCTCATACAATTCTTGTTTTAGTTTATGAATTTCCGCTTGGACCCCAGGCGATCTTAAAGGGGGTGAGGTGGCTTGGAGGGCTGATATCTTAGAATTTAATGTTTTGATTTAGGCCAGCTCAAGTTTTGTGGAGAAGTAGCCAATTTGGATACATTTGCGTCTAAGTGCTGCTTTGTTTGCAGCCCACACTCCCATGTGGTCCACTTCCATGTCACTGTTCAAACTAAAGTATTCTACCAGAGTTCTATGTATTTTTTCCCTTGACTCCACATGGGCTTAGGGTCCTTGAGGGAGAGCGTCCCTTGTGTAGTAGGTCACTCAAAGAGATACTAGTCATGTCATGGTCTGACGAGGCAATGGGTTGGATCTCTGCACCTGATAGCTTTGGTGCTAGGTGTTGTTGGATGAAGATGCAGTCGATGCGGGATTGCTAATTGTGTCTGGCTGAATAGTGTGTATTTTTCCTATCATTAGGGTGTAGCATTCTCCACGTATCGAGCATACCTTGTTTTTTGAGCATTGATAAGAAAGATTTGTTGGCCGTAGGAATCATGAGGGTGTGGAACCTGATCTATCTTTTGCTGGGTCTAGTACTGAATAAATGTCACACATCCCTGCCCCCAGGATCCAAGCTGAATGGTGCCAATCAGTCATTAGATTGGTTAGTCTATGGAAGAAGTCTGCTTGCCCAGTATTTGGGGGTATACGTTTAACAATGAGATCTTATGTTCATTAATAGTACCATGTGTCAGGGTGTTCTCTATGGGTGGATATATGATGAAAGTTCAGTCTCTTATATATCAGTATTGACACCCCTCTTTTCTTATCGGTGGAAGTCAAGTGGTATGTTTGTGTGTAGTGTTTACGCCAATATTTTGGGATAGTATTTTTTTTAAATGGGTCTCTTGCATTAGGACAATGTCTATACCCATGTGACTGTATTCTCCCAGGGCAATCCCCCATTTTATCGGTTTGTTTAACCCTTGAACATTATGTGAGGCTATTTTTAAGGCCATTACTCACCACCTTTACCGCTTGCGGGACTTATGGTAGGAACTCTGGTATACAAACATTTTACAAAGGGTGACAGATCAGAAGAGGGCACCTAGCTGGTATTGTATATATATTAACACACACACTTACCTCGTAGAGGATGCTAACGAAAAGTGGAGTGTGCTTGTCCTGGAGCTGTGCTGCAGACAGAGGAGTTTCTCACAGGCAATAAAGGAGGAGCAGATATGGGAAGAGGAGCAGCTATAGAAAAGGGTCTTAGGGTGTAAAAGCTTTGGGAAAGGGTCTTGTGGAGGGGGGCTATTATGGAAAGGGGTCTTAGAGAGGGGAGCTGTTATTGGAAGTGGTCTTTGGGAGCGGTTAGTACTAGCGGGGCCCAGCACAAAAAAAAATATACAAAGTGCCATTTTGGGCACAAAATATTTTATTCACTGACTAATAACCTCACCTCTCTACTCAAGGTCTTAAATAAACATATGCTGATAATTATCCATTACATTGGTATTATTATCCAGTATCATAATAATATGCAGATTTTACATTGAATTATGTTGCTGTGGGAACTTCCAAAAATATGTTTTATAATGCGTCTCATGATGGGTTGTCGCTAAAATCACAAATTGTTATTCAATTGCTACAATTCCCCAAGGACTCTACAATTCCACTCCGTCACCTTTTTTTAAATTTTGATCACCTCTTTTCTAGGGCTCATTAGTTTATGATATAGGAATGTGACACCAACCATTGAAAACACACTGATAACGGTATAACAAATATTTATTTCATACACAGAGCACACTCAGAAATGTACAAGACTGTGCATTAATATCATGGGTGTGGTGTGGGCGGATCCAGGAAGGGCAAGAGGCTTTTTGAAAAAAGTGGATACGTAAAGGGGGTAATGTCATAGTCTAGAGTAATTATGGTGCATAGCACATACCAGGGTCACATGTGGTAACTAAACCACTGCGACCCGGAATCTGATGAAAAAAAGGATAATCAGAAATCACTCCATTTAATTGATGTAACCAGTAATGCGCATAGCACTTACTTTTGGTTATCATCTGCTCCATTGAACAGAAGCATAAACATCTGGACTATATAATTGAAACCAGTTTCACAAATACAGTGTGTTCCTAAAACACTGGGGGGGAAAAGGTGGTCAAAATTTTTACAAAAGGCAGTGGTGGATGAAAAAAAACATGCATGTACAATATAGTGCTATATACTGTAACTAACAATTTACCAACTCACCTGATTTCCATCTGCAAGCATTACTAACCATTAGCTAGTTCTCAGGATATATCAATGTCCATGACCATTAACAATGATGTGTCATCTCATAAGAAATGCTTAGCTGTGACCAGCGTCAGTTCTCCAGGTGTACTATCACCATCTCCATCTGATATTGTTAATCAACATTGATATCACATCCATCAGCTATACAGGGGTTAGCATATGTCAAAGGATACTCATGATATCAGCAATATGGGAAAATACCCATTAATAAGGAAAGGACACAAAGGTCAGCAGTCAGATTTACTGTTACTTACATAAGACACAAGGATCTGTTCTCATACTGATATTGCAGAGAGGATCACATGCTTCACTAGTGCATGGCTTTCATTAACATGCCATTGTGAGACTGTGCAAGTCCACTGCCATAGCTGTGTTACTCTACATTTAAGCTAACAACAATCATGTCTTAGATATATAGATATATGATAGCTTTAATATTGTGGGAACTACATGTTAAAGGGGGCAGTCATTAAAGGAATGTCTACCTGAGAAGCACTGGTAATATCTTACAATTACTTAATTTCCTTGACAATACCTGCAGATGCAGAAGATGCCTTCATGGACCTGAATTATGCCTAAAACATAAAAAAAAGAAGGCCTGAAAAAATATAGGGACTGTAGCTTTTTTTCTCAACAGCAATCCTCAGTGACCATCAGTTGGTGAAATGAAACAGAACCCTAAGTGTCCACAGAGAAAAAGATCATGGACCATTTGATGAGAGGTAGCCATCTGGGTACCAAATATCACCGGCACATAAGCCATGATCCTTTACTCTGTAGCCCGGCTAGAATATGTTAACATTTGGGCCAATAGATTGTCACTGAGGAGTGCTGTTGAGAAGGCACAAAAATATGTGCAGCCCCTACATCCTCCTCCAAGTTGGAGGGCCCCAATCTGCCGTAGGTGGCTGCAGTCTCCATGGCCAACCTGCTCATGACTTCAGCTTCAGTGGTGGAGATATGGACATGGATCCAGGAGGCACTCCGGTTGCTGTGCTGGATGGCCAGCATCTCCACCTGAGCAGCTTGGCTTGGTAGTCCAGGGGATGGAGGTCCTTGCTGGGGGACCATTGCTGGGTGAGGAGGTGGAGGTGGTGGCCCAGTGGGGAGGGGCTGTGGCCCAGCTGGAGCCTGACTCCATAAGGGTGATGGTGATGGTATGCCTGGTGGTGGGGGTGGGAGCGATGGCTGATGCACTGCTGGGGGAGGAGGAGGTGGTGGCAAGACATGGTCAGCCCACCAGTAGGAGAGCCCTGGTGAAAAACTGAGGGGGACAGTGGGGTCAAATGACACCAGTGTGGCAGATGGTACTGCAGGTGACTCCAATGCCCAGATGACGTCCTCCTCCTCATAACCAGGGGCCTCGGCTCTTCTTGGTTCCTCCTACCCCTGCGCCGGTTCCTGCTGGGCGGGGGCTCTGGGCTCTACGTCCTGCTCCGATGGAGTCAACACCCACACCTCTGGCTCAACTCTGGACCCAGGCCAACTGGAAGCTGGAAAAGAGATCAGAAACATATATGTGTTAATTATGTAGAATAATACATTGGTTTGTGTTCATTCCTAACTATCTAACATCTAGGCTTAAACCTCAAATATTCTCTTAATTGCAACTATGAGTAGCTATCATTTGCTAAATGTGATCTATTCTTTGGTTCTTGATCTTTATTGTTCTTGGCTCCTATCACTATTTTGTTTCCAGGCTGCGGTCTGAAACTGCAGACGCTGCAGTGGGCACACATGGACTCTCTATTGGTTGATTACTCATGTTGTGCTCACAAATGACAGTGATTTGTCAGCATGTGCATGTGTAGTGTGTGTGATGTACATGTGGTGAGATGTTGATGCATGTGATGTTCACCTGACATGAAGGCTGGATCCTGCTGGTCCACCAGGCCTGAAGCTCCACTGGCAGGCAATTGGCTCAGTAAGTCCTTGAGTTCCATCTCCCACTCATTGTATCTCACAGTCACTTGGTAGCCACCACTTGGTGCTGCTTCTTCACTGGCCTCCTTGGCCATCATCCACCTCACCTTGGCCCTGATGTCATCAAAAAGCGGCTTGATGTACCTCACATCCCTTTCCGCTGTGCCCAATGCAGCTGCTACCTCCTTCCAGGCCTGGACCCTAGGACCGGACCTAACTTCCCTCGCCCTGCGAGGATAGCGGGGCACTCACGGATGGCACGGAGGAGAACCACATTCTCCCAGTGCGTGTAGTTCAAATCCCTATGTTTCCTTTTAGCCTCATGCCCTCCCGACTGTGGATGGGCACCCTGCAATCCCTCATCTGACCCTGAAGCCTGTCCCTCCTCCACGCTACATCCCTCCTGGGATCAGGCCCCTCCCTCTCTTTCCAGGAACTAGATGTACCTATCATTGTGGGCACCTGGCCATCCCTACCTCCTCCCCTCCACTCCTCATCTCATCCACTCGCTACCTCCTTCACTCCTCACCTCCTCTCCACCACTCCCCAGGACCACCTCTCTCTCCTCCCTCTCCTCTCCTCCTCTCCTTTTCTCTTCTCCTCCTCCCCACCTCTCCAGTCGTCTCCCCTCCTCCCTCCTCCCTCCATGATAATCCCAAAAATAAAAATAAATAAGGATAAATCAAACAAGTATGTGTGTATATATTTGTAAGGTAAAAAAAAACAACATGTTTTATGTGTAGTTATTAACTGTTGGGGTATAGGGTGGGGGATTTTGTGTGGGGGTGTGTGTATGTAGGGAGCTAGCTATGTGTGTATCTATGTGTGTTATTTAGTCTATGTGTATTTGTATTATGTGTAATCAGTAAATATGTGTAATCAAAGTTTAAGTGTAAAATCGTAATTTGAATAATATAAAAGAATAAAACCGTAAGAAGCTGCTTTGAAAATTTACCTACTCTCTCTCTATCTGCTCAAAACCTTCAACTCCTGGACCTAAGTGCTACTTCTTGAGAATCAACAACACAGTCAACGCATGGGCATATGGAACACAGCTTTAGAATTTCTCTCTGTCAATCATTTTCCACTAGCCCGCTTTCTATTGGCTCTGAGGCCTGTGTTGCACTCTGTAACTACGGGATTGGATTGTAACAGCGAACCATATCTATTTCAGCCCACTAACAGCCGCGCAAAGGGTTTACGGTCTTGAGGCTTCGGCCCTGTACTTGCTGCCTGGTTCAATTGAATCGATCAGTAACTGTTGCAATACTCAGTGGCACATGCAGCAACCAAGCTTCTCCGATCCAATAAGTCAGTACTTCAGGCAATTAGGATAAACTGTTCAATGGAAGGCATGATCATGAAGCTCAGATATTGTGGCCATATGATGAGAAGAAAGGATTCCCTGGGTAAGACTCTGATGTTGCAAGAGATTGAAGGCACACGAAGGAGGGGGCAGCAGAGGTGGAGATGGATTGATGAGGTAATTGAAGCAATGAACATGAGCTTGATGGGCAGTGGCTGACAGATGTGCCTTGAGTGCTGCGATCCATAGGTTCACGGATAGTCGGACATGACTGAATGACTAAGCAACAACAACAAGTGGGTGCTTAAGTGGATACCCACAGAAATGTATAACATTGAAATTCACAGGGAATTTAAATGTTGCTAACTTGGCATAGTAATATAATCAGCTATGAAAAATAAGCCAAAAAGGGCTGATGTATACAATTTGCAGTGTTTTTAGTGTTAATATTTTGCTCTCAAACTTTGTTTCTTATTCATTCCATTAAATAGCTTGTGAATTGGGGGCCCACTGCAAAAACCGGTGCAACCGGTGCAAGGCACAGAGGCACCTGCGGGCCTTCCGTGGGTTTCCTGTAGCCGCTGTGGTTCCTCTGTGGCCCCCCTGAGTTTCCTGTGGCCCCCATGACTCCTTATGGCCCCCTCAGACCGCCCTTGTCTCCTCTGTGGCATCTGCAGCCCCTAATGGGCCACTGTGTGCTCCACAGGCCCCAGGCTCCCCTGTGCCCCCTGCAGTCCATGCAGCCCCCTGTGTTCCCCATCAGCCTCCTGTGGCCTTTTGTGGACCTCTGTGGCCTCCCTCAGCCCCCTGTGTCTCCCCTCAGCCTCTTGTGGACCGTTGCAGACCTCTGCAACCTCCCTCAGCAACCTGTGGCCCCCTCAGCCCCTTGTGGCCCCCTCAGTCCCAATGGCCTCCTTTTGCCCCCCGTGGACCCCTCAGACATCTGTAGCCCCCTTGGCCCTCTAGCCTGCCTTGGCCCCTCCTCACCTCAGAAAGTGGAGTGCAGCATTGAGAAGGTAAGAAAGGTAAAAAATGCCCACTGCAATACAAAGCTTTTTTGCAAAGCCAAGGTTGGATTATACACAACCTGGGAATCCTACCTATGGACAGCCGTTTCAAGGTTACTGCCTATTATCAGCATAGGGCAGGATCCTAGCTTGTGTTCTGGACCTTATGAGTAGGTAGTTCACCACAACAATCATTTAATACTAGGAAATTGCCTGTCAAAAACGACGGGAATTAAATGTTAAGGCTGGCAATGCTGTTTGCCACACAATGTGAGGGTTCTGCTGCTGTAAGCAGCATGTTGGTTTTACTTTTAAAGTCGTGCGTGCCTGGCATTGCAGAGCCTCGTTTTCATCCTGTTTAAATAGTACATCTGTGTTTACATTTGAATGTCTTTTAACTTGTTTCCTGCTTAGAATTCTGAGAAATACAGTTATTAAACTGCATTCTGGGAAGATGAATAGGGACATGCAAATTTGCCAACAAATGTTTTGCACTTCAATCCATAACTATTTTAAACATGGCTTCCTTTAAGCTTATGACTGCTGCATTACACCACTCTTTTGCAAAGCCAAGGTTGGATTATACACATGCTCCAACCTTGGCTTTGCAAAAAAGCTGTGTAATGCAGCGGGCATAAACCATGTTTAAAATGGTTATGAATTGAAGAGCGAAGCTTTTGTATATACTATTTATTTACTTTACTACTGTACGGTGGAGGGCATCTATCACTCTTTTGCCCACCATATACTAAATGATTGTTGTGGTGAACTACCTACTCATAAAATCCACTACACAAGCTAGGATCCAACTCCACGCTGATGATAACCAGTAAGCTTGAAACAGCTGTACGTGGATAGGATTCCCAAGTTGTGTATAATCCATGTTATATCTATATGCACTTTTAAATATATAGCCATAAATATATAAATAAATATAAATATATTTTATATATGTACTGTGTGTATTGATATTTGAAGGGGTTCGAGAAGTGCAAAAAAAATAATTTGTGCCTCTCCCCTCATTTTCTGTTTGCACCGGGGCCCCCAATAATCTAGCTCCGCCACAGTTTGCAAGCACTCCTTTTCAACTTCTCTTTACATGGTACAGTAGGTACCAGCAGGGTAGAATAAAAATGCCAAAATACATGGTATTGATCAGATCACATTTACTTAAAATAATTATCTACCTTTCTCCTTAATAATTTAAGAGCCTCTCCTCCCACCCTTACTCCAGGCTGCTGCCAGTAGCAGAGGGGTCACTATCTTGTCATGGGGCTGGTGCTATGTAACTACAGCCACCAGTAGCTCTGCACTGCCGATGAATAATCCTGAGATATTTTTATTATACTTACTAATTCTGGTATTCCTTTTATGCTTCAGGCAGGTTAGATTTTATACTTTTAAAGGCCTTGGGTGGAAATTATTTTTTCATCTTTTATTAATGCTGACTTTACATGGCATTTCTTGTTTATATAAATGAAAGGAAGTAGACATTATTAATATTGCTAACAATAGTATATCCTTGAACATTAGAAACTGCAGAAACCAATCAGAAAGCTGCATTCCCAACCAAGCCAAAGTTCCCTTTGCCTGCTTTAACTTGTACTTTGTTAACCCCTCTCTGCACCAAAAAAGTTTAGAAAGCATAAAATGACACTGTCACAATTCATTAAAAGCAAATTTTCACACTATACACTGCCCATGAACTGAACATTTTAATTTAAAATATTTTTTTGCCTTCATTATTATTTAACTTAAGCCAAGACTCAAATGTATTGATAGATTCTGCTTTAGCAGTATGGTCTTACAATAAGAACATAAAAAATACAATATGGTTGAGGAGAAGGAACTACATTATTTAGCTTTCCCATAACCCAGTAAGCGTAAAATGCATTCTCGTAACAAAAGCTTATGAAGACAATTATGAACATACAACCAATAAAATATTACAATGATAACAGGGATATGGAGGAGACAGATACAATTTCCATGTATCAGGGGAATTGCAGTAGCAACAGTACTATTACTAAAGATTCTGGTCAACTCTCTACAGTTTGAAACATCAAAAAAGCACACTCTGAACCTCTGTGGGAACAGAACTATACAGACTGTAGGCTACACTGTTCATCCAAACATTCCCTTTCATGTGCTATGAAAACAAGTCTTAAAAACAAACTTAACATGCTCAGGGCAACATTCCTAGTCAAGAGGTGTTAAAGGAGTTCAATCAAGCCAGAGGAAGAACCTTACAGATAGACACAGAATACACATTTCCCAAAGTGCTTTCCACTAAGGTATTGAATTAACTCTATTTGTCATCATCATAACACTTTCAGGTTAGGCAGAGACTGCAGTAGCAGATTATTTTTGATTTTCTTGATTTTTACTTCCTCGGTAAAAGACATGCATAGGGGGCCCCGGTGCAAAAACATATTTGCACATTTTGTGTGCACTTCCCGAACCCCCTCTAACATCAATGCAGTACAAAAATAAAATATATATTAGATATATGAAAAAAAACGGAAAGGTCTGTTGTGTCTATATATATGTTAAAAGGTCAGGTTTCTGTGCTGTAAAATAAATTAGACAAAGATAAATCATTTCAGAACTTTTTCCACCTTTAATGTGACCTATAAACTGTACAACTCAATTGAAAAACAAACTGAAATCTTTTAGGTGGAGGAAAAAAAAACGTAAAATATAATAATATGGTTGCATAAGTATGCACACCCTTAAATTAATACTTTGTTGAAGCACCAGTTGATTTTATTACAGCACTCAGTCCTTTTGGGTATGAGTCTGTCAGCATGGCACATTTTAACTTGGCAAGATTTGTCCACTCTTCTTTGCAAAAACACTCCAAATATGTCAGATTCCGAGGGCATCTCCTGTGCACAGCCCTCTTCAGATCACCCCACAGATCCTCTTATAACTAGGGATGTAGCGGTGTTCAGAATTAAGCAATCACATTCCAAATCGTGTTAAATAGGAGTCAGCATACACCTGCCATCGTTTAAAGTGCCTCTGATTAACCCCAAATAAAGTTAAGCTGCTTTAGTTGGTCTTTCCTGCATTTTTCTTAGTCGCATCCCACAGCAAAAGCCATGGTCCACAGAGAGCTTCCAAAGCATCAGAGGGATCTCATTGTTAAAAGGTATCAGTCAGGAGAAGGGTACAAAAGAATTTCCAAGGCATTAGATATACCATGGAACACATTGAAGTGTGGAGAAAATATGGCACAACAGTGACATTACCAAGAACTGGAGCTCCCTCCAAAATTGATGAAAAGATGAGAAGAAAACTGGTCTGGGAGGCTACCAAGAGGCCTACAGCAACATTAAAGGAGCTGGCAAGTACTGGCTGTGTGGTACATGTGACAACAATCTACCGTATTTTTCATATGTCTGGGCTATGAGGTAGAGTGGCAAGATGAAAGCCATTTCTTATGAAGAAAAGCATCCAAGCCAGGCTACATTTTGCAAAAACACAACTGAAGTCTCCCAAAAGCATGAGGGAAAAGGTGTTATGGTCTGATGAAACCAAGGTTTAACTTTTTGGCCTTAATTCCAAAAGATATGTTTGGCGTAAAAAACAGCACTGCACATCACCAAAAGATCACCATACCCACAGTGAAGCATGGTGGTGACAGCATCATGCTTTGGGGCTGTTTTTCTTCAGCTGGAACTGGGGCCTTAGTTAAGATAGAGGGAACTGTGAACAGTTCCAAATACCAGTCAATACTGGCACAAAACCTTCAGGCTTCTGCTAGAAAGCTGAACATGAAAAGGAACTTCATCTTTCAGCATGACAACGACTCAAAGCATACATCCAAATCAACAAAGGAATGGCTTCACCAGAAGAAGATTAAAGTTTTGGAATGGCCCAGCCCAGAGCCCAGACCTGAATCCAATTGAAAATCTGTGGGGTGATCTGAAGAGGGCTGTGTACAGGAGATGCCCTAGCAATCTGACATATTTGGAGTGTTTTTGCAAAGAAGAGTGGGCAAATCTTGCCAAGTCAAAATGTGCCATGCTGAAAGACTCATACCCAAAAGGACTGAGTGCTGTAATAAAATCAAAAGGTGCTTCAACAAAGTATTTGTTTAAGGGTGTGCATACTTATGCAACCATATTATTATATTTTTATACTTTTTCTTCCCTCTACCTAAAAGATTTCAGTTTGTTTTTCAATTGAGTTGTACAGTTTATAGGTCACATTAAAGGTGGAAAAAGTTCTGAAATTATTTATCTTTGTCTAATTTTATATATATACACGCATATATATGTGTGTGTGTATATATAAATGTGTATATATATATATATATATATATATATATATATATATATATATATATATATATATATAGATCGTATATACTCGAGTATAAGCCGACCGAGCATAAGCCGAGGCACCTATTTTACCACAAAATACTGGGTAAAATGAGTGACTCGAGTATAAGCTGGGGGTGGGAAATGTGCTGCCCCCTGTGTCCCTCTGTGTCCCCCTCTTGTGTCCTCCTTTCTCTCCCGTGTCTCTTCTCCCTTCTCCCTTCCCTGTGTCTCTTCCAACCTCTCCCTTCCCTGTGTCTCTTCCCCCTCCCTTATCACCCTCCTCAACCCCCCTCTTCATTCTCAACCTCCCTCCTCAACCCCACTCCTCATCCTCCCTCCTCATCCTCAACCTCCCTCCTCATCCTCAATCTCCCTCCTCAACCCCCTCATCCTCAACCCCCCATCCTCAACCCCCCCATCCTCACCCCCCATCCTCATCCTCAACCCCCTCCTCATCCTCAACCCCCTCCTCAAACTCAACCTCCCTCCTCATCCTCCCTCCTCAACCCCCCATACCAAATCCCTTCCTCAACCTCCCTCCTCAACCCCCTTCCTCAACCTCCCTCCTCAACCCCCCTCCTCAAACTCCCACCTCAACCCCCCATCCTCATCCTCCCTCCTCAACCCCTTCCTCAACCCCTCATCCTCAACCCCCCTCCTCAACCTCAACCCCCTCCTCAACCCCTTCTCCTCAACCTCCCTCCTCATCCTCAACCTCCCTCCTCATCCTCCCTCCTCAACCCCCCCATCCTCAACCCCCTCCTCAGCCCCCCTCCTCAACCTCCCTCCTCAACCCCCCTCCTCAACACCCTCCACAACTCCCCCATCCTCATCCTCCCTCCTCAACCCCCCATCCTCAACCCCCTCCTCAACCCCCCTCCTCAACCTCCCTCCTCATCCTCAACCTTGCTGCTCATCCTCAACCCCCTCCTCATCCTCAACCCCCTCCTCAACCTCCCTCCTCATCCTCAACCTCCCTCCTCAACCCCCCTCCTCAACCCCCCATCCTCATCCTCCCTCCTCAATGCCCCTATCCTCAACCCCCTCCTCAACCCCCCTCCTCAACCTCCCTCCTCATCCTCAACCTCCCTCCTCAACCCCCCATCCTCATCCTCCCTCCTCAACCCCCCATCCTCAAACCCCTCCTCAACCCCCCTATCCTCAACCCCCCTCCTCAACCTAAACCCCCTCAACCCCCCTCCTCAACCAAAATCCCCCTAAATACCTCCCCCTCTCCCCTCACTTACCTGCTTCTGCTCCGGCCTCCGCTCCTTCTTGAGCCGGCGCGTATGTGACGTCACATGCGCGCCACGTCATTAGCATATACCAGGTGCCGGCACCCGGTATATGCTAATGGCGTGCATGTGACATCATGTCATTAGCATATACCGGGTGCCGGCACCCGGGATATGCTAATGACGTGGCGTGCATGTGACGTCACATGCGCGCCGGGTCAAGAAGGAGCGGAGCAGAAGCAGGTAAGTGAGGGGAGAGGGGGAGGTATTTAGGGGGGTTAGAATGAGGAGGGGGGTTTAGGTTGAGGAGGGGGGTTGAGGAGGGAAAATGAGGAGGTGGGTTTATAATGAGGAGCGGGGGTTGAGGATGAGGAGGGGGGAGGGAAACAGACACGGGGGGGTTAGAGAGACACGGGGGGGAATGACTCGAGTATAAGCAGAGGGGGGCCCTTTTAGCCTTAAAAAAAGGGCTGAAAAACTCGGCATATACTCGAGTATATACAGTATATAAATATATATATATATATATATATATATATATATATATATATATATATAAAGTACGCATTTACATATACATTTTTATATATTATAGTACTATAAATACTTTCTTACCTGCAGGAGATCTCCAGGGGCCACATGAGATCTAAGGGGGGAACAGAAGATCCACAGGGGAAACAGGAGGGCCGTGGGATCCACATTTGAACCTCGGGAGGGCTGTATGGGCCCCTCAGAGGTCAGGGGCTTGGTGCCTTGCACCGTCTGCATCGGCAGTAGCTCTGCCTATGATCCTCTGTAGTATTCCAAAAAGGAATACTAAACAGGCTGCGGGCTTGAAATTCAGCTGCGTTATGGAACTATTTAATTAAACCAGGCCGCGAATTTTGGGCCAGAGACACAAAACTGTAAACTATTTTTTGCACTTTGGATGTGCGGCCGTGAACATGATTAATTAGTCAAACCCGTAGTTTAGACACAGCCAATGGCAACAGAGATCGTCATCATTACGTCTCTGAAAATGGATATTAGATTTCAAAGCCTTACGGGCTTCAATTACGAGTTTTGATCAAATTCAAATTCCAGATATAATGCAAAATTAATAAATCAGTAAATATGATATTCTAGCCCATGCGAGTTCCATTATATGTATTAACACATTGATTGCCGGGATCTATATAACACAGAAATTAAACAGAAATAAAAGTATTTTTTATTGCAGATTTGCAAGCTTGAGTATGTTGTGCTATTAATTTTAATACCTAACATCACTTTCCCTTTAATTATGAGTACAGTAGTGTGTGTATATTTACATTTACAGTGCTATGGATAGGACATTAACCCCCTAGCGGGTAATTTCTAGTACCCGTTGGCTTTTTGGCTCCATTTGCCGGTTACAGGCTTGAACGCCAGTGAATTTGTTGCAATTTAATAGCGTGATTGGAACGTAGCAGTTACGAGCTTGAAAGAAGAAAGGATTTGCGGCTGTGGAGGTCAATTTTCGACATCCCATCTGTTGTTTTTTTGCCCTTACTCTGCAAGTCGTTGGCGGGTTGCTTTATGCGGTCAAGTTACGGGCTACGGTTTTACACGCTGATGGAATTTAATAGGGATACTAGACTAGTGTTTAGTACAAAAAGTAGGAACATTTTAGCTAATTGTTTTCAGAATTTAAATAATTAGTTATCCTTAATATGATGGAATTAAACTATGCATTTTTAGAATTTCTTGATACTTCCAGATCATTGGCTATTATCCGTTTTATTTTGGATTATTTATGTTTGCTTGGGGATAGCATTAAAGGAGTACTATATTCCATAGTTCCCATTTTTCAATTATACTTTATTAGATAAAAAAATAAAATTACATTCAGAAATACAAAAATCTATACACGAAAGTAAGAAACACAGGTAGACACTTTCATTAGTTCTATAAACAAATTAAGCCTAGGTGGCACTTTTCTCCTCCCTTTTCATAACAGAAATCTAATGTTCACATACAGTAATCCCAACTTTTCTCAGAGGCCTGTCAATCTTCATGTCTACTACAAGATTGTCTATATTTCCTGTAATTCCTACTAATTATGTTTATCTGATTAACCAATTTCATCACTAGTAACACATGAGTGCACTATCGACACATATGCTACAGCATTGCCCTCTTAGTTAACTTTTTTACACATTAGTCAGATCCTGTGGGGAAGATCTTTGCTAACAGGATTGTTATGTAATTTCAATAAAAAATGTAAGTGTTTCTCCATATAGATAATTGGGCATTTAGTGGCTTATTAACAATTAGCATCTTACTATTTGATTAGAAGAATTGGCAAGTTGGTGACCCACGTATTCTAACAACTATCCAGCCATTCAGTGTTATTTTTGTTTCCTTTTGTAGGTGTAATTCTTCAATAATAAATTGTTCTCTCATAATTTTTATTCCAGTAATTTAAATTTTTGTTAATATTATCCTCAACATCTTCAATCTAATAACAAAACCATAGAATGAAGTTTGAAATGTATCCATGAATGTCAGTTTTGGTTTAAAAAAACATTAGCTGAATATATACGTAAATTTAGGAAATACCAACATTATTTTATATATATACTTTATATACTATCGTATAATTGTGTATTTCATATTAATTTTCCTATCTAATTATGCTACAATTTATTTTAATCTTACAAACATTGTTGAATAGACTAATCTCTTCCAAATTAATTTTGAATACAGTAGCCATTTAATGGTTTTCATACAAGTCCCAAGCCTGTGGATCAACATGTAGTTCCTTGTAATTAAAATACAGTGTAACTAAACCTTTCAGCAATACTCAATAAAGAGCAATCACCAAGCATATTAATGTAATTTGGGATACTGACTCTAAGTCATGTATATTATAGGCTACCAACTAATTTTATGGTAAAATATTCCATTAATAAAGATTAAGTAAGTGCTTGAAAATGATAGAAATGTTTCTGTTTCTGAGTCATGTTATCCAATGAGCAATAATGTTGCTTTATTAGTGTTCAGTGTTGGACAAACAAAGCCCATGAAGTTCACTGCCTACAATGAATAAGTCCACAAAGTTTTATGCATTCATGGCAATATTTTTGTCAAGTCTGAAAAGAAAAAATTAGTTAACTGATCGTTTGGACATTAATTTAACATAAACTGTTAGCTCTTATTCCATTTGTTGGATTTGTCTGCAGTATTTGTATTGCAAAAACATGAGCGTCCAATACTTTTCACACATGTCTTCAATCATCGTAAAAGTATGTGCAGGTGAAGTGGCTACTATATTCACAATGACATCATGAAGATTGTCATTGTAATACATTGAAAAAAATCAGGAAATAATGAGATGAGTTTCTTCATAAAGGCCAAAAGATTTCTGCATTCTGAAGAGAAACCAGGGCATAGTTTCTTCATAAAGAAGATAAACTTTGTACAGACCTGTAACCTAAATATAAAGTTGTGGAAGCTTCATCTCCGAGCACAAATAAAAGAGAATGTCAGCAAAATTCATTGAATGGAAACTTTAATATAATAACCATACATTTCATATTATTCATAACTGGCACTACAGTGCATTATAAATCCAGTTAATGCCCATAACAAAACACTTATAGATAGGGGAGAACTTGTAGGACATCCAAAGATATGGACAGATGCACCTCATTTTGAATAAATTAAATGCTCTGTTTTACATTTTAAAAACAGCTTGTCCATTACCAGATATAGCTCTTCGAAACATACATAAAATAAATATAGGACTTCAGTGTCATTTTAAGACTGATATAAAATGATTATGCACCAAAAGCTTTTAAAAGGATTTAAGATCACTTTGGAGCACCAAGATTCCAGTTATTTTAAAACATTAAATGAAGATTGTCATATCAAATTACTTTATTTTGGTATGAAGCCAATTATTGATTTGAGACTCATAAATTGCTCACTCACAGGACAAGCAACACATTTGTGCTTACAAAATGCACTGATTATCAATGGTGGGATACATTGGCCATCTCCTAGGTATCCCCATGGATCAATTTAGTGAATATTTCCCATATATCTTCTGGGGTTTACTTTCAAAATACATATAGATTGTATTGAGGGGTCACTTCTACATCTGGTCAAGGATCGCGCAGAAGAAATGGAGAAGACCTCATAATCCATCAAAGGGTAACCAAAGCAGTACTTGGTTAAAACCCAAAAATGACAGAATTAATTAAATTCAAATTAATGACAAGCCATTTAATATCACAGTAATCCAAACATATGAGCCAACTATGCATGCAGAAGAGGCTGAAGTTGTCCAATTCATGATGATATTCATAACCTGATAAATATAACCAAAAAAATATGTTACTCTCATAATAGGAGAAAGGCAAGTTTGGTCTTGGTGTACAAAATGAAAGAGTTCAGAGATTAGTATAATTATTTCAAGATAATTCTCTGGTTATAGTAAACACCTGCTTCCAACAGCATTGAAGACGACTCATGGCCATCACCAGATAGACAATATAGAAATCAAATTGCCTATGTACTTTGTAGCCAAAGATGGATGAGCTCTATAAAGTCTGCAAAAACAAAACCTGGAGATATGATCATGAGCTTATTATTGCAAATTCCACAATTAAACTGAAGAAAAGGAGAAAAAAATCATCAGACTAAGCAAATACCAAATTATAATATTCCCTGTGAATATGCAGTGAAGATAAAGAATAGATTTAATGGATTAGATACAAAAGACAGAATGACTGAAGAACACTGGGCATAAGTTTGTGACATTGTCCAGAAAACCCCCCAAAGAATATCCCCAAAAGAAAGAACACTAAGAAGACAGACTGCATGTCTGAGGAGATTTTGAAGTAGCCCAGAAAAGAAGGAAAGTGAAAGGTAGTGGTGATAGGAAAAGTTGTGTCTAACTGAATGAAGAGAGATAGAAGAAGATAGCAGAATGGGAAAATCTAGAGATCTTTACCAGAAAATTGGTGATTTCCAGGGAACCGTTCATGCCAACATAGGTATGATAAAAGATATAAAATGGTAGGTAGTTAACAGAAGCAGATCAGGTAGAGAAGAGATTGCAAGAATGAACAGAAGATGCATATAGGATGGATCTTTTTGATAACCTCAAAAGTTTGTCCAATGAGCTGGAGCCAAACATCTTGGAGAGTGAAGTGAGACAGTCCCTTGGAAGCCTTGCTCATAACAAAGATGCAGGAGTTGATGGAATCCCAGCTGAACTGTTTAATATCCTACATGCTTGCATTATGCCAACAAATTTGTAAAACACAACCATGGCCAGTGTACTTGAAAACGGCAGTCTACATTCCAAAGCTAAAAAAACAGTGACAACGAGTGCTCCAATTATTGAACAGTTGCACTCATTTCACATGTCAGCAAGATAATGCTTAAGATCATGCAATCAAGGTTCCAACAATATAAGGACCAAGAACTTCCAGATGGGCAAACCAGATGGAGAGGCACGGGCACAAGAGATCAAATAGTCAATGGCCTCTGGATAAAAGAGAAAGCAAGACAGTAAAGCTTATATTGTGTATTATAAAAGATCTCATCCACCCCCTGAGGAATCTGTATGTGGATCAACAAGCCATGATCAGAACCAAACATGAACAACTGAATGGTTCATTATCTGTAAAAGAGTGCAACAAAGTTTGTATATTTTCTCCCTATTTATTCAACTTATAGGAGGAATACATCATGTGTAAAGCTGGACTGAACAAATTAAAAGCCAGTATTAATATTGCTAAGAGAAATATCATCAATCTCAGATACACGGATTATACTAATTTGAAAATTGATGTGGACCTAAAGGCCCTAATTAAGAGAATAAAAGAAGAGAGTGCAAAAGCTGGCCTGCTGCTAAACGTTAAAAATACGAAGAACATAGCAATTAGCAATCTCAGTTACTGGCAAATAGATGGGGGAAAATGGAGGCAGTGATAGATTTTATTTTCCTGGATTCTGCAGATGGTGACTGACGAAATTTAATTTTAAACAGTTTGGTCCTGGGCAGGAAAGCTGTTGTAAGCCTCGACAAGCTAATAAAAAGTAAAGAAATTAACAAAGGTCTGCATAGTTAGGACTATGGTATTCCCATTAGTGACATCCACATGTGAGAGCTGGACCATAAATAAGGCTGTGGACCATAGAATTGACACCTTTGAATTGTAGTACTGTAGAAAACCACTTAGAGTACCTTGGACTGCAAGATGATCCAATATTACAGGAAATCAATTCGAACTTTTCACTGGAAATTTTGATTATGAGGCTAAAGGTAAATATTTTGGAGAAATCATGAGAAGACTGGATTCCCCCGGGGAAGACTCCGAAGCTGGGAAAGATTAAAGGTACACAAAGAAGGGAATGGCAGAGGAGGAGATCGATAGATGTCATTGAAGCAATGAACATAAGCTTGAGGGAGCTCAGAGGGCAGTGACTGACAGATGTGCCTTGCGTGTTGCAGTCCATAGGGTTACGGAGAGTCGGATATGGTCTAAATGAAAGAACAACAACAAATAAAGACAGAACAAGTGGATGACATATGCATCCTCTGTTTATATAAATGACTGGATATGTCATAATAACAAGAACACAATAACAATTTAACTCTTCAGTCCCAAGTTCCTGTATTTCAGATGCTTGTTTCATTTTATTGATTCTTATCAAAGTTCACATATGTAATATATCAACAGAACAATCTCAGCAGTGATAATTAGTTGGTGTAATGTGGCATCCCTGGGGAAGTTCTGTTTTTGTGTGTGTGAGTGCTGCATATTTTTCTTTAAAGCTTTATTTTCCTGTCCTCAGGAGACCTTTCAATGCAAGGTTAACCTTACAGATAAATGAGCTTACTTGATTGATGAGTTTCTTCTTAAGCAAGAGAACTGACAATGATGAGAATGGAGGATCCCCTTGACATTACGAAGACCCAGGGCTCATTTTTTCAGATGATGAATGAAGAGGTATATTTAAGTCTCCTTTGTAAAATATAATTAGTGTTACATTTTAAATCAGGCATATTAATTGCTTCCAAATGTGGTGCAGAATAACCCCCTAGACAATTAGGGAGATTTTGTTTTTATGTAGAGAGCTGAACTAGGCCAACAATTATACCTTCAGGAAATCTGCATTCATCAAGATAGTATCACTGACTCAGTAGCTTCCTGGTCTGAGGGCAGTGTAGGTGCACTAGTGAAAGATTGAGCCTGATGCGCCATGCCCATAAATCATCTTTATTAAGCAGCCTAGATTTGCCTAACTGGCTGTTCAGAAATCTTATACAACTAGCGACTTTCTCGTTAAAAAATTACAGTCAATAAAAATTAAATGTTGTGAAATTTGTTTGCAACACAGAATGACTCAGCTACATTTGTCCCTTTTTTTTTTCTTAAAATAAATACACTTTTTTTTTTTAACTTTTTATTTTTTTAACTTTCAACTTATATTTCACCAACAGTTTTTTTTTCAATCTTCAGTCTTTTAATTGTGATATATATAATAACAATATAATAATGTCTTACTTTTTAATGCATACATATTGTAAAGTCTAACATAAAACTTTGTAACATGCAACTTGTATATTAAACATTCATTCAACATTTTTTTTAACAATACTAACACTTTTCAATACATATTTATCACTGACTAACTGCGGACTCTATTAACTTAGAGTAAGTACACTTTTTTAACAATAACATGCTTTTTGTCATTTGTAACTTTTTTGTTAAACTCTTTTTAAACTAAATTCGCATTGAATCCAGAGGAAGGCAAACAATAAAAAACCCCTATTGAAACTTGGCCAATTGCATCAAAGACGGAAAAAAATTAATTCCTTCCTGACCCCATTAACTGGCGATCGGATTACTCCCTGAATCAATACTTTGGGCCTCATTCTATTATCGGCCGCAGCCGCTGCGGGGCCACAAGCTTTCCGGCTATTCTATTCCCCTCCTAGGCTTGCGGCCGGTGCCTTGCTATCTCTTGCGGCCGATCGCGCCGGAGGAAAGCCTTTGATCTAAAACGTCCGCAAGGAAATCGGCCGTAAGAAAAGCCTGGTTGCTATTCTATTGCTCCAGGAACCCTGTCTGCAAGGCTAAAAACGAGCCGCAGCTTACTTGCAGCAAACAGGTCCCGCTAGCACCAATTAAAATAGCTCAAATAAAGCCATCCTGCACTTTGCGCAGTCTATAAAGTGATATTCGGTGTTAGCAAAAATAGCACATAATTACCCTATACTCAAATCCGTAAAATATATATTTTTTAATATACGTAAAATATACATGTAAAAAGTCCATAGGGCTTGGAGCACCTCAGACACGCCCACGCCGCAGCCGGAAAATAAACAGTTAATTTGAACTCGGGTTTGGGCTGATGTGCAAGCTTGAGAGTAGGTTACTTTTAATCCTCATGTCCCTCAATATGATCCCTAGCATTTACAGAGCTGTACAGTGCAGGCTTGAATTTATTTTTGAGTTTTTAGATTTCACAGCTTACGGCCGTTTTCAAGATATGCGGCCGGCCGTAAGGGGAGATCCTTGCGGGGCCGTATAATAGAATCGCAAGGTAACAGAACCCCCGCAAGGAATCGCAGCCTTATTGCCGATTTACGGCCGATAATAGAATGAGGCCCTTTGTCTTTAAATAATACATTTCCAATTATGATGAAATGCTTCAACTTTATACTTTATACTTTATACTAACAATACATGTTTGACTATACCACATATATATTTAACAATATTTAAAAAAAATAGAAAATACACATATTTAACATCTGAAATTGTAACATCAAACAATAACATTTAACTCTTGTAAATCCTGAAAAATGCGGTTAATTGTTTTGTGGTGCCAATCATGTTAATATGAAACTTTGAACCCATTCCAATCTGTTTAAGGATATTTTACTGTTGTTTTTGTTGTAATTTTTTTTTATTTTTCTGTTTGTCCTTTCTGCAAATATCACATCGATTTTCATAAGTGAAATAGTGGTCCCCTATTTAAAGAGTCCCAGAGTACTTTAATTTTGTACTGGAAGTCAAACCACTGTTCTCTATGTTTTTTTGTCCATTCTTTAGATGTTTTACTTGAAATATTGTTTTTGAGCAATCATATTGAGTACCATAAAATGTTGGCATTAAAATTAAACCATTGTCCTCTATCTTTCCAACACCTCATAGTAGACAATGTTTTTGGTGTAAACACATCCATCGTCCAATAAATGACCTTGAGTTTCGTTTTCTTCAACATGCACTTTAATTTCTTTTGGATTAGTGCACCTTGAAAAAGCCACATTTATTGATGGTCATGGCAAATGCCATGATAAGTGGAAATTGTCTCCTTTGAAGGACAAAAGGCAAACCACTCTCACTTGGAGCTAAATCAATTCTTGGTATAAAAACTCGGTCACCTTTATGTTATAATTTCTGCATGTATAAAATGATCTTTTAACTCATGCACAATTAATCTGGTCCCATTACAAAGTCCTTTTTTTGGATTCATATTTCGCAATAACATGACCATTGCGCCTTTTTTCAATTGTAAAATATGTGGTGGCATTTCAGATGGTGTTAACGAATTAATACTAGAATCTGCACTGTAATAATTATTTTGTGGTGCATTGATGTATTTTAAAATTTCATTATTTACATTCAAGGCATCGATATTTGTTGATGTTAATATCACTTTGTTTGCAATGTCTGAGTAATCCTCATTATTAAGAGTGTTTAGAAATATGGCTGATATGAGTGATTCATTGCAAACCATTTCTGATGGAATTTCAATGGTATCATTTGGTAAATGCTGTATTTCTGGATGTTTTCCTTCTACGATTTTAATGAGCCAGTCATTGAATTAATTTTGGCCTTCAGATCTCATATTTAATTCTAATTTGAGATGTGTAAATATTTGCCACAGTTTACTGGTCTTGATACATGTTTCAATGATCTCCGTTCTATTTCCGTGTGGCACAACAGGTAATGTTTGCCTAAAATCTCCTCCTAAAAGAATCACCTTTCCACCAAATGGCAACTTATTATCCATCACTTCTTTTAAGAATCTGTCAATACATTGCAGTGCATGACATGACATCATTGTTGCCTCATCTATGATAATTAGTTTAGTTAGTTTGAATTTCTTTGCTTGTATGGAATTGAGTCGAATATCTGACACTGATGTTTCCAAAATGGGAACTGCAGCTTAAATCCACTATGCACAGTTCTCCCACCATCTAACAAAAGTGCAGCAATTCCAGTTGTTGCAAATGGCATAGCTATCTGACCCTGTGATCGAATATAACTCATCAAACAATTGTAGAGATAAGTTTTTCCTGATCCACCTGGGCCGTCTAGATAGAAATACCGGTCTCTTTCAAAACTCTGTGCACCGGGAACATGTAGCAGAAGTAATCTTAAGCTGAAACGTTCAATGTCCCTTGGACTGACGATATATATGCGTTGTATAATTTTATGTGCATCTCTTCTTCGTTGTCGCCATAGACCATTTACAAATACATAGTGATATGGTATCTCTATGTATAAAAATTGTCTGGCCTGCGTATCCTGACAGTTTAATTTAAACCATGCAGTAAGTGTGGTATCTCTGTTTTCACTTTGATATAATGCAGTTCTTTAATTTCCTGCAGTAAAGCAAACCAACTGACTTTGAGGCAAATGTACAGCTAAACGATAGATAGCATGTGACCGATCATGCATGTCAAATTTCAAAAGGCGCCACATTGCTTCAGGAGCACTCACATACCGAGCAGCTAAATAATTTGATAGTTCATCATGTAAAATTGGATTTTCATTTTCATTTGCAGCACCTTGTACAACAACAGTAGCTGCGTCATATCCTTTGTATATATAGCCATGGCATCATTATACCTTTCTCGCATATTGCGAGGAGATCCTTGGAAAGTGGATGGCAAAATAATTGCTCTTCCAGCTGGAATGTCTCTGTTGGAAAGCTAAATCTGCCACATAATCCATTAATCCACATTACTGTTCTACTCGTAATTTATTTTGTTGATATTTAATTAAATTTAGATTATTGGCTTCAACTTGTAAATTTGAATTAATAATCCATTGTTGAGTGAGTTTGACTCCATGTAAAATTGGATTAAAATAATCCCGAATAGCAGTTTGTTCCACTTTATATTCCAGCATGGAAATATTAGATCTAATACGAAGTTTAGTATTGGGATAACTTTCCAATTGTAATTTTGGTTCCCATCCAGGTTCCCCATTTGGAAAGAAAATGGGATATGTCATTGGATCTAAATTACAGCTTAATATATTGATGTTGATAAATGGTTGTTCTTCATTGCGTGGATATATTCTAATATCCCGCTGAAAAGGTGGTTCACCATCTTCATTTTTAAACACCATGGCAACCTCATTTACTGTAGGTAAATTATATCTTCTTTGATCAGTGTTGCGATCTCTTTTTAACACCATATTTACTCTTGGTGTAGGCAATTGATGTCTTTCAGCATGTTCCTGTTGTTCTTTTTCAAGCTGTGCTAATTGTTTGTATGCTTGACTATATGGGTTTTTTTGCATAATTTTATCCAGCTGTTCAAAGACTATGCGCAAACACTGTTTATTTTCTGGAAGTGTCATTCTTTGTTCCACAGCTTCCATTGTATCTAAGACATATAACTGTGCAAATTTCCTTTGCTCTCCTTCTTGTGGGTGTAAATGTGAAGTTCGGTGGTAAATTTGACCTTGAACTCTAAAACAGTAAGGACCATGTCCTGGTACATTTTCGGCTAATGTTGCACCCATTGAAGCAAATTAAATTGCACTGTTATAAGACCTTATGTTTTGTTTGAAATTATTATAATTTGGAAATGTTGGATCGCTCATAATGCATTCTAAATAATATGGAAATGGGTGTCTTAGTGGAAGTTTCACCTTTCCTTTCTGACAGCAACTAATGAAATTTCCGTCAGTAGGTCTTTCCTTTATAAAATGATAGGCCCCACAAAACTGACAAACCACATTAAGTAACCCACAATAATGAGTATCTACTTGTACTGCAGTAGTAAACACAATGTCATGCATTTCTTCAACATAGATATCAGACCCACTTTCTATATGTACATTGTTTTCTTGTGTGTCTAGATTTAAGTCATTCTGCAAAATAGAATCATTGGACAATGGTTCACAGAGATGTTTTTGTTTACTTTTACGTTTCCTGGAAGCCCCAACACACTCACTTGCGGCTTTCTTACTCATCTTTCTTTTATTTAAAAGTCTCTGTCGATCTTCTTCTCACAAGCGTTGTGAAGTTTCCGGTGTCTGAGCATCTCTCCACCTTTGCTTCCTTTCCCTTGCCAATCTTCTTTTGCGTTCAATTTTGTTTTCTCCATTCTCCGCCATTTTAATCTGTAATTGTAAATAGAGATGTAATTATTGTTTGTTCTTTGTTTTGTATACATTTTTTTTCCTTTTTGTACTGTTCCATTAAAGTAGATGAATAAACTAATCAAGCATTTTAAAATGTTGCACTTTAGAATGAAAGAAATGAAACCATTTTTCAAAGTATTTTATTGACATATATTAAATAGGAAATAGCTGCATATATCTATATTTATATTATTATCCTTCAATTCCATTCCTTCTTGATTGAATTCATACCATCAATTTCTTTTTTTTGCAAGTGTTGTAAGCTTCTTATTTTTTTTAAATATTCTTATTAATTAGTATTGTCTTTTCAACTTTTTTCAAGTTATGACTAAATATCATACGTTAATGACTCAATAAGTACTTTCCATTTTCACCAAATATAATATAGCCTTTTTCTATGCATCACTACAAAATTAAATTTTATACCTGTGAAGATGATGTTGATGTTGTTCAAAGGCTGCAAACGTCACGCTGTGTGTTGATTCCCTTGCAGATCCAAAGAAACTGTAAAATCAAATTGAGAATATTTTTAATCTTTTGCTTCATCGATATCATTAAATGAACATCAACAGACATATATTTGGCTACATTAAAAACCTAAAAGCATATTTTTTAATATCTTGCTGTAGTAATATAATTCAACTTCTGTACCTGTCAAAATTATCCTTATGATGTTCAATGTGTCCAAACGTCACTATCTCTGTTCATTCAGCTACAGTTCACTGCAATTATACAAAATTATAATTAATGTAATAATTAATAAGATAAAATTAATGTATAATATGTTGCTTCATCTGTATCAATCAATGAGGCTTAACATACATATTTTTGCATAGATTAAAAACATGAAATAAATATATCAAACAATCAGCATGAACACACATATGTAAGCATAGATTAAAAACATACAATCAATAGTACTGTTAGTCTTTAAATAAGACTCAATTAATGTGTATTATTAATCTTAAATTAATGACTGACTAAATATAACATCAAGACGTAAGCATGAGTCTATTCCCTTTTTTTTTGTTTGAGGGGTATTTTAAAATGAGTATGTTACAACTGAATTATTAAAATAATGTACATTACTAATGAAATAAGAATCAATTAATGGTCATTATTATTAAAGTAATGTGTGACTAAATCTAACATCAAGATGTAAGCATGAGTATATAGCCTTTTTTTTTTGGTTTATTTTATACTAAATTTATAAGAACTGAATTATTTAAATAATGTACATTAATAATTAATTAATCAACGTGTTCCTTTTTTTATGCACATTCTTAAACGTTAACATTTTTTGGATATTAAAGATTAGTAATGATTAATTAATTAATTAAATAAAGTACATTATGAATGTTATTTACAATTCTTTCACACAGGTAATCACGATATATAACAAATTAATTATTAAATTAATGTACATTAATAATTAATGAATCAATGTGTTGCTTTTTTATTCACATTCTTAAACGGTAACTAATTTTGATATTAATGATTAATTCATTAATTCATTAATGTACATTATGAATGTTATTAACAATTGTTTCACACAGGTAAGCACAATATTATTTTTCTATTAATTAAATTTACTATTTTTTATTTATTAAGTAAGTACCAATTTACTCATTAATAATTATAAATGATATTTACCTTTTTTAATGTAATATTGCTGAAGCAGTATCCTGAAGAGCTAACAATCTCTTGAGATTTTCCGGCATCAGAAAACGTCCAGTCAGACTGTCATCACCTGAGGAGAAAGTATGTTCTGTGTCAAGTGTGCCCTATATATAGGCTTTGTGCGCAAGACAAATGCATTGTTTTAGGCGGGAAATCCGCTGTTCCGCGAGACAAATGCGTTGTTTTAGGCGGAGAATCCGATGTGACGCGAGACAAAGGCGGTAAATCTGTGTTAATGCGTAAATCTGTAATTGCGTTTCGTAAAATGTACTCGCTACTGTCTTTTTTTTACTCATTGTGCGGTTATTGCGCATCCTTTGTCTCGTTGTTTTTCGAGCACATACGTCTGTTGCTGTGTTTTACACAGTACGTAGTAGTATAGCCTCGTTTTCATTTTTTTTGGCGGCCATTTTTTTCTCGCTTATCCGATTTTTGATCTTTGTAACTCGTCTAAATCGATGTAAATAGGAGTTCCAACTCACTCCCTGACGTCCTGCCTGGTTCCCTATGCTGTAAGTGACCTTTTTTTTATTTTTTAGTGTGTATTTAGTGTTTTTTTTTATTGTTTTGGTTCCGTCGCTTATCTCGTAATTTTTTTCATCTCATATTTTTTTACTAAGTCCTGCGTCTTGTGTAAAAAAGTGCTACGGTTTAACGGCTCGCCTCGCTATGCGAGGCTCGCCTGCAATGAGCGCCTGCGGCGCTCATTGCCAAAGTGCTGCGCTCATCGCTAAGTCGTACGCAACACGCAACACAGCGTGACGACGAATCGTAGTTGGACAATTATAATATGTGATGTTTGTAAAAAATAACTGCAAAAATGCAGAAAATATGAATCTACTGCTTTCCAGTGTTTTAGTCTATGCCTTTGAGATGTTTGTTGTATTATACACACAGTTTCTTTATGGTCCAATGTTTTAGCTGTCAGCTAAAAGCTGCTTTTCTACACATGACCTATTTTTTTTTTTTTAAATACACAGCCACCTATGATGAGATTGTTCCCTCCAGCAGACAAGAGGTTAAGAATTCTATTATGCACATTATATATATGCTGAATGTTAGGTATGATCGACCCATGAAATAATAGGATTCCGGCAATTGGTTTTCTAGAATTGCAGCTGCTGTAGGTGCTCCTTCAGTAAATTACATGATCAATTTAGTGTGTTAATTCCATCCATTTCTTTCACAATAATCCTAGGCCAAAGAGAATATGTTTAAAAATGCAATCCTGTGTAATAGCAAGCATATGAGATTTTGATTGAAATAATACAATCTGTTGCAATTATTTAGCAGCAAAAACAGAATTGCATGACCTAGGATTTGGGATACTCCTTCTTTATGTTCTACTACTGCTTTCCTATAACTCGTTTTTTATTTGAAATGTATTTAAAACAATTACCAATAGCAATCAAATGCTGTAAATTGGGCTAAAATAGCTATGATTTTGATACATTTATTAGCCAATAAACCTGGAAGATGTGTTTTGTTTGTTAAATACTTTCAGCCTTATTACATTGTGATTCGGCCAGCTTAATAGGGCTCTATATAAGCACAGAGCATATTTTTTTAACAGAAGTTTTTAGTTAGTGAAGACCTTGCTTTTTTGGAAGTTCTAAAAACTAAAAACATCTGTAAAAAAATATGCTCTGTGCTTATATAGAGCCCTATTCAATTGTCCGAATCGCAATTTAATAAGGTTGTTTATGTATGGCATTGGTAGTCAATAGGTGGACATGGATCAGAATCAGGAATCTTCTGGCCCTGTGCTTCCTCATAAGATTCATAGTTTAGCCTTCTAAAGACTTACACATTTTTAAATGAACTTTGATTTCAGCTGGGTTTTTTTCTTTGTATCTTCTAAAACTTGGAAACTTCTTTCCTCGGCAGTTCTAAATGCCATTACATAAAAATATGTGTTTAATTCTTTAAAAATCTCAGAATTACAGACTTTAATTTTTCCAAATACATATGTAACTTGGGGAATTTTGTGAAAAATAATTGACTAGCCCTGATTTCTGAGTTACAAATGCAATATATGATGAAATACACATACAGTTAATCTGTAAGACCAAGAGGGAAAATCTGTGTTTGTTCTTATATACACATTGCATTCAAAACTTGCAAACAGAGGTACAATACTAGGCTTTGATTATTGATATATATATATTGGACTTCTATTTTGGTGAGACATGTAAGGGTTTAAAACAGAGAATGAAACATAAATTCAGTCATGGCTAAATTTAGGAAAATTGCAAAACAAATCTGGGAAGGCCCAGGGAACCAAACAGTGGTAACCCTAGGGAAATCATTCAGAGATTGTTTTCCAGTTCTTTGAAGCACTGCATTGCTTTTCATATATAAAAAGTACTGCCTAAATCCTACCATAAGCACAGATTTCATTATAGAAGCTCAGTCCCCACTTGGGGCAAAATAGGGACATCTCTATGGGTACAAAAGCCGCAGTCTTGAACCAAACATCCCACAATTTTGAGTGTGTGGTGTTGACAGTTGTTATATGGCAAACTGCTCAGAAATCACTCAGTGTTTGCAATATTTAAAGTGATTCTGTTATGTTGTCCAGTTTAGATAAATTGCTAAAACTACAGTTCACACACTCGCTCACACTAAGGGGCAAATGCACCCAGCAAATAGCTGCATTTGACAGACAGACAGGATGGAGAAAGCTGCTGTAACTGTGAGAATAGTAGAGAAAGCAGTACACATGGTAAGTGCATATACTATTGAGTCTTGATTATCCCACTAAAACAGAATTGTTTTGCTGTTGGATAATCGCAATATTGTTAATGGAAAAACACTTGACCTAAGCATACGTGAATTAGTGCATGCACATGAAAACCACCAGTATGGGATAAAACAGGTTCCAAATTTTATTTGAATGACAATCAACCAAAAAACAGAGGTGAATATTCACGACCACCAAGGGAGTCCAACCCTCTGAAGTCTCCAGGAAACCCATGCCAAGGAGAGGTCATAACCAAAACCTGGTGTGAACCACCACCAAAATATGCTCCCACTTTACCGAGAGCAATCACCCCCGCCACCAGCCAGCCGAGAACGGCTAGCCCTGCCATTAAACAAAGGCATGGCCTGTTTAATACCCTCCCTTAACACAAAATTAAAAACTCTGAGACTTACTTTACTAAGGTGCACCCCATCCTTTATATAATACCTGTATGCATCTGAGATTTCAAGGTCAGAATGCGTAATAACAACCCCCAAACATCTAACCAAGAATATATAATCTTGTTTAACTTGACTCTCCCCTTCTCAAGCTTCACCGGATCAAGGGCCTTCCTCCAAAATAACCGAGGGGCCATACCCGACCAAATGATAACAAGGCAGTGGAACAGTATGATTAATCTCGTAAGATCAGTTTTTATAACCCTAAAAAGGTCCTTCATGTGTACCAACCCCAAATCATTGCCCCCCCCCAGATGAATAAACACTCCCCAACTACTCTAGAGTAACCAACTATGAATTGTATCAACT
Organism: Discoglossus pictus; assembly: GCA_027410445.1. Classification (NCBI taxonomy): domain Eukaryota; kingdom Metazoa; phylum Chordata; class Amphibia; order Anura; family Alytidae; genus Discoglossus; species Discoglossus pictus. The sequence goes on along the minus strand of CM050163.1, from coordinate 428,253,660 downwards.
TATGCCACCTCATGCACCTTATACAAAACCATTTAATGGCCAATACAGATGAATCAAACCTCAACTGTGTTCCTCTTTCCTGAACCGCTGCTGTTCTTCTCACCCAGTAAATAAATGAGTGACCCAAGAATCTGGAAGAAATAATCTTAAACCAACAAGTAAGCATGAACATATAAGCGGAATCAATTACACTCTAAACACCATATTCTTTTTACTGTATCCACATCCAAACCCAGCCTTGCTGCCTCAGTGACAGCCCCAATCCTAAATGAGTGTCTCCCAAATAAGCCAGGGTCGAAGTTTAATGCAGAGGTGCAGGATTTAAACACAATGTTAATCTGAAATCTCAACAAACTTGAGCCATCCCTATGTACTAACAAGAAACCATGCCCTACCAGGCAGCAAACCAAATAATCAGAAACACACAAAAAGGGTCAAAAACTACAGTAGACTCTCAGTAAACCCACACCCATGGAGATTGGTAGATGACGGATACATGTAGCTTCTGTTGCTGTTTGTTACTATTAAAAGAGGCCTAGATGAGCTGCAGATTTGTCAGTGAGGGCTGTTCTAGCAGCAGCAGCTTTCACCCCTCACTTACACACAGGTAGGTTCGGCTGGAGGATGGGGTGCTGAACCCGGGGAATGTAACGCCAACACTGCACTGATACTCATACATGTCTGCTTCTAGGTAAAATTTAATTGCAGAGATGTACAGTGGAGTTGCCTGTAAGCATTTCATGGCATGACAACCTGGCTCCTGGCCTTTGTTGAGCCACACCCTCCTGATGCAGCCATATCTTCTTCCGGGTATCCCTATGTACTGGCGATGCGACAGCGTGTCCTCCACTGGCCTCCAACCAGCAGTCTAACCTGGCCTCAATGGGGGTCCTCCATGACAGTGTTTTCCTCCTTTTCATCAGTTGTAGGGGTGTCCAGGGGGCTTCCATCTTCCTCCTCATCATGTCCAATGTCAGATGTTCCCTGAGCAGCTCCCAATGGGTTAACAGCGGTGTCTTCAGATGATACAGCACAGCCAGCAACAATCCTCATCCTGTAGCAGCTCCTTCAACAGATGGGGCATGGTGCTCTGCAGTTCAGTGGTCAAAGCTGATTGCCCAGGGAGAAATGTTGATGCTGGGGATGTAAGAGCCACAGATGCAGCAGCAGTAGGAAAAATGGCATGTCTAAATAAAAAAGGATTAAAGATCATTTGTTTTCCTACCTCAACACAAACTCCCTTCCCTCAAAAGATACCAAGCCTTGAAAGGCACTGCACCTCTATCTAGTGCCTCCAGCTTGTTGTATAGTAAAAATAAACATATCTATGTATGAGACATAGTCTGTATTGGGGGTTTGGTACAACCTCTGCTCTTTATTTTTGAGAAGCAGCATGGTACAAGTTATGGGCCACGGTGTTCTAAGAGAGCAGTAAATAGCGCAGAACTGGCAATTGTTTGAAGAGCTACAACGAAGGTTGAAGAAACCAAATAATATTGGCTCTGGTGTCCCAATGCAGTGATAAGAGTTTTGAGGTTGATCAAAGACCCATATTGAAATTGGAATATAAATTCCTTTAGGAGTAAAGAAGTAAAGAACATTGGCTCCGGCGAGCCAGTGTAGTAAATGAGAGGAGAAGATTTTACCCCAAACAACAGATAAACTGCTAGTGAAAAAGTGTGGTGTATATCTTGAAACGCCAGGAATGTATTCTCTATGGCTTCGGGGGTTAAAGCATAGCCACCACATGTTACACCACCTTAATATCACAGAACATTCAGGGAAGAGGCTGTTTTCTCCAGTTATGGGACTGATATGAACTATCTGATTATTTAAAGACCCACATGGAAGGGGGAAAACAAATTCTAGCAGCAGAAGGAAAAATAAAGAACACTGGTTCTGGGGTTCCAGAAAAGCAAACCATAAAGGAAAATTCTAACCCACATATTAAATACTGCTAGTTATTGTATATATATATAAAAAAAGAGAAACTTTGGTGAAAACCCTGTGACTTTTAAATACCATACAGAGACAAAATGGACTCTCTCAATGTTGTATATTTATAGAGGGAAAGGAAGAGGGAGGGAAGGAAGGAAGAGGAGGAGGGGGGGGCAATGTGATATAATTACATAGAATAATTGTGTAAATTTTTGTATATGGTGGTTATGATATAAGGATAGACCTTTTTTTTAACCTGCAAGATTATCAAGTCTGTTGATCGGTCAATATTTTAAGAACTAAGAATAGAGCAATAATGAAAGGCAAGTAAACAGCAGTGTGAGGGTAAAGTAAAGAATAAAAAACATACCTCAAGATCTCCAACAGAATTTTTTTCCCCAAAAGGAAATGTTAAACAGAAAGAACAATCCGTATTGGACTCCTCTACTAGTTCTTAGACCAATATGTCAAGTAGAATAGAGGAAGATACAATGACAGCCCAGGCTACAACCCCTATGGTTACATCCGGGGAGGAAATACTGTTAATATCTTGAAAAACCTTTTGAAAGAATTTCAAAACCTCCTTAAGGGAGGTATTTAGGCAAGATATAGCCAATAACACTAAGGCCATAGATGCTCTACAGAGTCACGTATCTGGATTGGATAAAGAGTACTCTAGAGTATCTACAGATTATAGTAAGTTAGAAACACAACTTGAGGAAATTAAACTAGAGGTTTAAATGTTAAGATCAAATATTATACAATTAGAAGACTCCTCTAGGAAGAGTAATCTAAGAGTGAGAGGGATTTTGGAATCTGTGCCTCAAAAATAATTACCTCTGTTTATTTCAAGTTATTCTGAACAACTCCTGAAAATTCATAAGAGTGAAATTAAAGTGAACAGACTCCATAGAATTCCCTTGGCTAGACTTTTGAATAGAGATCTCCCAAGAGATGTGATTGTTAAACTCTCGCATTTTCCTCAAAAAGAAGCAATTATGAAAATGGTTAGAGAGAATAATAGGGGGTTGGATCCACAATATCAGAGATTGGAGTTGTTCAATGACAACTCGAGTGATACTCTATTGAAACGTAAAGAATTTATTAGTGTCATAATTTTTTTAAGACAGGAGGTATAAATGGGGTTTTCTGGTCAAACTCATAATTTTAAAAGATAGTCAGACACATGTTATCTATAACTTGATGGACGGTGAAAACCTCCAAAGAAAATGGAATTTGCTTTCTCAAGGTGAACTCAAACAGTTGGCTTAATAGTAAGGTTAAGGGGTGTAATTGAGCAAGCAAAGATGTATTTTTTGTAAGATTTGGCCTTTATACTCAAGCTATAAGATTTAAATGGATAATTTGTTCACTGAATCTAGATATTTTTTGGTGCATGTGGTACACAAGAATAATCACTAAAATTTAGAAATGTTCTTATTGGTTGCACTATGGTATAGTTCTTAGTGGAAAATAATAATTTTATTTTACAGATGTTTTGTTAAAATTTATCAAGCAAAAGGTAATCAAGATACCAGAATTCCACATATCACTTACACTATAAACATTGCTTTCAAGTAGACAAGCAGGGGTTCCAGATTGATGGTAAAATCACCATAAAGTATGATCCTCCATTATATCGTATTAACTAAATTATGGAACCTTCGGTATGATTGTATGAGTGCATGGTGTCTTTTTATCTTGTGTTTTCTTTCTTTTTCTTTTTTCTTTATTTCTTCTTTTAAATACATACGTAATGTAATAATAAATAATGTAATATATAGCACTCTCAAAATCGATATTGAGTAGTATCCATAATTATGTGTATGTATTTTTCACTTTTATATCTTTGTATTGTCAATTTGAGAAAAAAGAATAAAAATTATATTTAAAAAAAAAGAAGCAATATTTCAGGTTTTCAAGGAAGGCACTTACATCTGGTTAATGCTATGATATATATTCCTAATAAGATTAACTCACACAAGTACATCTCTTTGGGCCGCCAGTAAATTGGAATTATGGCTATCCAAACTATAAAATCTTCTCTTTTGGCAGTGTTCCAAGAGAAGTGTTTTTATGTATCATTTTTTTGTTTTTTTGTTGATTGTATTGTTATTTGTTGTTTTCTTTTTTTCTTTCTTTGTTGTTTATGTTTGTGGCACCACAGTAGGAGAGAGGTTTGGCATATAGCGTGGATAAGTAAGACCATATGGTTGGTAACTTAAGAAGAGGTTTGAAGGTTTTGTGCCAGAATGTCCAAGGCCTGAATACACCTTACAAAAGATATGCAATTGCTAAAAAAATCTTGAGTAATAAACCAGATGTAATTTGCATCTAGGAAAGCTACTGGAAAGTAGGTAATCAACCCACATTTTTGGAAGGTAAATGTTCATATCAATTGCACATATAAAAACAAAACTAGAGGAGTCGAGTTTTTTTTAGCAACCTGCTACAAGTGGTTGAACAATATAGCGAATCTGATCCTGATGGGAAATTCATATTTTGGATTGGCAAAATAAATGATGCTAGCTTCACCTTAGTCAATGTGTATGCTCCAAACTCCTGTCAGAATGGATTCTTAAACTACATTCTGAAGCAAGTTCAAAAATTTAGAATGGGTCACATGATTTTGTGTGGTGATTTAAATATGTGTATGGACCCGGTCCAGGATAGAAGGTCAAACAAAAAACCTTCTCCAGATGGTTTAACTGTGTGTAAAGCTAAATCATTTCAAGAGGTAGTCACTAGGTATCAGCTTTATGATGCCTGGAAACTGTTTCACCAGTATGATAATAATTACACTTTTTGGTCAAAAGACAAGGAGCAGACAACACGTGAGGCTTAATAAATCTGATATCCCTTTCTAATGGCCATAAAACCCTATCTATCATTATGTTGCTCGATGCTGGGAAGGCATTTGATAGAGTAGGGTGGGCATATATGAAGGCTACATTACAAAAATTCGATTACTGGAGTTTGGAAGTAAAGCAGACAAACTCAACATAAATTTTATATAAGTAACAGAACTAGACAGGGGTGCCCTCTGTCACCCCATATCATTAAATTGGAGATTGAACCACTGATGCAGATGATTAGAACCTCAAAGAATATTAATGTTATTGTTATTAAAAAAGACACAAATAAACATTAATGCTTTTGCGGATGATGTCCTTCTAACAAGATGTCTTGGACAGATTTGGTCAAGTAAATATGTCAAAATCCAAAGTTATGACATTGAACTTAACAAAAGCTGTGCGAAGAACATTGGAAATCAAATACCCACTAGATTGGAGCTCTAATAAAGTTACACATTTGGGCACAGTATTTATTACAGACTTGAAAAATACTATAAAACAAATTTATAATAAACTATTAGTAAAAATAAAAGAAATAATAAAGACTTGGAAAGCTAGCTTTCACTCATGTTCTCACAGTATAGCCATTGTTAAAATATCTATTCTGCCTAGAATCAATTATTTAATGTGCTCTATACCCATTAATACTCCAGGTTATTTAATTAGAAAACTTCAATCAGTAACTGAAAATTATATTTATAAAGACTGTAAGGCTAGGATTAAAAGAGAGATAACATCTCGACACTTTAGGAGAAATGGGCTATGTCAGATATAAAGGCCTTCCAAAAGCTTGCCGGGGGTTGAGGAGGGGGGTTGAAGAGGGTGATAAGGGAGGGCAGGGAAAGAGACACAGGGAAGGGAGAGGAGGAGAAGAGACACAGAGGAGGGAAAGGGGGGAGAGACACAGGGGAGCGAGAAGAGACACAGGGGAGAGAGGGGGAAACACGAAAGGGGCACAGGGGGCACACAAGAGGGGAACACAGAGGGCACAAGAGGGACACAGGCGCAGCACATTTCCCACCCTCAGCTTATACTCGAGTCACTAAGTTTTCCCAGTATTGTGTGGTAAAATAGGTGACTCAGCTTATAATCGGATCGGCTTTTACTCAAGTATATACGGTAAGTGACAAATCAGAAGTATAAAGCAATTTAAAACTATAGGTTCCTCTAGGACAAGTACAGTAGTGTACTTTATAAATTGAATGTTATTTTAAAATGCATTTTCATACTTTAAGCTAATGCTGAAGTTTGTCATTTTAAGCTGGTAGTCAGCATTTCTGAGAAATCCACAAAGCAAGACCATTACTTTTGTTAATGAGCGATCATTGGCATGAATTACTGATAATGCCTGAGGCATTGGTTCTCTTTGACTTGATTGCAGTCAACTGTGCTAAAAGAAGCTGGCATGCTCAATGTGCAGGAGACTAGAGTCTAGCAATAGAATCAATGTCTCAAAGGTAATTCCTGTACAGTATATTTTTAAATTATATGTTCAGTATACCATAGGTGGAACCTCCACTGTTTCAGTTTAATGCCTAAAAAATGTGTGAAGTTTGTTTCCCAATATTGTTTGTCTTGTTTGCAGTGAGGTCACCCACTGCTTCCAGAGCTTTGACCCCTTCACTATGTCTCATTCTCTCCTTTTTGTTAAGACCCAGTCCAGTCCCAGTATCCTTATCTTCAAGACTTACAGTGTCATCCCAACGTACAAGAGCTATTATGTCATGGTTGGTTAGTTCTTATTACTTGTCTTTCTCCATCTATTCATATATGTCATTTTCATTTACTTTCTCATATCCTGAAATTTATTGAACCATAGGTAGGAAGTCATTGTACATTTCTTACACACTTTTTGGTAAATTTTCTTTCTGAAAGTAGCTTTTTACATGAACCTGCTAGAGTTTGTGATTTAATCACTGTCCATGATTGTGCAATCCAGTAAATTACATATTTAGGTTCACTTTCTTTAGCTTATCTAACATACCATTTCCACCATTTATAATCTTAATGAGCATTGTTAAAGGCTTACAATATTATTTCTTCAGAGCTTCAATCACACCATTACCCATAGGCTGACAAAAGGTGACATTAAGAGGAAGAAACACTACTCTAATGTTCTCCAATTGAACTAATTTTCATCAGGATGAGATGGTGCAATATCATAAGGATTGCTTTCCTTTAGTTTTTTTGATTGTAAAAATCATTCTACCGAAGGAACACATTTAAAAAAAAAAAACAGCCTTTCAAAATGTCTGCATCCATCCATGCATTTTTCTAGCTTTTATACGAAACGAGTAGAGAGTTATGAGGTATGTTTTTAAAAGCTTTTTTTTGCCTTTCCAATAAATGTGAGTTTTAGATTGTGGTTACCAGTAGCATTGCTACTTACTAAAATGCTCACTCTCTTTACTTTGTTGATTGCCAGAAGCTGAAGTTTCAGCCCAGGAAGCTAGCATTCTTGAAAGTAATATTTTATAGTTTAAGCCTGTTTCATTATAGTTAGGAGTTTGGAATTATAAGTACAAAACTTCACTGACTATTTCATATTCACATTTCTTCTAAGTGTTTATGTTCTTTAGTCCTTTATTTGGTGCTTGTTCCAAGCATCAAAATTAATTTCCCTTCCAGTCAACTGTAACAATGAGTGTCCCACTGTGCCCAATCTTTGTGGCTCCTTTTTCCCATCACTTTTTAATACAGGTGTAGCAGCTTTTGTTATGGATTTTTCTCCACTGCAGCACTGGAGCTGACTCATCTTCTACCTCAGAGGATATAGCGCCACATTCAATTCCAAGCCCGGAACTCGATGGCAGATGGCCCTATATCTGTAGTGTGTTGCGGGCTCCCGTTCGTCTCCGATTGCGATGCTATTCAATTGAGCAAGGGAGCAAGTTACGGGCAAAAGCCTCAAGGCCGTAAAGCCTGATTTCACCAGTAACACTTTTGGGTATCCAATCTGATGAAGCCAAAATCATTCAAGGCCGTCAATTAACCAATAGAAATTAACCAATAGGAAGCGGAGGACGCCAATCAATGCCACGGGAAATGATTTAAAAGACAGGGGAAATCGTAATTCAACACACAGGTATAGGCATTGGTGGTTTTTAGAGAGAGAAAGAGAGAGAAAGAGATAAACAGAGACTGAAAGAGATCGAGAGTTTTAGAGAGTGAGTGAGAGTGTCAGAGAGAGAAATAGAGAGGGTTAGAGAGAGTGAGAGTGCCAGAGAGAAATAGAGAGTGTTAGTGAGAGAGGGTGAGAGTGCAAGAGAAAGAGATAGAGAGTGCTAGAGATAAAGAGATAGAGAGTGCTAGAGAGAGAGAGATAGAGAGTGATGAGGAGAGTAAGGAAAGGAGGAGAGTGAAGAGAGAGAGAGGGGAACACCGGAGGAGGAGAGTGAGGAGAGGAGGAGAGATAGAGGTATGGAGAGAGGGAGAGGAGGCAGCAGGCCAGGGAGGGGAGGTACAGGTGAAGGAGAACAGGAGGGGGGAGGGATGTGCCACCAGATGTAGGCACACAAGGTGTAGGAGCAGAGGGTCAGGCACTCGATCCCAGGGGGAGAGGTAGTGGGGATGAGGGGAGAGAACAGGTAGCCCAGGAACCCCAGGCACATTTGGCAGGGCAACAGGTTGTGCCAAGGTCGATGGCCCACAATAATAGCGAAGAGGAGACCCTCATCAGGGAAGTCCAAGCCCGCTGTAGCATCATCCATTGTGGTAGGGATGTGAGGCTTGGTGATAACATACATGCCTGGAAAGAGGTGACTGCAGCTTTGGCTTCATTAGGGGTTGCAAACAGGGATGCCAGGTCGGTTAAACACCGATATGATGACTGCCGGATGAAAGTGACGAGGTAGATGGAAGTGGAGGCCCTAGCAACCCATGGGACTGGTGGTGACCCACCAATCAATATCACATACTGTGGATGAGAGTGGATTATCAAGGAGTCTATGGAGCCAGTAGCAGCAGTAGGCCTTCCAGGACAGTTAGACACTGGTTATCATACACACCATCACACCCTTATATGCACACACATGAACCCTACACACATAGATAACTGACATACAATAGCACTGTAAGATTTCTGGTTCTGACTACAGATATATGGGGCAGCAATAACCATGTAAATATTATAATATATCATATTATCATACTAATGGTTATCAATGAAGTATCTGTCCAATACCTGTGCTTAAAACGGAATCTGAATGGCAGTTGCCAATGCAGTTTGTGTTAGTGTTATGTTTTCTGTGTGTTCAAAGTTCATTTAAAACAAAACAGTATGAATATCAATTGCAATTGTATATATTTTGTAATGAGTTCACCTATCCATATCTTCCCCATGTGACACTGCACCGTTTAAAGCTTTGTCGCTTAACACTCCAACTGCTTGGAAGCTATTCCCAGCATTAAATGAGGCACAGCTGTAGATCCACATTGATTTTACATACAAAAGAGAGTACATGTATTGGTGTGCACACTGCATGTGCTTGTCATGTACTAGCCTAACCTGGACCATGTCTCATAAGCATGTTAACACCGATTGCTGAGCATTGGTCACAGATTGGCACAGCAGATTCAGATGAGCACCTGTCTTAATGAACTGCAGATGGCACACCACACACGCTATATATATATATATATACATATTAATATGAGCCATGATCCACAATGCTTATGATACAGCTCAATACTTATCTGCGGGTAACAATCACCACAGCCAATTACAAGTGACCATGGTGTCAGGCATAGGGAAACACACAGCAAACAATTGTTTAGAGAATACATTTCAGTACTCAGAAGCATACCCGCCCGTGGAGATACCATTCCCACTCCTGACTGGGCCACAACAGATGTTGCCACAGCAATGGTTTTCCAAGCAGTGCTTGGCCCAACAGTTGGCCCTGCAGATGTCACAGCCGTTGGTTCCCCTGCAGATGTCACAGCCATTGGTGCCGCATCTGTTGTCACAGCTCCTGATGTTGCAGCCGTTGTTGCCCCAACAGACGTGGTCAATATCATGGCAACAGCATCTCCATTGCCGTTATCAACTCCATTGCCAGTACCATCTCCAGTGCCGCCAGACCATCTCCAGTGCCAACAGGATCATTTCCATTGTCAGTCCCATCTCCATTGTCAACAGATTCCCTACTGGCAACACCATCCCTATCCCTAAGGTGTACACCATCACAACAGGCAACAACTCTGGCCTCAAAACAGCAAATGCAGAGTACACCATCATCCGGAGATGGAACTCACGTCCCCGCACCAGGCACTTGAGGGAAATATATCAACAAATCCGCTGATGAGCTCGAGGTCAGCACAGTCCAACAGCTGATAGCTCCGCTGGCCTGTCAAAATGATTGGTCTGAGCAATATACGGTAATGTGAGGAGGCATAATCTTAGGATGGAGAGGTACGAGCAAATAGCTCATAGGGACAGTCAAGCCCAAGTGCTTGCACCCCAGCCTTCTGCTCCACAGGCTCCACCACCACCACAGACACAGCCTACGGCCTCCTCATTTCACTCCTTACAGCCAACGACAGCTGCTACACAGCCACCACAGTTGGATGAACCCCTCAATCCAACACCTCCTGGCCGTGGTAGAGGGAGGAAGCGTGTGGTTCCATAAGGTGTGGGCCCAGTGCTCAGGAAGAGGAAGTAAGTGTGAACATCCCCCAGGTCAGTGGTTGTCAAACCTCTCCCCAGGACCCACCACACAGACCATTATTTGGGGGGAAACACTGTGTGAATACACATGTGAAGCAATTCGAGGCTCCACCACCTGTTGAATACAATTTGCCTCATTTATTGTATCTCATAAACCCTAGCCTGCCTGATGGCTCCCGAGGAGAAGATTAAGAACCACTGCCCTAAGTCCTCCTCATCAACACTCCACAATTAATATCATTTTGTATTAATGTTGACATATTTATGGCTGGCTACAGAGTGTGTACACGTATGGTTATGTTTAATATTTCTGCAATTGATGTTCAATGTGGATTTCTGCTGAGATGAGATGTTGAAGACAACCCAAATAGTGATCTGATTGATATCTTCTTATTGCCTCAGTAGGTCTTAATAGCACAATCTCATGACCATAAAGGCAGGTTCCTCAACCTCTTCTTTCTGTGTCACATATTCCATCAATTTCTGATTATTCCTTAATATCTGACAACATACTGTGTAGATCTGTTGGACATTATCCATGAATATGTTCATCTGTTTAATTGAGCAGATCTAGACAAGTTGTAAGTGCTATGCATTAATGTGTTCTTCAATTTAATGGAGTGGTTTGTGATGATCCTTTTTTTCCACCAGATTCCGGTTGCAGTGGAGTAGTAGAATTTTTTTTTCTTTTTATAAGTTGGATTGGTCATGCATATGCTGATATGAAAAGTGTGGATGGGAGATGCTGAAAGTAATTAAAAACATACTACCTGATTACATTTCAACACAAAAACATGAAACTCCCTGCCATATTATCCCATTCTCACACACCTAGGCTCTAATGTGGACCTTAAAAATACAAAGATCATCTATAATACATCTCACTCATCAGATCTACATTGGAAAAAGACAGTGGCCAAATTACACCACCACATGACATATGTCAAGTACCAGGGAACATACACCACACTAATCTACTCTAACACATCAGGAGGGCCGCAAACACACACGGAGCCTGTGCAAAAGCATGTGGAGCAGCAGCCAACTCATCTGCATCACGGACAATCTATGCTACACCCATCCTCGAAAGTCATACGATATTGATGGTGGCCATGTGCCAAGATGTATACCCATTATCATTTGGTGAAATTACGTCAAGTGTTTTGATATCAATCAATTCACATTATCACCTGTCATATTGTTAACAGGCCTGCAGGGGTATGTTGATAGTCCGCAGTATCACAAATTGGACCTCTCATGTGTATTAAACTTATATTATTATATACTATTATATAAATGTATTTTTTATTTGATATATTATTATAGTATTATTATTATTATATGTATTAATCTATTGCATTGAAACTAGGGCTCATTATTTTACACGTATAGGATAATAATACACTGACACAGTGATAATGGTAAAGCTTTATTTCATACACACATCAAACTCAGAAATGTACAAGACTGTGCATTAATATCATGGCTGTGAGGTGGGCAGATCCCGGAATGGCAAGAGGCTTTTTGTGGAAAAAGAGGATACCTAAGGATGCAAATGTCATATTCTAGAATAATCATGATGCATAGCATCTACTGGGGTCATATGTGGTCACTACACAATTGCAACCGGCATCTGATGAAAAAAGGCATCATCAGAAATCACTCAATTTGATCGAAGTAACAGTAATGTGCATAGCACTTATTTCTGGTTAGTATCTGCTCAATTAATCAGATGCAATAAATCATGGATAATGTCATAGAAATCTATTACACACACAGTGTGTTATCACATATTAAGGAATAATACCAAATGGATGAGCAGATTATGAAAAACAGAAAGAGGGGGTTGAGGAACATCTCTTTATGGTTGTAAGATTGGGCTATTAAGACCTACAGAAACAATATATAAATCAGAACACTATTTGGAATGACTTCAACACCTCATCTCAACAGCAATATTCATTGAGGAGTGTGGATAAGGAGGACTTAGGAGATGTTCTTGCCTACCTCCTCTTTCTCAGCACGGGCCCTCACCATCCGTGCCCGCTTGCTTCCTCCCTCTACCTCGGTGAGGATGGGTTGGAGTGAGGGGTGCGTCCACCTGGGGTGGCTGTGTAGCAGCTGGTGTAGGCTCTTGTTGTGATGGGGATGGAGCCTGTGGTACCGAAGGCTGGAGAGATATGACCTTGCCTTTTTTCCAATTGCACTAGCCGCTCAATGAGTCTTGTCTGGGCTTGTCTGTCCCTATGAGCATTTTGCTCATACCTATCCATCCTTCAATTGTGCCTCCTCACCATATAGTGATCTGATGCTGTCAACATGAGTGATTGCAATCTCATTTTGCCTTTCCAGCTGGGTTGTCAGTTGTGGCATTAAGGTGAGAATGTTCTCATCCTCCATCCGGATGTGATGCATGAGGGAATGTTCTCAGCTTCCTCCACCACCACGGGGGGTGAATGTAGTTCCACCTTCTGTGGAGCCTCTGCCTGTGTCTCTGTGGGCGGGGTACAAATCTTGGGTACTGAACTGAAAGGACAATAGTGTTTGACTATTGATTCTCTAAACAATTGTTTGCTGTGTGTTTCCATATCCCTGACATCATGGTAACTTGTAGCTGACTGTGGTGGTTGTTTTATGCATATAAACATTGACCTGTATCATGAGCATTGTGAATCATAGCTCATATCAATATATGTAATGCTGGTGCGGTGTGCCATGTGCAGTTCATTAGGATGCATGCTCAGTTGTGTGACTTACCAATATGTGACCAATTCTCAGCAATGGTTGTTAACATGAAAATGAGATATGGTCCAGGTTAGGCTAGTACATGATACGCACATGCAGTCCTACAGAGTCTGTATCCGCATATGCCGCAGTGTGCACACCCATACATGTACTCTATTTTGGTTGTCAAATCAATCTTGATCTATTTGGCGACTACTACTTAGAATCAGTTTTAACTGCAGGTATTGGACCAACATTTCATTGATAACAATTATGATAATGATATGTTTGCTTCCTGAATGTCCTTGTGTGCCTACATCTGGGGGCATATCCCTCCCCTTCCGGCTCTCCTAAACCTCTACCTCCCCTCCCCGACCTGCCTCCTCCTCTCTCTCTCTCCTCCTCTCTCTCCTCACTCTCCTCCTCCCCTCACTGCCCTACTGGAAATTATGAACTTAGTATAAGGATAAATCAATATAATATATACGTGACTGTGTATTAGGTTAAAAAAAAATATGTGTGTATTATGTGTATTATGGTATGGGTATTGGTGGGGGGTAGGTGTGGGTATGTGGCGGTGTAGATGTGCTTTGGCCTATCGCTGTGTATAGGTATGTGTAAGTATTAATCAATGTGTGTGAAATATGTGATATCAGTAATTATGTGTGTTGTAAATTAAGTGTTAATATATCTTAGTGGTCAAAATAGCAAAAACTCACAAAACAGCTCCTTCTCTCTCTCTCTCTCTATCTATCTATCTCTCCAAAGCTCAGAAACCCATCAACACCTAGACCCGTGTGTTCACTAGCTCAGTTACCGCACAGTCAATGACTTACGGTTTCCCAGAGCGTTCTCTGGTTCCTATTGGTTAATTGGCCTGTGAAAAGGTTCGCAAATTAGGCCCTTGCTTGATTTTGGTACACTTCATTGGATCGGATACCCAGAAGCATTACATATGAAACCAGGGTTTCCGGTCTTGAGGCTTTGGCTCTTAAATTCTAATTGTAGCAAATTACAAGCCCGTATAACGTAATTGGCAGGCTTGCAATGGAATAGGGGCCTTTGTGTTTAGTAAAATATATCAAATGCCCCAAATTACTGATTGTATTGAATAACAGAGTACTTAGCTGTGGCCTGTGGCATAGCTCCAGACACACCTGTGCCATTTAGAAGTATTTATTTAACTAAAGCACTGCCTCATCATGTGCTTTTTTTCTGGTTTGTGTTGATTATTTCACATTTCATACAAGATATGAAATTCTGATAAGCATTCAGTAAGACTTTTAAAAATTATGTTAAAAAGTAACTATTTGGTACTATACATGAATATGTTATAGAGCACATACAGTGCCTTGCAAAAGTATTCACCCCCCTTGACTTTTTACCTACTTTGTTACATTACACCCTTAAGTTCAATGTTTTGTTAATCTGAATGTTATGTGATAGATCAGAACACAATAGTCTAAGTTGGTGAAGTGAAATTAAAAAAATATATACATAAAACTATTTTTTAGAAATAGAAAACCCAAAATTGTCATGTGCGTATGCATTCACCCCCTTTGTTATGAAGCCCATAAAAAGCTCTGGTGCAACCAATTACCTTCAGAAGTCACATAATTAGTGAAATGATGTCCACCTCTATGCAATCTAAGTGTCACATGATCTGCAATTACATATACACACCTTTTTTGAAAGGCCCCAGAGGCTGCAACACCTAATCAAGAGGCACCACTAACCAAACACTGCCATGAAGACCAAGGAACTCTCCAAACAACTAAGGGACAATTTGTTGACAAGTACAAGTCAGGGTTAGTTTATGAAAAAATATTCAAATCTTTGATGATCCCCAGGGGCACCATCAAATCTATCATAACCAAATGGAAGAACATGGCATAACAGCAAACCTGCCAAGAGACGGGCGCCCACCAAAACTCACGGTCCGGGCAAGGAGGGCATTAATCAGAGAGGTAACACAGAGACCTAAAGTAACACTGGAGGAGCTGCAGAGTTCCACAGCAGAGACTGGAGTATCTGTACATAGGACGACAATAAGCAGTACGCTCCATAGAGTTGGGCTTTATGGCAGAGTGGCCAGAAGAAAGCCATTACTTTCAAAATGGCACGTTTTGAGTTTGTGAAAAGGCATGTGGGAGACTCCCAAAATGTATGGAGGATGGTGCTCTTGTCTAAAGAGACTAAAATGTAACTTTTTAGCCATTAAAGAAAATGCTATGTCTAGCACAAACACATCACCCAAATAACACCATCCCATTTTTCAGCAGCCGGGACTGGGAAACTGGTCAGAGTTGTGGGAAAGATGGATGGTGCTAAATACAGGGATATAGTGGAGCAAAACCTGTACCACTATGTGCGAGATTTGAGGCTAGGATGGAGGTTCACCTTCCAGCAGGACACTGACCCCAAACACACTGCTAAAGCAATACTTGAGTGGTTTAAGGAAAACATGTAAATGTGTTGGAATGGCCTAGTTAAAGCCCAGACCTCAATCCAATAGAAAATCTGTGGTCAGACTTAAAGATTGCTGTTCACAAGCGCAAACCATACAACTTGAAGGAGCTGGAGCAGTTTTGCAAGGAGGAATGGGCAAAAATCCCAGTGGTAAGATGTGGCAAGCTCATAGAGACTTTTCCAATGAGACTTGGGACTGTGATTGCTGCAAAACGTGGCTCTACAAAGTATTGACTTTAGGGGGGTAAATAGTTATGCACATTGACTTTTCTGTTATTTTGTCCTATTTATCGTGTGCTTCACAATAATTTAAAAAAAAAACATCTTCAAAGTTCTCGCCATGTTCTGTGAATTAAATGATGCAAATCCTCAAACAATCCATGTTAATTCCAGGTTGTAAGGCAACAAAACACGAAAAATGCAAAGGGGGGTGAATATTTTTGCAAGGCACTGTATATTGGACACTTTGGAGACTTTTTTTGTGCCAGATATCCAGGATACCAGAGTTTTGCTGCAGTATACTAAACATACACGACAAGCATTCTGCTTTTTTAAATTCAGACAGCAGGACTGCAACTATCAGAGTGCTTAGGTGATACCATCCAGTCCAAACTGGGTCAAGTTGTCCTGAGATTCAGGAGATAGTTTATATTTCAGTCTAAGCCTAAAGGTTGTTTAATAAACAAGGCAGCAAATGGTGACAAACACACTCTAAAAAGATAAATGAGACAAAAAACAGTTTACTGTTTTGTGGCATGAATTGGATTTCTTATCCCGTGTCCTGAGCTTGAAGACACACAAGGACTGTTTTGGAGAGGTTATTGTTTGCTTACAGAGTGAGGGATGGCTTCTACTTCCATTATCTCCTTGGTGCAGTCGGCTTAGATGTAGCTGCTCATCCCTTTTTGGAATCTGTTGCTTTGTTTACTGATTTAACAGGAAGCAAAATCTGAGAGGGCTATTCATTACAAACAAAGAAGGGACAGGCTGCCGAATAGCAGAACATACAGAAGAACAGATTACATATTGTTGGCAAACTCAAACAGAATTACTCAGCATCAGGATATACAAAGCATTAAACTGACACTACTGTGTGGTGCTAACCCTTTCAGTACCAGAGTGGTCTCTAACTGGTTGGAGTAATTAGGATTGTTTGCCATCCAGCATCAGAAGTATTAAATAATGGTGGTCTAGCCCCCCTGAGCTTTGCACCATCACATAGATGCCACAAAATGTTAACCCTTTAAGATGCATCTTGATTTTATGTGAGGACATTTTCAAAAGAGAAACTAGTTGCCGATGTAGTGCCATTACGTGTGTGCACATTTATATGTGTGTGTGGACCTTGAATACAGTTATTGCACTGCACCATGGGAAACTAGTTGGTGACATGCAAAAGTGCCCACAATGCATTTTCACTTTTAAATCCCCAAAACATTGGCTCCGTTAGGCATATGCTTGCTGTATTGCAAAGCTTTTTGCATAGCATACAGTGGATTGAGCTGTATATAGTCATACCTTTTTTATTTAGGGGAACCAAGGGGAAGGTTGGAGGAGTACCTGGGCATGGAAAAGTGCAAGTGGGGTAAGCACAAATATGAAAAAACAAAAATGCCCCTGAATTGCATATTATCTCTAATGTATTTTGCTCCCATGGTATTTTCAATTACATATTCTTGATCCTGTGCTGCTTATGTTTTGCACAATATAAGTGCTTTAATTTCAAGTCTAATAACTGTCTGTTTCTTTACGCAAAAGAAACTGTTTATTTGCATTGGTTTCCAAGTAACAGGGCTGTATTTTAGTATCTCGGTATAACTTGAATGAGTGTTTTGCAGGCAGGTGGCATCTAAAGGAGTCCAGGTGGCTCAATAAATTAGACAATGGCCTGAATAAAGAAACAATAGTAGACACAATTGAGCAGCTGTATGTACTGGCATAATCAGGTATGTACTCAGAGCTTTTCAGAAGGTGCCAAGTGCTGAAGAAAGGCTTTGAATTTGAAACCCTGTAATGTATCAGTCCCTTATTTAGTTTGTATTGCTGCCACTTCTACCTGGATGTCAGTAGATCCTGGTACATTGCATGTATAGGGAATTATATGTCACAAACTTAGTGAGAGGGAGAGCAATTACTAATGAACATGAATTTTGAATGCAGAAAAAGAATGGATCATCCAATTACACTGTCTATTGTACTAAAAAGCTCAGACCAGTTAATCCTTATCCATTGCCCAGGTGTTGAATACCTTTAATGCACTTGCTCCTATTATATCTTCTGGAAGCCTGTTCCACTTATCTACTGCATTTTCTGTAAATTAGATACTCGCCACAAAAGATTTAGTATAAAAATCCTTTTTGTGATGTATATAACAAACTAATACCAATATCAGCCATGTCACCCATGAGCATAAACCATTTTATATGAAACTTTCATTTGTTTAGGTTATGTATATAGAAAGTTCCCTTGTCTTACTTTAGCACTTCTTGGTAGTATGATAATTTGTGGGGTTGAATATATCATTTAGCCCTGGAGGAGGGGTGGAAGAGAAGGGAAGAGATGAGTTATATCAATGGATATTTAAGTAATTGCCACCCACCCGTTTCCTCACACATGCTGGGAAGCAGACATTTGCAATTATAGCTGTAAGCCCTGTACCTGTAGAATGTTAAGCATCCCTTCATACAAGCAACATTTACCAAAGTATTATAGATAACTCTAGTAATCAGCATAGCCATCAACATGTATTATTTTTAATTAGAAATTTGAATTTGACTATGAGCATAGGCAAGAAAAAATGCCATGAAACATTATCCCTGGCTAATTATGCTCTTAGATTAAAATGTTTCAATATTTCTATTTTTTCTATCATTGTGTTCCTTTAACAAAATGTCTTCATGCATCACACATAATAAAATGTCCAAATTGCAGTAAGAGTGGTATAGTCTGTAAATTCACTATCTCTGACAAGCAACAATGCTTTGTTTTACAGTATTTGGTTATTTATTTATTTTTGCTTTTTAAAAGCATTTTTTTTAAAGTTTAAGTCTAAAAATCATGTAGAAAACATGACAACAGTGGCCCTTTAACAGTGTATCTTATTGCTAAAAACAACCACGATATTGTGAATTTTAGGACTGTATTAGTAAAATATTTTACTTCATTCTGGCACTTCAGGGACCCTTAAGACAATCAAATAGTTACTTTGTAAACTAGAGAACATAAGAATATTCTGGCTACAGGTGTGTCATATTATCATTATATAAACAGTGAGATGTTCTGAATTGCTAAGGACCTTCACAAGGATATACATGAGCTTTCCAAGTGGGGATTAACACCACAGTGGTATTGCTTTCCTAGCTGAAACATCACCCCATAAGTTCCTCTTACAGAGATGTGATTTTCTTCCATGGCCTTTCATTGGATCCCCTGCTAATGATTCAGTTTAAGCTCCTATGAGAGCACCAAGGGAGGAAATGAATGAGATGTGTGCGTGACAAGGAGATGTGTTATTTGATAAATCCTCAGACATCTCTTCTAATGCAGGTCTGTTTCATTGTGAGCCTCCTGGGGCTTGAATTATCCAGAGTTCGTTTGAAAGTTCAGCTTTCAATACTTTCTACTTTATAGATAATTCCGGCCTTTGTCTTTGATTTTTCGTGGCTGATAACTCATCTTATCTGGAGCCTCTGAGATTTTCACTCTTCCCCTGTGAGTTTAACAGCACAGAAATAAATTAAATAATACCATTATCATCTGTGCACATGATGAAGTATTCCCTGTAGACATAGAAAACAGCCACTATAGTAGATTACATGCAGAGGCAACCCTCTCTACATATTGTTTTCTTTAATTATAAGTGTCAATTGTAATTAAATACCACCATGTTAGTAGGAAACAAACAATGCTAAAATATCAAGGGCAAAGATAAAGTAGAAAGATGTATTGCTAGCGTGGGTGGCGGACATCTCCCTGGGGCTCCATGTTAGTTGCATTGTCACACTGAGTCTGTTACATTGGGTTTCTTTTATTTGGTTCAAGGGCCTCTACAGTTTCAAGTTTCTTTAAAAAACTAGATTTGCTAATTGCAGATATATTCATAAAAATTAAAAAAAAATACAGATTTTAATTTATTAACCATTCTAGGCAACTATACTTTGGATTAATCTGGTCTGTAACCTAGGAGTGGACCTTGAATGCAGATAGGGTTGAATTTAATCTTTATTTCTGTTGAAACACTTTGCACCAAGCAATGAAAACATACAGGTTCCCTCAAAGGGGGTACACCAATTAAAAAGCAGCACCATAATTGCATAATACTAGTTAAAATAAAAGGCATTGTTTTTGTTCAAACTTGTTTTGCATTATCATACCTATTTCTTAAAATGAGCATATGGTATATATAAAAAAAGCAAATAATAAATTTAAAGGGCCAGTGTAAGGGTCTTTCAATTTAAATCTCTTTTTTATTTCACTATTAAGTAACAGTAAAAGTATATGTGCAAACAGTACCAATGAACGGCTATAGCCAGAATAGTTAATTTAAAAACACAGTTCCTCTCAGTAATGGCTTCTGGCACTCTCCTTCCCTACTTCTTTCTTTGTCTCATCACTATTGACCAGAAGAAAAACAATTCAACATTGGAATAATTATGGAAATCACATAACCTGGAGCATTCTGACTTTGGAGTAATAAGTAAATATTATTGGCACTAATCGCTTATTAGAAATAGATAGAAACATAGATTTAACAGCAGATTAGAAACAAAATGGTCCATTTAGACACACCCCTCTAGTGAAAAACCTGGTGACGAAATATAGAAGCATATAGTGGCTTATGAGCATTGTCCCACTAATATAAACATTTTAATACAGCCACTTGTTGAATTTTATTTTTAGTGTTGATGCAAAGTACTCCCTCAGAATACCAGATTAGCCTGGCACCTGAAGCGGGCTTTGCTGAACAGTAAATTAGTTTCATGTAGCCAGCCAAGCTTTGAACCACCAAAGAATAAGAAGCTGGCTTGCAAGTGACCAGGGAGCTGAGCTAATCTTTAACGTCAGGGTTTGGGTTCTTTTTTTAGCTGGGATTATTTGATTTGAGTTCCCCTAATGCTCACAGTGATCCTGTCTGCTTTCTTTCAGAGAAGATGCCTCAGCCAGAATCAGTGACACAGACACAGTACAAGCTACTGCTTCTCTCTATAGAGACATGTTTGTAGAACACAATACTCCTCTGTGATTTTTTCTTCAGCTCCTCTTAATCTAACATATTTAACTATGACTCTGCCAGTAAAGACTGCAGTGCACCTTTTATCTTTTATAAAAAAAAGAGGTTGTGAAATGAAGTTGGATGGTGGAGGATTTAGGCTGATGTACAAAAGTACTGCTGTACAGAAAGAGTAGTAAGCACATGGAACAACCTTCCATTCTAAGTGGTAAGGTCAAACAAAGGAATTCAGACATGTACTGAGGAGGTAAAGTGGACCTCAAAGATCATGTTGTACATATTACCAAATTAGTTTTTGCATGTCACTAACATGACCCCAGCATGATCCATATTATGGCTGAAGATGAAATAATCAGACTGATGCCTGGTTGGGAGTACAAATGGCCCACAGCATTATTAACATAATTTAACATAACCAATAAATACCTTAGGAGGAGGAGCCCCGACCAAAGGCAGTGACCTTATTCTCCAGGGTCGCCCAGGGTCACCCAATGAGGTAGGGCAACACCCATTTTAGCACCTGGGCCAGGCCACTCCCCTCCCACCAAACATAACATAATCAACATTTTCACAGTAACAACAACCTGCCATGCTTCAAAAGACAAATACCCATCTTAGTATATATATATATATATATATATATATATTTTTTTTTTTTTTTATATAATATTGTTTTTTTAACAATATTTGACAATTACCTAACAAAAACTGACCTGTACAATTGACTAACAAATGAGCTGGGTGGGAGGTAATCCTGAAGGAATGGGCGCCGCAGTGTGCTGCAGACACCGCGAAACAGGCGGAACTCCAACCCCCTGGCCAATAGCATGCACCCAGGATCCGCTGGGTCACGCAACGCTGCGTCAGACTCAGGGAGCCTGGAGAAGCCTCGACCCCAGCATGATCCATATTATGGCTACAGATTAAATAATCAGACTGACACTTGATTGGGAATTCAAACAGGTCACAGCTTTATTAATTAAACATAATTTAACATAACCAATAAATACCCTAGAAGGAGGAGCCCCAGCCAAGGTCAGTGACCTCACTCCCTGGGCTTGCACCCAGGGTCACCCAACGCATCCTTAAGCAGGCGCTTAAGGTAGGGCCACACCCTCCTGTAAAACTAGGGCCTGTCTTATTCCCTCCTTAAAGTCAGAAGCTCAAACCCAATTTCAGTCAGATGCACCCCATCAGCAAGGAAAAAATCATCTGCATCCCCAACTTCAAAATTCGGGTACCTAATTGAAAAAAAAAACATCATTAATAAGCCATCTGCTTATTAATTTTTTGACAAGCTTTGTCTATTAACACAGGATCCCTGGTTCCTCCATGACCGTCTCTTAATCATTTCCAACCAAATAATAAAGAGGCCGGGAAATCTCTCTTTCCAAATTTCCACGTCTTTTTTCATTTCCCTTAACATCATTTTCATAGGTACAATGCCCAGATCAATACCCCCAGTGTGAATAAGAATCAGGCTTAGACCTCCATAGCGATGGGTGTAAATCTCCAACAGCCCACTCACCTGAGACCATCGAAACCCATGGAACCCGACCCATCATACCTGCAAGTCCCCTTCAGGAATGGCCAGTTGTGCATTATTCCTGGTAACTGCGGCTAACCGATGGGCCCAGTACACGTAAGAATGGCTGATAATCCAAAGCTGTTTTCTTGCACCTGAAATGCAGAGAAGAATCCATTAGGCTACTGTTGAAGGCCGTATGTAGGATCTAAAATGCTGAGATTCCCATATCCCGATATGTTTTACTGTGTTCTCAGGTAAACCCAACCCAGCTGCCTCAGTGACTGCTCCTATCCAAAACGAACGTGTCCCAAACTCGGATTCATCAAATCCCAAATGCTTTAGTGATGGCTGGTCACATTGGCACATAGGCATGTGGGTATTGGCTAGGCACATTGGCACCTAGGTACAGGCTGGGCACATTGGCACATTGATACATACTGGGCACATTGACATATAGGAATAGGCTCTACACATTGGCACCTAGGCAAGCCTGGGCACCTTGACACATAGGCACAGGATGGGCACTGTGGTAC
Organism: Discoglossus pictus; assembly: GCA_027410445.1. Taxonomy (NCBI): domain Eukaryota; kingdom Metazoa; phylum Chordata; class Amphibia; order Anura; family Alytidae; genus Discoglossus; species Discoglossus pictus. The sequence continues at coordinate 428,230,715 of CM050163.1, read as the reverse complement.
ATAGGTATAGGCTGGGGACATTGGCACACAGTTATAGGCTAGGAACATTGGCATATAGGTATAGGCTGGGCATATAGGTACAGGCTGGCCACATTGGCACATAAGTATAGGCTTATCTCTTGGCTTGTTACACCAGGCGAGAGTGTGCTAACCCTCGCAGTTAGAGCATGCATGCTTGAAATTACAATTTGGCGCCCATTTGCAATTACCGTCTTTGAAGGCATTGCAAGTTCTATGTGCCGGCGCTGCCACTGCCACGGTTCCTTCCCCCGCCCAAGCTGCTCTGAAAGGGCAGCATTGCCCGCATTGGGGTCATGATATTCAGGCAATATGTGACCGCCTTGATGCTCCATGACATGAGCATTCCTAATCTCCTCCAAGTAAACAAACATCCTAGAGCATTGCTCCAAATGCCACTCACCTATGACGCAGGCCAAGATTGAATAGGTCTGAAGCCATGAGTTAAAAGTGCAAGGAATATGTCCGAAGAGCTTTTTCCGGTTGTCGGCCTCGCTTTTGAAACCCCTATATATTGAGTCAGAAAACTGAGACATTGTAAAGAAGCTCAATGAACTCCCTCCACCATATCTTCTTGTTCATTTACTGGGACCCAGATTGTCCAGAGTGCAGACCACGGTAGGTCTCATGGACCCCTCAGACACCTTTTCTGGCACACCCTGAAATCCAGCAACCCTGGGGGAAATGCAGCCTTGCATAACCCCTCAATGTGAAAGGGCGCCTGGCCCAGCCGGAGCATCTGATGGGCAAATGGCCCCAGAACGGTTTTCACTACCGGCCCAAGCCTTTTTGGCCAGTCCACCCACCCAAGCACCTACCTCAGCTTCAGAAATGGGAATATTGTGAGCTGAAAGAAAGCTTTTTAGGTCAGTCAAAAACTGAGATGCGCATGAGGAAACCTCCCTCCCCAACTGCCAATTGGCATGAAACCCACTCCTGACCTGACACGTCTCTCTCCAGAGTTGGCACCAACTTTGGTTTGTACCTCTTCTCTGTTAAAGCCAAAGGCCTGGAAGTTTCCAAACGTTGGAGCGTGCACTACTGCCCCAACAAGACTTCCTACTGAGGGACCTCGATCTGCCCCTAGACCCAAGGATGCAAGAGGAACTATTACTCACCTGCCTCTGTTTGAGGCCCAGTGTCCCGCAGATCAACTCTTCCTCGGAGGAAAATTCAGAGTCCTCAAATATGTCATGACCAGGGCATAATTGTTTTGCAAGACCTAAGGGCTTAAAGTCCAGGTCAGTAATGTCATGAACCCTGTCAAGCTCCTTTTGTCCCAATGGCACCCCCACTGTCAGGGGGCATTGTCGGGGTGGTCAAACTATGTCAAGCCAGTTTGGCTTAGCCAGTTTGTCAGTCACTGTAGTCTTTTACTTTTTAGCTGTACTAGTAAACACTAAGGGACTGTACCTGGTTTTAGTCTTCCTAGCTCTGGCGGGACGAGTTTGCCGTGGTGCCTTGGCCGTGAGCGGAACATCATCAATCACCACTTGGCTATCGACCGCGATCATCTCTTCCACGACTCTGCTCCTTCTTCCTCACACCATGTCCAAAGTCATGCCCAGTTCTGTACAGTCCATGCATCGTCCCTGCAATACACCAGCATTGCTGTTATCGTGCACAGCTGAAGGGACAGAAGTGCCATCTGAGTACAGAACTGTCGGAGCTGTGTTAGAGCTCCTTGTTTTTCTATTACCTCTATTAGCTTTATTACGGGGCTGTAATGGGGTGTGATGAGGCGCTGGGGGCAAGAGCAAGTTTGTCAGCAAAGTATCAAGTGGTCGCCCGATTACTAGGCCCTGGCCTGAATTGCCTGGCAGTACTGACCTACCCGTGTCAATAGGCAACAGTTCTTGTGGCTCCAGAACCCCGCCTGTACTCCTCCTTGAACCACTCCCTGAGAGACCACTACTCCTCGGCACAGAAGGGGAGGGAGATCTAACTGGTGCGCTAACCACCCTAACAGCACCCAGGTCAGCAGCCACTGCAAATTACGCCAGGGAGGAATCGGTGGAGAGATCCTACTGGGGGGAGCCCAACCTATCATGGATCCATCTAACCCCATAGCTTATCTAAATCTGCGGCTGAATGGTAACCACGTAAAGATGGAAAGCCCAAACCAAAAAGCTCCCACCCCCACAAAATGGATGGACAAAACACACAAAAATGGACACACAAGACAAACACAAAGATAAGCCTTAGGGCAAACTTTTGTTCACTGGAATACTACCGAATGGCCCCCAACAGGAGCTTCCCTGCATGCTTCTATCCTGGAGGAATGTCCGGCAGGCAGAGTGCTGCAGAGCCCGTGAAACAGGCGTAAGTCACGCTCCCTGACCAATAGCGTGCACCCAGGCTCTGCTGGGTCACGCAACACTATGTCAGACCCTGGGAGCCTGGTGCAGCCTTGCGTTGGCCAACAGTAAAGCAACATCAATTTTTTATCATGCAAATATTTCTTCGATGTTTACAGCATCAACATTTAAATGCGTGATAGCAATTATAGATGATTTAGCTACTGATTAGCAACAAAATCTGGATTTGAAAATAATACAAAAAATAGGTTTTAACATTTAAATTTGAAATTACAATTTTTTTCACCAGATGTGCTTCTCTCCACATGTTAAAGAAGCACAGGAGGTTAAAGAAGATCTGATCTGGAGGCTATCCTCTATATTTTCTGATGTCTGTAGGTGTGCCTACAGTCAGGGCTGGATCATCCATTAGGGCGAGTTAGGCTCCTGCCTACAGGCACATCTCTGAGAGGGCCTCCGCATTATCACCCCATCTTCCACCACAGACACAATTGAAATCCCCTCCTAGTGTGTGCTTCACTGTACAGTGCCAGCTTCCTCTAAAAACGTATCACCCCATCTTCCACCACAGACACGCTTGAAATCCCCTCCTGGTGTGTGCTTCACTGTACAGTGCCTGCTTCCTCTAAAAACAGACAGTGCTGCTGGAGTTAACACTGAGCTCCAGACAGGAAGCTCAGATTACACTGCAGGAGCGATGGAAATAGAGAGACAGATGGTGAAGAGAAAGATAGTGGAGATGGTAGAGAGAGAGAGAGAGAGACATAGAAAGAGGAAGGGGGAGAGGGAGAGAAAGAGAAGGGGAGAGGGAGAGAGAGAAATAGGGAGAAAGAGGGAGGAAAAAAGACAGAGGAAGGCAGACAGGGAGAGGGAGTAAGAAAGCGAGAGGTAAGGGAGAGAGAGTGAGGGAAAAGGGGAGCGAGAGAAAGAAAGGGGAGAGAGAGAGTAGGAAAGGGAGAGAGGGAGACAGAGAAAGAGGGAAAGAGATAGATAAAGACAGGGGGTAGAGAGAGGAGAAAGGAGGAGAGAGAGGGAGAGAATGTGAACAAGTAATAGCTTGGCGTGTGTATGAGTAGTTATGCTGTAAAAATGGTGGAAATGTCTGCAATTTGTTCAAACAGCAGAATAGCAATATACATGCACAGAAAAAGGAAAAATGAGTGTGTGCACACTTTGCGCACACACTAACAGGACTCCTCCACTTTACTGCCTAGGGCCATCAAAAAGATAGATCCGGTCCTGCCTACATTAGGTACAGCTGGAAAGGAGGCAACAGATAAAGACCCAAATAAGCAACAATCCCCTTTAGCTGATTCTCTCCCACCCACTGGACCTCCTATTTCACATGCGTTTTATCTATTTTGAGTTGCTTTGTTGTTTTCTCAGATTAATGTTTGTTTATGCCAAATGGATAACCATTTGCAATAGATAAATCATTAACTGATAGAAAACATGTCACTGGCTATGCAGAATTGCTAAAATAGGGTTGATGCAAAAGTGTTATCACATGGTTAATGCACCTGCTTTGCAAAGGGCTTTAAAGCCTTGCTAGTATAAGTTAATGAGATACTCATGAAATATGGTTAAATCAGAGCTCCCAGCCCTGGGATTACAGAGCCCTGTTAATGTAGGGTTAGTATAGCACTGTTATTTATTCATGAAAAAGAAAAAACACCTTGTGATTTGGATGCTCTGTCAAAAATAAAAACACATGCATGTTCAGAACTAGCAAGAATTCTCGAGACAGATGTTGGCACAAGACAAAGAGACTAAAGGGAAGTTAATTTTGTAAGCCGGAGGGTATTCTCAGCCCGACAGGCTCATTCCAATGCATCTTTACTGGTCAGTGCCTCAGGCTCCCACCATCACAGCCTGGGCATGTGTCCCTCACGGCTTTAGAGCAGTACATAACATGAGCAGGACAGGACATTTCAGCAGCTGGACAGCTGCTCTTGATGACAGGATCTGTTTATTCAAAATAGACTGGGCTGTGAGTGCATGCAAAGTGATGGATGAGAATATTTCACAACTAGCAGTAGTGGCATCAATGTGTGTATCATTGCTGTCGCCTTTATATCAGCAAAATCACAATAGGGAAAACGCAATGAATAAAATGCTTGAAGGTAGTGCCTATACTTACATTTGTCCATCCGGGAAGCACCAGTTACTATTTCTCCTTTCCCCTTGCTATGTCACCTTTCTGGTTGCCACATAGTCACACACATACATAGTGCTGCACCAACATTTGAGAGGGCCTGCTGCTCAATGAAAATGTGTTTTCCTAGGCCTGGTCCTCGCTAATGGATTTTACTACAATGGATATTCCCTAAAAGTTACAGCCACTACTTGACATGGAAGCATTTACGATGTTAATGATATTGTATACTGTATATAAAGAAAGAAACCAGAGTATGCATTTTGTATTAATGTCAATTTACATAGCCCATGTGCTGGGAAAACAGGATCAAAAATATCTGTAAATGCATTAAATGACGAAAGCTTAGGATTAAAGACTATATCAAAGAAAGAGAACTGCATACAGTAAGATGATATGCTGAAATCATCTAATTCTACAGAGAGCTGTATTTAGTAGGGTCAGAGTGTTCTCACTATTAAGACTTAGATTGTAAGTTTTTAGGAAAGCAGGTACATCTTCTGTATCAGTATGTAACTTTTGTCACATTTGTCTCATGTTCTCACTATATCCCCTGTACTCAGTGCTATGGAATATGTTGGTGCTTTATAACTAAAGGATAATAATAATGTTAAGGTAAGACCTTTCTAGCCCTTATACAATTGGATGGAGCTTCAATTTAAAGTTGAAAAGTTCTCTCCCATTTGGTGAATACATCCTGCAGAATGGCATATAAACCATAGCATTTTACCTCTGTAGTGAGAAACCTGAGTTTGTTGTATATAGTCGAAGAAGTAACATTATTTTGAATATTAAATAAGGGACATTATTTTTAATATAGTCTTTGGTTTAAGCATGTAGGAAAATGTCAAAATAAGCATAAGAAAGTCAAACATCAGTGTTATATTTCCATATCAACTAACCAGAACTGAAATTGTTACAAAATGTAAGACATGTTGTATAAAAAAATCTTTCCTAAAAGCACAATATTTTTTTCCTTTTGCTAAACTTTTCTATGCTTCTTTTTCCATCCCCAGACAACGTATTTAATGAGAGACTTTTATAGAGCTGCAAGAGATGCATTCAGACAGTCAGTGCATGCTGTCTCTGGACCTGTTATCCATCCATTCATTGCCTTCCCTCACACAACCTCTGCACTGACTTACAGTACTCTCTTTATACAGATTACATGAGCTGCCAGATGAGAATTTCCTATGAAATGTAGTGTAATCCTGCAGGCTCAGTGCTCATGAATCTCACTAGCTCTTTCTGAATCAATGTCGTTATTAGCTCTAGTCTGTAGTTGTATTTGTTGGGATTACTCTAATGCTGAGTGAGAAAACATCAGACCATTTAATGCTGATATTAAGAGTAGGATTTTCTTATTTCATAAAGGTGCCTGGTTCTAGGGGTTTATTCCCCGTTCATATAGAGAAGGATAGCTTGCCAGGACCATAGGAGGCAAGAATTCAACATTAAACATTTAAGAGGGCCCTGCCTTTAAATGGTCACTGTAGTATTCATACAACAGGGTTCATTTGTCTATTTAAAATTAGTACTTGAAGAAAATAGTTTCAAAGTTTTTACATTGACTTTTGAAATTAAGTGCTTCAAGAACTAGCAGTCGATTTTCTCAACCCTGCTTAGGTTCCCAAGGGGTGGCAAAAAGTCTGTCCAGGGGGCTGTTCTACAAAAAATGTCTAGGTTTGGCTACCACTGTAGGAAATTAGGCAGATACATACTCCTATCAGGACATCCTCCTGGGCAGATCCTATCAAGTTTTTAGGGGTGCAGTGAAGCAGACCTGGTAAAGTATGAAACTTCAAATGTAATTTTTACATTTTCTTCATATACTGATTTTATGTCTAAACAGTTTGCTAGATAAACAAATGACACATGTTGTGTGACCACTATAGAGAATGTGGAACTTGACTAAAGCAGCAGATGATTTAAGGGGATACTAAAGTCATTAAAAAAGTACTGTGCCTTCATGTAGACCAGTTAAAAACAAACTGGTCTTTTCACTGTTTTATACATGTTTAAAAAATGATCTTATAGATAAATTAATTATGGTTTACAATGGACCTTAAATTACAAGATCCCTCTTAATGCCCAAAAATAAATTCTGCAATTTTTCCCATTTGGGAATAGAATGTCTAAAGAAACAAGGGAACAAACATATATGAGAGCTGTTTTTCAATTGAATTTTAGTGCTTTGATTATATTGAGCAGTATTGATGAATTTTATATCCTTCTAAATCCAAAACCGGATACCTTCAGACTTTTATTTGAAAGGTTATTTTCCACCTACTTTCTGTGTTGGTTTTTACTAACCACGAAAAGACGTGTTATTGTTTGTTGACAGTATTCATTGCATTATGTGTAATTTAGTTGATCTGGGGAGTCCCTTTGTTATTACCCATCTTAAACACACTTTTCCAGTCATTCTAAGCCCTCACCTGAAAGGTACATTGGCTTTTGCTATTGTATCCTTTTCATGTCCCTGAGGCTTAGACCCTGAGGCTTAGTGCATTTTTGTAAAAAGGCTTAGTAAATCTACACCTAAATGTGTTAAAATAATTTTATTATTAATTATGTGGAAAATTTAGTGAAGTAAAATGGTACATCTCAAAGGTCCAGCAAGTCAGGACATTTTAGAATAGCACCACATTTGAAAATGAAATACACAGGTACATCTTACTAAAGGTCTCCTGAATCCTTTGAAGATAGTGCCTCACAAAAGCAGAGAGCATGAATATATATATATATATATATATATATATATATACTCACATAATAAATACATTCAAAAGAGGAAATGTAGAGTATTAAAATAAAAAAGGAAAAAAAATTAAAATGTACACCAGAGGGCTTGTAAATATAGTGTAAGTGGATACTGAGGTATTATGAGGGTGGCCTTATTTTGTATAATGATATATCTTCATGATATAATACGAGTGAAGAACGTTGAAGGCCTAGCCTGTCAACCAGAACAAGATATGAACAAAGTGCCAAGACGAATATACCAGTCATTTCTTGGTATGGAGTTCTACAGCCATACCAGGACCAAGAGACTGCATATACTAATCTGTGTATTATTACAATACCATAATATTTAGGGTAACAGCCAGATCAGCCAGATTTAATGCTGGGTAAAATCTTTGCAGCAGCTCTAATTAGGCTATTAGTTACATCCCTTGAATATGTGAGTGCGGTTACATAATCAGCTTTGATTGTATAACAAACTTATCTGATTATATCAAATAAAAACACCAATATAATATCTCAGTATCCACTACTTTTTCAAAAAAACCTTGAATTTATTTTGTTTTTATTTTTAATACTATGCTTAACTATTACTATACTAATGCTATTTTTTAAACTTTTTTATTGTTTGGTTTATAACATGTTTTTCTTCCAATATTATTCAAATATTTCCTGAAAATTAGCAAGCCCGTTTCTGTAGATGTTTCTTTTATGCTGAAATTAAGCTATTGTTTGTTTTTGAAAACCTTGATTAAAGCAAAGATAAAAGTGCATCGGACTCGGTGGTTTATGGTAAAATCACAGAAGCAACCAGTAGCCAAAGGCCGGCCCTGTCACAATATATATATATATATATATATATATATATATATATATATATATATATATATATTGCTACATCGTTACACAGTGATTAAGCATGAAAAAATACTTTTAGTCCATCAATGTCAACCTATTTAAATCTCCTCTGATCTCCTTTGCAATATGCAGATTGGTTGTTAATCAGCTGATATAGAGGAAGGCATACAGAAAAAAATCGACTAGAACATTGCCATTGTCTCAAAAGATTCCTCCCTGGATCAATACTCCCTCTCTAATTATCCAGGATTACCGGAAATGCTCTTTTTATTCACAAATATTTCAAATCCCTATTTTACAGTTATCTACTGAATCTGCTGTCACCACCTATTTTGGTAGAGAATTCCACAGTTTAAATACCCTTACTGCAAAGAATTTCTGTGTTTCTTTTATTTCTGTGTGGTGGAAACCTTTTACGTATAACCTCAAATGATGTCCTCTTGTCAGCTGAAAACCCCTTGGTACAAAAATTTCAGTTGACAAAGCTTTATATTAACCCTGGATGTATTTATTTAATGTAATCATATCAATCCTAGAATCTTTTTTTCTAGAGAAAATCAGTTTAATTTGGTCTGTCTGTCTTCATAACTTAGCCCCTCTCTTCCCCCTATATATATTTATATACCAAACAACATGGTGGGTCAGCACTCTGAGTTTATAGCATCCGAGTGAGGTAATGTGTAAAGCGGTGAAAGTAGAGGGGACAGCACAGTGCAACTCCTGAATACATTTTAAGAAGAAAGGTGCTTTATTGACAGTGTTTCAGCCTCAGCCACGGGGTTTTATTACTGCACAAAAAGGCTAACAGACTTGGATTTTTTGTAAACAACCAATAGAGTTTATCAGTCACTTCAGTCTCTTTCTTATCACGTGAAAGGCTGGAAACAGCAGACATACTATTTCATCCTGAGAACAAAAGGCATAATTTGTTTGTTCCATCCAAGTGCAATAGAAAAACGATAATTTTAAAGCTAACGAGAAAACAATAAAGTTGTTTTTGAGCAGTTAACACAAGGGGAAATTGAGATCTCCATTAATTAGTTCATGCATTAGCAAGACGCTTTTCATGTTTCAAAACCTCCCCAGCTGTGTTGACAAGCAATTAATATTTCTGTTTGCAGTCATTTTAAAAATAAAATGCAAATCGCACTTGTGTTGAGCGCATTTAACCATTTGCTGTCTAAAAAAAAGATGTCATGCTGATGGTAGGACACTACATTACGTCATACTGAAATATTGCATATATAAAACGAGGCTACTGGCTTTAACCATTATTAGGCTTAATAAATTAAGAGTCACATGCACCATTATTTCATTGAGACTCTATGCAGCATAAAAAAGCTATTTCAGTAAGAACCTAGTAACAATCACTATAATGTTATGAAGCACAGAGTAGATTAATTTCTTGGGATGACATAGCAGGTAAGTACTTCATGTTTTTTAAAACTCTTTATATATACATAGTTATAAAGTTACATCGTTACATACTAATTGAGGTTCAAAAAAGACTTAGAGCCTCATTCAATTGAGGCTTCGTGAGATCCGTAACTCGTAATTCAAGCCCATTGGGCTTTGAAATCCAACCTCCATTTCCAAAGACGTAATGATGATGATCTCTGTTTTCATTAGCTGTTTCTAATCGGGAGTTATGGCCTTGCTTGATTGATCATGTTCAAGCTCGCAAATGCTACATACGATAGCATGGTTTCCGAATTTCACTATCGGCCCCAAACTTGAGCAATTGAATAGCACCATTACTTGCAAACGCTGTGGGCCTGCAGCAGGCCTGCAGATATACGACCTATACCTCCATACCTTGAGCCTCATAATTGAACGAGGCTCTTATAGTCCATCGGGTTCAACCTTTTTACATCTCCTGTGACCTGCAATATACAGATTAATTGTTAATTTTTAATTGATCCAGAGGAAGGCAAACAGCAAACAAAACTGTGAAACTTTGCCAATTGTCTCAAAAGGGGAAAAAATATAAAATTCCTTCCTGAACCCAGATACTGGCAATCGGACTCTTCCCTGGATCACTACTCCCTCTCTAATTATACCATTTACATTTTACATAATAAGGAAGGAAAATGGGTCTAAACAAAAATAGAAGAAAATAAGTCTCAATTAAATTGAGTAGCAGAGTAACATGGGATAAAAGAAGCAAAGAAGTATCACTATCAAGTCTTCTATAATGCTTCCTACAACTGCATTTTTTTCTACAATAATATCTGTCCATCATTTTTGTGTTTTTGTACTAAAAGGGTGATTTGAAAAGAAAAAAATAAATAAATAAAAATATATTTGAGCTTTTTAAGTCAATACAAAATTGTCTTTTGACAGTAGCTAAGAGAATGCTAATTACTGGCAATTCCATGTTTTATATTGCACAGCATCTCCTTAATTGCAACAATATTGTATAGTGGCTTTTATCTATTCACACTTAACAGCATATAAGAATATGCTTTTTTATTACCCAATATCAGTTATTTTATAGGCAGCAGATAGATGGATGGCTGAGCTGACCTTGGCAGGATCCAAACCATTCATTTGCTAGGAGGTCCTAAGCTCAAGGATGCATGCTGATGGCAACACTTTTCATGTGTCTGGTATATCAGTTAGCCAAATGATTAAAGCTCTGTCTTTCTCATAGCAGAGCAACCACAATATCTTTCATGCTGCGTTTTCAATTATAAAACATAAAATGTTCTCATATTAACAAAGGACTGATGTATCCTAACCCAACTGGAAAAGTGATGCGTGATTTTTCAGAAGTCAGTGTGACAACATTCCTAATGTACTGCCATTAATATCAAAGGCATTTACAAGCTTGTCAGTTCAATTCATACAAGGAATTATATATATTTGACTAAGAGAATATTTAGACATGGAAAAAGCCACATAGCTAGTTTTTATTTTAAAAAAAAATGTTGTTGCCTCTGTTTGTGGAAACCTGTGTTCTGAGCATGTAAGGATAAAGGGGATGTCCCAAGATCCAGTTATCTAACAACCACTACTATCACTCCCTCCACTGATAAAAATCCACTTTCTCATGTTGAAGATGATTAAACAAACACAAAATAGAATCCACAAAAAAAAGCTTATAGTTCAAAAGAGTTGATTTTCTCTAAACATGCTTTTATATACTACAGCGTATGCTGTTAATGTGTTACCTATTTCACAAGCAAATACAGTTTTTCTTGAAATACAAGTTACTGCTCAAAATAAACTTGTTTTTTTAATGTATTGAATTTTGTTTACTAGTAGGAAAGCAAAAGTATGCAATTTGTAAAGTGACAACTAAATAGGCTTATTTTTTATGTCTCATTCACATGCCCATTATTATTATTATTATTATCATTTATTTGTAACGCGCCAACATATTCCGTAGCGCTATACATAAGTTAAGTTACAGGCAATGACAAGTTAAAGATTCATACATTGCAAAGAGTGTATGGCCCTGTCTTTGAGCTTGGAATCCAGTGTCCATAGCGCTTTCCCTAAAGCACTGCGCAGGATTGAAACTCGCAGACTTACAATCTAAAGGTTAAAGTTTGTATGTGGTACAGTAGGGAGAGAGTAGTGCTGACCATGTTAGGGAGGAAGGTTATAGGCTTCTTTAAAGAGGTGCGTTTTTATTGATGTTTTGAAGGATTTAAGGCAGGAGGATAGTCTGGTGAAGCGAGGCAAGGAGTTCCAGAGAATAGGGGCATGTGCAGAACGAAGAGGGCGTGTGGGGGAGTATTTGGAGATGAGAGCAGAGATGTATGGGGGTGCGCTGTTGTTGAGGGCTTTATAAGTTAGGGTCAAGATTTTAAACTTTATTCTGGAGGCTAAGGGAAGCCAGTGGAGTGATTGACAAAGAGGAGCTGCCGACACTGAACGATGTGTACTGAAGATGAGTCTGGCGGAGGCATTTATTATGGATTGAAGTGGGGAGAGGCGAGTGATGGGCAGGCCAACAAGGAGCGAGTTGCAATAGTCAAGACGAGAAATGATAAGAGAGTGTATTAGAATCTTAGTATTGTCTTGTGTAAGGTAATGGCGTATTCTGGATATGTTTTTTAGATGGAAAAGACAGGATTTGGTTAGAGACTGTATGTGTGGGATGAAAGAGAGGGCAGGGTCCAGTAGAACCCCGAGACAACGGGCTTGGGAGGTGGGAGTGATGATGGCGTTGTTGACAGAGAGAGAGATGTGAGGAATTGAAGCTGTAGTAGAGGGTGGGAAGATTAAGAGTTCAGTCTTAGACATGTTGAGTTTCAGATGGTGGGTGGACATCCAAGAGGATATACTAGAGAGGCAGTCGGAGACCTGTGCTAGAAGAGAGGGGGATAGATCTGGTGCTGAGAGATAGATTTGGGTGTCGTCTGCATAGAGATGGTACTGGTACCCAAAAGAGTTTATTAGGGTGCCGAGTGAGGATGTGTAGATGGAGAAGAGGAGGGGGCCTAGGACTGATCCTTGGGGTACGCCAATAGACAGGGGGTGAGGAGAAGAAGATGTGCCGGAGAAGGAGACGCTAAATGATCGTTCTTGGAGGTATGATGAGAACCACAAGAGAGCAGTGTCTCGAATGCCGAGGGAGGAGAGAATGTGGAGTAGAATTGAATGGTCAACGGTGTCAAAGGCGGCAGAGAGATCCAGGAGAAGCAAAATAGAAAAGTGGCCTTTCGACTTGGCGGTGAGCAGGTCATTGGTGACTTTTATGAGGGCTGTCTCAGTGGAGTGTTGGGGCCGAAAGCCGGATTGGAAAGTGTCCAGAAGAGAGTTAGAGGAGATGAAACTGGTGAGGCGGTTATAGACGAGCCGCTCCAGCAGTTTGGAAGCCAGGGGAAGTAGAGAGATAGGGCGATAGTTAGATGCAATGTCAGAGTCGGATGAGGGTTTCTTGAGAGTGGGTGTAATTATGGCATGTTTTAGAGATGATGGAAATGTGCCGGTGTTTAGGGAAAGGTTGAAGATATGTGTGAGAGCTGGGATAAGTGTAGTAGAGAGGGGAGGGATGAGCTGAGATGGAATAGGATCTGAAGGACAGGTAGTGAGGTGAGAGGATGATATTAGGATGGAGACTTCATCTTCTGTTGCAGGGGTAAAGTAGTCCAGAGTGGCTGTGGGAATGGAAGGGGGGGGTAGATTGGGTGTTGTTGGTTAGTAGAGTTAGTTGAGAGAGTGAAGTGTGTGAGCCATGGTGGGAGGAGAGTTCATTGTGGATAGATTAAATTTTATGTGTAAAATGGTTGGCAAAGTCTTCAGCCGTGAGACAGGAAGGGATGGGGGGAGGTGGTGGGCGAAGGAGAGTATTGAAAGTGGCAAAAAGACGTTTTGGGTTAGAGGACAGAGTTGATATTAGTGATGTAAAGTACTGCTGTTTGGCCAGGTTGAGGGCAGAGGAGTAGGAACGTAGCATAAACTTGTAGTGAAGGAAATCTGCTGCGGAGCGTGATTTCCTCCATAGTCGTTCAGCAGTGCGGGAGCACTTCTGAATGTAACGTGTGTGTGTAGTGTGCCATGGTTGTGGATGAGATTGAGGGCGTCTGCGTGTAGTTATGGGGGCCAGAGTGTCAAGAGTGGAAGTGAGAGTAGAGTTGTAGTGTGTGGTGGCAGTGTCAGGGCAGTTGAGGTTGGTGATAGTGCTGAGAAGAGGTTGGAGCACGGTGGAGAGTTGGGTAGGGTCGAGTTCTAGCAGGTTTCTGTGGGTTATTGTTGCTGGGGTTGAAGAAGAGTGATAGGAGGAAGATGTGTTGAGGTTGAAGGTAAGGAGGTGATGGTCAGATAGAGGGAGAGGGTGGATGACTAGGTTGGAGGTGTGGGTAATATTGGTAAAAATAAGGTCAAGAGAGTGACCAGCATGGTGAGTTGAAGAATCTGTAAGTTGTGAGAGGCCGAGGGAAGAGGTGAGTGCAAGTAGATTGGCGGCTGCTGAGGAGGTGGGGGTGTCAATGGCAATGTTGAAGTCACCAAGTATCAGTGTGGGAATGTTGGAGGAAAGAAAGTGTGGGAGCCAGGCAGAAAAGTGATCGAGAAATTGAGAGGAAGTACCTGGGGGGCGATAGATTACAGCAACACGTAGAGAGATAGGAGAGAAGAGGCGGATAGTATGAGCTTCAAAAGACGAAAATTGGAGGGATGGGACAGGGGGTATGAGGTGGAACGTACAGCGAGAAGAAAGTAATACACCCACACCACCACCTTGTTTGTTCCCAGGTCTAGGTGTGTGACTGAGGTGAAAACCCCCATGCGAGAGTGCTGCAGGGGAGGCAGTATCAGAAGAGGAGAGCCAGGTTTCAGTAAGAGCCAGTAGATTGAGGGAGTTGGTAGTGAAAAGGTCGTGAGTGAAAGTGAGTTTATTGCAGATAGATCGTGCGTTCCAGAGAGCACAGGAGAAAGGAAGAGTGGAAGGTTTGTGACAAGTGATGGGTATCAAGTTTTGTGTTTTTCTGGTGATTTCTGCCCTTGGAGTAGAGCGTGGCTGAAAGCAGGTAGAAATGAGGGAGGGACCTGGGTTAGGGGATATGTCTCCAGCAGCTAGCAGAAGGAGGAGTGAGAGTGAGAGAATATGGGAGTGGGACTTACAGTGATGTTTCTGCTTATGAGTGTTGGGGAGGGGATGAGATTGTGATTGGAGGAGAGAGAATAGCTCATGGTAACAGAGAAGAGGAGAGGAAAGCAAGGAAGGTGAGATGGTTATAGTATTGGAGGTGTGATACGGATAGGCTGCAAATGATAGTCTGAGAGAGAGGCAGTAGGAGATGAGGAGGAGAAAAAAGTGAGAGAGCATTTCGACACAGTGTGTAGGTGTAGGGAGTAGATGAGATAAAGGTGTGAGAGTAAAAGAAAAATTGTTAGTGACCAAGATGGGAGAGTAGCTGGGTTGTGTGTAATTATATATATATATATATATATATATATATATATATATATTTTTTTTTTTTTTTTTGTGTGTATTAAATTAGTTTAATCATTTGAAGCAGGTGATGCTGAGTGAGTAGGTGTAAGTCAGATGAGTATCTATAAATTGAGACAACGCAAGGGTGGGTGGGAGTGGGGCAGGGAGGGAGGGCAGAGAGAGCAGTGTCTGTAGGAAGCCAGGTGAGTTTTTTAAAGATGGATGCTAGAGGCTGGAACAGAGAAGAGATTGTGAGATATAGTTTGTGGCTAGCCATCCCAGAAAAATATTACATATTGGAATTTTACTGAACCTTTATGAATATTTTGACTGATTCCTATCATATAACGATGTTCTGCTATTTGTTTACTTACTCAACAACATACTTCTTACAGTATCTCTGAATTATTGGGGATGCCATATTTGTGATCTGAAAAGAATACAAGTCGGGGAAAGCCACAACAGACAACGCCAGTGGTGGTGAAGAGGGTGATGCTCCCCCACAACTGCAAAATCATCCAAAAATAGAAGGGTGCACTCCTGTTGGACAGGGCATTATGCATCCTGCTGGTAGTCCCCTCGTGAAAGTGCGGGCTAGCAGCTTAATAGTGCGCCATTTATGTGTTGCTGGCTTAGTTGAGAACGCAGTACGAGATCAGCAGGGGAACTAGCATCGTGAAGCTTTGTCCCCCTTTTCTCTGGGGGAGGCTATACCTCCAAGAAAACAGTGACAAGTGGACCATCGGACCCCCAAATGCTTGGCAGTGCAGTTTTCATCAAACCAAGTATTTACATATTTTTTATTTATCTAATTTTTTTCAACCATATTTTCCTTCCTCTGTATTATATTGTTGTACCTTACCTTTCTCTATGTTCATTTGAATAAGGTGCCATTTTCTCCACCTAGGGGAATTCTAGCTCTGTTTTCCCAACTGCTTGGAGTGGGACTGGAATGTTGGGACTGTTTATAAACCTCCTCAATTGAGCCTTGTATATATTTTTAATGAATTATTGAGGGAATTGTAAATTCGGAGCAAACATGTCTAGTAAAGGTAGAACTAAAGAAAAGAAAACACAGCCCTCTAAAGCCTCTGAATTTTTTTCTAGCTACTTGCCCGTCAAAAATTATGGGAATACAATTTTAAGGTTGGGAATGCTGTACCTCATTTTGAGCCTCTCCCACGCCTGCTTTATGGCAGGCCTTGGCAACCCGCAACTTTCGTGGTTCGTAATGAGCCTTCTGTGCTCATTGCGAGCCTTTCCCCACTCTCTGACCCCTGTGTCTGTTTCCTCCTCTCTCCCTCCTCTCCCTGCCCTGTGACTTTTGTTTTTCCTTATCCCCCCCCCCCCCGTGTCTCTTTTCCTCAGTCTCCCCTGCGTCTTTCTCCTCTGTGTCTCTGCTCAAGTTTTGCGTGGCTCGTGATGAGTGCCATTGCTTTAGTTGTTCAGCTAAGTCTTACTGGCTTCGGGTTTGTTTTTACTGGGCTCGCCTAAGTGTTACTGTCTTCGGCCTCGTTTTCATCCAGTTACGTTTTTCCGGCCGACATGTTTTTCTTGCTTAGCCGATTTTCGATCGACAAGAAATGCCAAATTTACCTTAAATTAACTCACTCACAGGCTCCCTGGCTCTCCCCCTGTGTTGCGTGTGAGTGTGTAAGGTACAATACTATTGTAGTGTCCTCTACATTAGAATATCACTAGATAGCCTTTAGAAAATCACTCTTTTCCATAATTTATCAAGACATATAGTTAATTATATTATGTATTAACTGTAAGTAGTGTAAAACTATATTAAGAAAACTGTGAATGGGGACACCTAGAAAATACAGCTCTTTTTTACTCTTACTTTTACTAGGTTACAAGCTGAATGGCTATATGCCACAACACACAATATATTCCCAAATATAATCATATGGACAGGTGCAGAGACGTATATGACTTGTGCTTCTGTAGAGACAAATTAAGACACCTAAGTCACCTGCGGGCAACTGCTATTCCATAGACTTGAAATAATGCAACCCACATCAAACAACACAGAATATTTCAAACAATCATGCAATGGCCCAAAAAGATGTTGAAACAGGTACATTAGAAAGAGTGGACAAATCTTACAATCACGTAGCTAAGCTAGCGTATTATATTATATAATATCTGTTACTGTTACTGTTTTTTTTTCTATAAATGCCTAAACAATTTTTTATAAAAATGTATAAATGTACTTATAGCATAGTTTTTTTTTGTGGAAAAACTAGGTTTAGAAAACCTGAATTTTCAGTGTATGGACATGCTCTTTCTTGACAAAGAATGAAATATGGGTTTTATATTCCTTGTAACAAAACTGTAATGTTTTTTGGACATTGTGGGAAAAAAATGGCTACTGGGTAGCCATTTTGTACAACTTTCCTACAATGCATAGCTGTAATAGAAAAAATGAATGAAACAAAGTTGTTCAACGGTATTGGTGGAACTACAAAACGTCTAGCTAGAAAAGAAAGTCTTTAGAGACCCCTTGACAAGCAGATTACTACTCCAAAAACATTTTTTTATTTCTGTGACAAAAAAATGAAAAAGGTCAAATTCCATTATATTGCAAGGGAAGACATAAACATAATCCATTCTTACCTCAAAACCTGTTTCAGAGACGTGCAGATGCTCCCTGTAACTCACAATTTCTACAACTTCTCAATTCTACAGGCACAATTGAAGCAAGAAGAATGAGCATTGATAAAGAACCCTCCCATACTTTTACCTGAGGAGCCTCCCCAAACTTCCTATGAATGCTGATGATCTGTATTCTGGATGTTTTGTTGTTTGCAAGTATGATCATTTGTGGTATCTTGGAATTATATTGGAGATTAATTAAGACTAGGGAGATGCTTTAGTAAAATTTATTCACCCAAATGGACCTTCAGCTTCATTCTGGTGGCCTAGCCGTGACTTTTCTTGCGCAATACCATTTTCTCACATGCTTGGTATTGTACAACCCCCACAGACAATAACTGGCAGAAGATACTTCTTTTCCAATAGTGTATGGCATTGATGGAAGAAAAAATGGAAAACTTACAGGTGATACTGAGGCTACAGCAAAGAAACTGACCATTAAAATTGTAAGGTAATTAACTGTGATAATATTATAGTCTGTGGAAATTTTAATTGTCCTTATTGTTATTAATGTATCTGCTGTGGTGTCCCGAAATAAGGGCGCACGGCAAAAGCGCTCCATCAAAACTACGCCGACAAAACTGCAGCCCAATTAAAGCGCCCGGGACTAAAGCGTGCATGCGGCAAATACTCAGGTGCACACAACAAAAGCGCTAGACTCTCCCCTCCACCAGCAATTCGCTCTACCTTTCGAGTAAATTTTGACCAAGTCTCCTTTGACCAGTGACAACGCTCTCATATTACTGGCACAGAAATCATACAATGGCAATTCCTAGGATCTTGGGGCTGAGCACAGTGGGAACAAAGACAATATGTCTTAATACGGGCTAAAAAGCATGCACAGAATACAAAGTTGCTATACTGTGATTGACTGCAAGGGACACAAAGCAAATGAGAGGATCTAGAGAGAGAGAGAGAGGGATCAGTGAGTGGGGAGTGGGCTTAGGAAGAATAAGGTTTGGATTAATTGATGTAGAATGATAAAGTTGACATATAGTTCTTCTAAAGCCATATACCCTCATATAACTCCCTTTGTCAATCCCATCCCTCATGTCCCCAGATCCCTCTATATTAGGACATACAGTCCCCAGTATACAACATGCTCAGGGAACAAGGAGCTCAGAGCTGTCAATGGTAAACAGCATTTGGAATGCAAAAGAATACAATACCTTAAATGCATGACTGCTTCATTCCTAGTCCTGGCTCTTCAATCAATAGTTTAGGCAGCTCTGATGGAATGACACATGGGAGGGGGCACATGCAGAGGGAAGACACATAGCCCCATCCATCCATCCTTCCTGCCATCCATCCATCCAAGGCAAGTAGGTGTAAAGAGAGAGAGAGGAGCCAGGCTTGAGGCAAGTAGGTGTAGAGAGAGATGAGCCATGGATGGATGGCAGGATGGATGGATGGCAGGATGGATACTATATACAAGTAGTTCTTGTACACAGTTGTGTATTCTATATACCGGTATCTGGGTCAATATCACTCACCCCCATGAGCTCTGATCCATCTTGGCCCAAGGCTCTTGCTCAGGGAAGCCCGGGCCCCATGTACAGCCCCCTCTGGTCTCCTCAGTCCCTGTGCTGCCCCCTGGCTCAGGCGGTACAGACTGAAGGACAGGCCGGGGGCAGGGGGCTCCAAACCAGATACTGAGCTCGCTGGTTGGCTCCTCAGCCCCATGGCTCTCACTCCCTTGTGTATCTTCCCCCTCTCTCCCTCCCCTGTGTCCCTTTCCCCTGTGTCTCTTCCCCCTCTCCCTCCCCTGTGTCTCTTCTGCCACTCTCCCTCCCCAGTGTATCAACCCCCTCTCTCCCTCCCCTGTGTCTCCCTCCCCTGTGTCTCTACTCCCCTCTCTCTCTGCCCTGTGTCTTTTACCCCCTCTCATTCCCCTGTGTCTCTTCCCCTCTCTCCCTGCTCTTTGTCTCTTCCCCCTCTCCCTCTACTGTGTCTCTTAACCTTGTGTCTATTCCTCCCCTCTCCCTTCCTTGTGTCTCTTTCCCCTGTGTCTCTTCCCCCCTTTCCTTCCCCTGTGTCTCTTCCCCCTCTCTCTTTGCCCTGTGTCTCTTCTCACCCCTCTCCCTTCCCTGTGTCTCTTCCCCCTGTCTCTTTAACCCCTCTCCTTCCACTGTGTTTCTTCCCCCTCCCTCTCCTGTGTCTCTTCCCCCCTTTACCTACCCTGTGTCTCTTCTTCCCCCTTTCCTTGTGTCTCTTTCCCCTCTCTCCCTCCCCTGTGTCTCTTCCCCCTCTCCCTACTCTGTTTCTCTTCCCCATGTCTCTTTTACCCCACCCCTCATTATGCGCAGCTTCTCTCTCTCTCCTTCCCTCCTTATGTGTCCTCTCCCTCCGTCTTCTTCCCTCTCCTTCTCTCTGCTCGCTTCGAGCCTCACCATGCACTGTGCGCATGCAAAACTAGTAATTTTGCAAGCGTTACACACAAACTCGCAGTACGACAACTATATTAGTGATATACTTTGCCTTCCACTTGCTGACACTAAGGTGTATTATAAAAACGATTGGGTCTGGGTATACAAATAATATTGATTTAATGACCATTGGCTGTATTTACAAAATCATTTTGTGGATGCTCTTTTTCAAAATTTTTACTCATTATTCTAGGTGGAATAATATTGGAATTCAATATCTCTCTAGCACCATCTATTCAATCCTGAGTTATGATAAATTATATCTGACAACAGTCATATACATTGTATTTATCACAGTTCACATTATCAACACAAAATCTGGGGGAGAAAAAATCTATATTTGCAGCCTTATTAAACTGTGATTTGGTCAATGGAAAAGGGCTCTATATAAGCACATAGCATCTTTTTTTTTGCAGAGGTTTTTAGTTAGTGAAGACCTTGCTTTTGGATAGAAGCTCACTAACTAAAAACTTCTGTAAAAAAATATGCTATGTGCTTAAACAGAGCCCTTTTCCATTGGCCAAATCGCAACTTAATAAGGAAGTTAATCTTTTCAGCTGAAAAAACTTCTATGTGACTTTTTACTTTCTACTTCAAAGTCCATTTTTGTGAAATCACATCACACAGATATCTAGGACATAAAGGAAGCATGTTTAGCATATTTTTTTGACAATGGCATTTTTTGACAATGGCATTATTACCATTAGTAAGTGAACCTGATCACCCGTAGATTTTTATCCAGGCTATTGTTGCTGCAGATCATGTGTTGTGAGTAAAATCAAGCAAGAGGGCTATTACTCCATGGGGAACTAACACAAAAGAAAAACACAAACCTAATTGCATTAGTACAACCTCTGCTTTATCCCTTCTGAATCAATTTAACGAAGTGGGAGAGATAAGAGGGATTGGTAAACATCAAGAATATTAAATAAAGTCAGAGTAATTGGTGCGAGTATAAATCATCAGTAGAACAGTTGTGCACATAAATAACACAGCAATGTATTTAGTTCATAATGAAAAGAGCACAGCATGGAGACAAAAGTAAAGAGGCAGTAGTAGGTCAGCCCCTGGTACTAACCAATATAATAAGACAGACCACTGCATATTTTCTCATGTGAGACTGGGTGGTGCTCTCTAAGCTTATAATAAAGCTTATAATAAAAGAAATGTCACTGGTTTTGACTCCTTCCTTGGGTAATGCCTAAAAAGACACACTGACAGAGGTGTTTTCCAAACATGACACATCTTGACTGTGATGTTTTATGGCTGTTTTGCATATAAAAACACAAATCTCAACCACCATTAGAGTATTCACTAGGCACTTTCTCTAAACTCCACCCACCATGAAGCAGCTATCCGACATCTCAATACAAAGTTTAAAAGGTTATGCTATTATTACTATGTTATGACTATGTAATTGTTTTGAGATCACATATAATAGTTGTCAAACTATGAATCATCATCACGCTTTGCATGCTCACAAAGCAAGCTCGCAAGAACTGCTTCCCTCGTGAAGGTGGAGGCTTTACAGCGCATGACTTTGTAACAACACAACCACGCATAATCCTTAATTTGCAGCACTTTGTCCTACGCCGCCTCAAAACACTAACAACACAACCCTGCATTGTTAACTCCAGCATTTCTCCTACGGCGCCTCAAAACACCATACAAAACTCCCACACAAACCTTAACTCCCAGCTATTTACTCCTACGGCGCCTCAAAACACCATACAAAACTCCCACACAAACCTTAACTCCCAGCTATTTACTCCTATGGCGCCTCAAACCACCCCACAAAACTCCCCCACACAAACCTTAACTTGCAGCACTTACACCTACGGGGCCACACACCACCGCACAAAACTCGCAGCACTTAGCCGATCAAACACGCCGGACTTAGCCTACAAACACGCAAGCACATGACGACCGGGAGACTTAGAAAAAAAATTACGACGACAAATACGTCGTAACAATTAGAAAAAAACAAAATTTACCGGCAGAGATGCGCAAACCAAAAAACACTAAAAACACACTAAATGCACCCCAAAAAATTAAAAAAAACATCACACACATCATGGGGCAACAGCCTGGGCGTCTGTGAGTGAGCTGGAACGTGAATTTAACTTGATTTAGACGATTTTCGCCACCCAAAAATCGCCTAAGCAAGGAAAAAAAATGGAAGCATCAAAAAATTAAAACGAGGCTACACGACCGTGAAGCCCGCAAAACATAGCCAGGCACGTAGCTCTTTGACAAGGCACGTACAAGGTACTAAAACCGACTGTTACTAAAGACGCAAAATTCTCCCGACGCGTGTAACACATACACATTACGACAATCTCCCGAAGCGTGTAACACATACACAATACGCATCTGAAACGGTTCTGTCTCCTCACGCACGCAGCCTATATGTAGGCCACATTTGCCACAGTGCTGACACTTTCTCCTCAGGTGATGACAGTCTGACTGGATATTTTCTGCTGCCTGAAAATCCAAAGACATTGTTAGCTCTTCAGGATATTGATTGCCGGCTATTTATTATAAATAGGTAAAGTATATTAATTAATTAATTATCAATTAAAAAATATTAATAAAAAATATTACATTACTCCATTTTGCAATACCTGTACTTTATCAAGATAATAATCATAAACCATTTCAAATATGTTTATTAATTGATTAATTAATATTTAATGGACATTAATTTATTAATTATTAATTATTTATCATTATGCTAAAAATGTTAAAATTCGCACTACCTTTATGATTACATTATTGATTAAATCTTTATAATATATTTAATCATTGATTAATTAGTAATAATGTTCATTCATGAATTAATAATTAATTAGCATAAAAAGAAAGTCAATAAAAAAATGATCAGAAAATATGTATATTTCCCACTGGACTTACATTTTGGGGTTGCTGCTCAGCTATTAATGTTCTTTAATTACTTCATTAATCATTAAGATTAGTAATGTTCATTAATTAATTAATTATTAATTAGTCATTATAACAAATGTAGTAAAAAAGGGATAAGTAATAACAAGAACATTTTTTTTTCAAATGCCTGAAAAGATATGTACATTTTGCACTGCACTTACATTTCAGTGTTGGTGCTAAATTATTACATTGCTGTTATATTTATGTTTTCAGCCTTCATTATTAATGCACTTATTTTCATTATTACATCGCAGTTATATTTCTGTTGTCAGCCTTCATTATTAATGCACTTATTTTGGTGTGTTGTTGCTTAATTATTAATGTTCATGATTAATTACTTAATTAGTCATTTATTTTAAAGAATATAAAATAAAATGTGCTAAAATGCCTCACAAAATAGGTAGATTTTACAGTGTAATAATATTTATCTGATCCTATCTCAAAGGAATAGGATCCTCAAACCGCTTAAATATTTCTATCACTTTATTACATTTTATAGTGCATTTACTTATTAATATACCATGATTATATTTTGCATGTATGCCAATTAAACATCATACAAACATTAACAATGCTTTTCATTTTATTTCACAGTTTGATCATCTGTGCACCTGACCATACAGAGTGACGTTTGCAGCATTTGATCTGCAATAAGATCACCTTTACAGGTATATAATTTAATGATGCTGTTTTTTACAACAAAATGATTTACAGCCTTAGTAAATTGACATTCGCCAAATTCAATAGGGCCATATTTACCCACAGAGCATATTTTTATTACAGAAGTTGCCAGTTAGTGAACTTCTATCCAAAAGCAAGGTCTTCAGTAAATAAAACACTTATCTAAATAAATATGCTCTGTGCTTATATACAGCTCTATTAAATTGCCTGAATCGCAATTTCATAAGGCTGTAAGGATTATTGAATTTCGTTGATCAATGTTAATTAATTAATTAATCAATATGAATTAATTAATTAATTAAGCATCACAAACCATTATATAAATATAGATTGTCTATTTCACAATGCATAGGACCTTGTAAGCAATTCAATATTTAAATTCCTTTTATTACATACATGTATGACAAGGGCAAGTACTTTCAATGATTAATACATTCATTCAAACAAAAAATGTAAATATGATTTTTTCATCATTTTACAGATTTCCCAGATCTCTATCTGCCTTAACACAGGAGTCGCCTCTGCAGGATTTCACATTATAGAACATCAACTTCACAGGTATATGATTTTGTGATGACATTCTGTAAAAATGTAGCATTAAGTATTTTTTTTAGGCCATTGATGACAGATATTGCTTAATTAATTTAAGTAATTCATTTTAAAAATTAATCAATAATTACAAGGAAAAATAAAACAAAAAGGTATACAGTGGACAAAAAAAGTCTACACACCCCTGTTAAAATGTCAGGTTACTGTGCTGTAAAAAAATGAGACAAAGATAAATCATTTCAGAACTTTTTCCACCTTTAATGTGACCTATAAACTGTACAACTCAATTGAAAAACAAACTGAAATCTTTTAGGTAGAGGGAAGAAAAAATCTAAAAATAAAATAATATGGTTGCACAAGTATGCACACCCTTAAACTAATACTTTGTTGAAGCACCTTTTGATTTTATTACAGCACTCAGTCTTTTGGGGTATGAGTCTATCAGCATGGCACATTTTGACTTGGCAAGATTTGCCCACTCTTCTTTGCAAAAACACTCCAAATCTGTCAGATTGCGAGGGCATCTCCTGTGCACAGCACTCTTCAGATCACCCCACAGATTTCCAATAGGATTCTGGGCTCTGGCTGGGCCATTCCAAAACTTTAATCTTCTTCTGGTGAAGCCATTCCTTTGTTGATTTGGGTGTATGCTTTGGGTCGTTGTCATGCTGAAAGATGAAGTTCCTCTTCATGTTCAGCTTTCTAGCAGAAGCCTGAAGGTTTTGTGCCAATATTGACTGGTATTTGGAACTGTTCATAATTCCCTCTATCTTAACTAAGGCCCCAGTACCAGCTGAAGAAAAACAGCCCCAAAGCATGATGCTGCCACCACCATGCTTCACTGTGGGTATGGTGTTCTTTTGGTGATGTGCAGTGTTGTTTTTGCGCCAAACATATCTTTTGAAATTATGGCCAAAAAGTTCAACCTTGGTTTTATCAGACCATAACACCTTTTCCCACATGCTTTTGGGAGACTTCAGATGTGTTTTTGCAAAATGTAGCCTGGCTTGGATGTTTTTCTTCATAAGAAAAGGCTTTTGTCTTGCCACTCTAGCTCATAGCCCAGACATATGAAGAATACGGAGATTGTTGTCACATGTACCACACAGCCAGTACTTACCAGATATTCCTGCAGCTCCTTTAATGTTGCTGTAGGCCTCTTGGTAGCCTCCCAGACCAGTTTTCTTCTCGTCTTTTCATCAATTTTGGAGGGAGCTCCAGTTCTTGGTAATGTCACTGTTGTGCCATATTTTCTCCACTTGATGGTGACTGTCTTCACTGTGTTCCATGGTATATCTAATGCCTTGGAAATTCTTTTGTACCCTTCTCCTGACTGATACCTTTTAACAATGAGATCCCTCTGATGCTTTGGAAGCTCTCTGTGGACCATGGCTTTTGCTGTGGGATGCGGCTAAGAAAATTTCAGGAAAGACCAACTAGAGCAGCTGAACTTTATTTGGGGTTAGTCAGAGGCACTTTAAATGATGGCAGATGTATGCTGACTCCTATTTAACACGATTTGGAATGTGATTGCTCAATTCTGAACAGAGCTACATTCCCAGTTATAAGAGGGTGTGCAGACTTATGCAACCACATTATTTTTCATTTTTATTTTTCTTCCCTTCACCTAAAAGATTTCATTTTTTTTTCAATTGAGTTGTACAGTTTATTGGTCACATTAAAGCTGGAATAAGTTCTGAAATAATTTATCTCATTTGTCTCATTTTTTTACAGCACAGAGACCTGACATTTTAACAGGGGTGTGTAAACTTTTTATATCCACTGTACATATATACTTAGCTTTTGATGTTTTAACTAATTACACTTTAACATCATATCTTGATTTATTGATTAATTATGCATCATATCTTGATTTATTGATTAATTCATGTAATACCAAAAAAAAGGGTTTCACGCCAATCTATACTTTGCTCATAGCTATTTCCGTTTGCCCTTCTTTACAAAAATATCTTTACCTGTTTAGATTTTGCAGTGATAACACTTTTAAATTATTTTATTCATGTGTATTCTTTCATTCATGAATTGATCATTATGTTACTGTTCATTGTCTAACAGGGATAGGACCTTAGAAGCAGTTAAATATTTAAATACATTTATTATATTAGGACACTTTTTAACATTTTACAATGTATTTGCCATATATTGATCATAAGGATATTTCGTTTGCTATGTATGCCAATTAAAAAGGATATTTTTAATGACTCAGAAATGTATTTAAAAATAATATTACAAACCCTTTATATGTCATTTTACAGATCCATCATTTCTGCACCTCCCTGAAGACACAGAGTGACATCTGCAGTATTTCAGTTGATATCACTTCTAATTGACAGGTATCATTATTGCTGACATTCTTTATAAAAACAGGATTAACAGCCTTATTAAACTGCAAATTGCCCTATTACATAGAGCTCTATATAAGCACACATCATATTTTTTAACACTACTTCTTATTTAGTGAAGACCTTGCTTTTGGATAGAAGTAAACTAACTTAGTAAAAATTTCCATAACCAAAATATGCTCTGTGGTTATATAGAGACCTATTCAATTCGTTAAATGGCAATTTAATAAGTCTCTAAGTGTTTTTTCATCAACATTATTCAAAGGTTGTCATTTATTAATTTATGTAATTCATTTTAATAATTAATCAATAAAAAAAAAATCATATATGAAAACAAACACAGAGAGATATAGAGAGAGAGGACAGAGACAAAGAGAGAGACAGAGAGAGACAGAGAAAGAGAGAGACAGAGAGAGAGAGAGAGAGACAGAGAGAGACAGAGACATAGAGAGACAGAGACATAAAGAGACACAGAGACACACAGAGACAGAGAGACACACACACACACACAGAGACACACAGAGACACACACAGAGAAAGACACAGAGAGACACACACAGAGACACACACACACAAAGACACACAAAGACACACACACATACACACAGAGACACACATACACAGAGACACACACACACACAGAGGCACAGAGAGACACAGAGACACAGAGAGACACACAGAGACACACACATACAGACACAGAGAGACACACACACAGAGACACACACACACATACACACACAGAAACACACACACACAGACACACACAGAGAGACACACACACACAGAGACAGACAGAGGCAGATTACCATTACATTCTTTAGAAATATATGACAGGTTAAAAAATATGTATAATAAAACAAATGAAATTCTTACACCTCTATTTCCAATAACAGATTACAATGGAGAACAACGCAGAAGATAAGAAAGAATGTAAAAGAAGAATGGCAAGTTAACGGAAGCAGAGATGGAGATATGCACAGACCCCTGAGACTTCACAACATTTAAGAGAAGAAGATCGACAGAGACTTCTAAATTACAGAAAAATGGTTAAAAAAAGCACAAAATGAGTCTGCTGGAGCTTCGAAGAAAATAAAAAGTAAACTAAAATATGTCTCTAAAGCATTCTCTAATGACCCAATATTGCCTCCTGACACCAATGTTGATAGAGATGACACCAATGTAGATATAGAAAGTTGTACTGAGATCTACAGTATATTGAGGAAGCTCATGATAGTCTCTTATTTACAGCACTAACAGTAGACACTCATTATTGTGGATTAATGAATGTGGTTTGTCAGTTTTGTGGGGCCTATCACTTTCTAAAAGAAAGACCAACTGATGGAGAGTTTATTAGTTGCTGTGAGAAAGGAAAGGTAAGACTTCCAGAAAGACACACATTTCCAGAATATTTAGAAAGAATAATGAGTGATCCTACTTTTCCAAATAACACCAATTTTAAGAAAAACATTCGGTCTTATAACAGTGCAATTTCATTTGCTTCAATAGGTGCAACATTAGAAGAAAATGTCCCAGGACATGGTCCTTACTGTTTTAAAGTCCAAGGACAAATATACAACCGGCCTTCACATTTACACCAAGAATCGGGAGAACAAAGGAAATTTGCACAGTTATATGTCCTTGATACAATGGAAGCTATAGAACAACGAAAGATGCTTCCTGAAAATAAACAATGCCTACCTATAGTCTTTGAACAGCTTGATAACATTATGGTCAACTACCCATATAGTAAAGCATACAAAAAATTAGCTAAGGTTGAAAAAGAACAACTGGCACATGCACAAAGACATCAATTGCCAATGCCAAGAGTAAATATGGTTCTCAAAAGAGATCGCCATACTGATCAAAGACGGTATATTTTACCAACAGCATATGAGGTTGCCATGGTATTTAAAAATAATGATGGGGAACCACCATTTGAGCGGAGATATTAGAATATATCCACGCAATCAAGAACAACCTTTTATAAACATAAATATTTTAAGTAGTAATTTGGATTCAATGACATATCCCATTTTCTTTCCAAATGGGGAGCCAGGATGGCAACCAAAATTACAGTTGCAAAGTTATCCCAATAGTAAAGTTCGTGTTAGAAACAATATTTCCATGCTGGAATATAAAGTGGCACAAACTGCTGTTCGGGATCATTTTAATCCTATTTTATGTGGGGGCAAACTCACACAACAATGGATTATTGATTATTATCTACAAGTCGAAGCAAATAATCTAAATTTTGTAAAATTTCAACAAAATAAGCTTTGAGTAGAACAATATTGTGGATTGATGGATTATGTCACTGAATTGGCTGCAAACAGAGACATTCCTGCTGGACGAGCAATGATTTTGCCATCCTCTTTCCAAGGATCTCCTCGCAATATGCAAGAAAGATACAATGATGCCATGGCTATTGTCACTAAATTTAGCAAACCAGATTTATTCATTACATTTACATGTAATCCACAATGGCCAGAGATCAAAGAAAATTTACAGCTTGGACAAAATACTTCTGACCGACCAGATTTGGTGGCAAGAGTATTCAAAATAAAACTAAATTCATTAATTCATGTTATAACTAAAACGGACTTATTTGGGAAATGTGTGACTTTTGTTTATACCATTGAATTTAAAAAAAGAGGCTTGCCATATGCACATATACTTTTAATCTTGCAAGAAAAAGATAAATTGAATACGGCAGACAGAGTGGATTCAGTAATGCAGTGTATCGATTAGCTGTCCATTTGACACAAAGTCAATTTGTTTGCTTCACTGCAGGCAATGAAAGAAATGCTTTAGCACAAAGTGAACATAGAACAACGACGCTTACTGCTTGGTTTCAATTAAATTGTCAGGACACTCAGGCCAGACAATTTTTATACATTGACATTCCAAATCACTATGTATTCGTAAATGGTGAATGGAGACAACGAAAAAAACATAAATATAAAATTATCCCAAGAATTTATACTGTCAGTCCACGAAACATTGAACATTTCAGTTTAAAATTACTTAATTTACATGTTCCCAGTGCACAAAGTTATGAACATTTACGCACAGTCAATGACATAGTTTATGATAATTTGCAGTTTGCTGCAAGACATAAAAACTTTCTGTCAGATGATACAGAATGGGAGAGATGTCTCGAGGAAGCAGCACTATGTCAAATGCCAAAGCAAATGAGAGAACAATTTGCTTTCATTTGCATCTTTTGAAAGGTACTGGATGCATTAACTTTGTGGGAAACATTTAAATTACATATGTCTGAAGATTTCTTGAAACGTTACAATGAGACCATTCCGCTATTGAAAGCATTAATGGAAATACAGGAAATCTTTCTTGGTCATGGATTGAATTGTGCCAATTTTAATCTGCGTGATCCAGGAATTATAGATGAAATTAAATTTGATTAATTGAATACCAAAAAACACAAGAAAAAAATGGAACTTTAAATGCATTGCAATTGGAAGCATTTACGCCATCACAAATGCAATAGAAGATGACATGCTCAAAGAGCGTTATTTCTATCTGGATGGCCCTGGTGGATCAGGAAAAACTTATCTATATAATTTGTTGATGAGTTGCATTCGAGCACAGGTTCAAATAGCACTGCCATTTGCAAACACTGGAATTGCCGCACTTTTGTTAGAAGGTGGTAGAACTGTGCATAGTGGATTTATACTGCCAGTTCCCATTCTGGAAACATCAGTGTCGAATATTCGAATGAATTAATTACAAGCAAAAAAAATTCACAAGAGTAAATTAATTATAATAGATGAGGCAACTATGATGTCATGTCATGCCCTGCAATCTATTGATCGATTATTAAAAGAAGTTATGGCTAATGATTTGCCATTTGGTTGAAAGGTGATGTTGTTAGGAGGTGGTGCCACATGGCAATCGGACTGACATTGTCGAAATGTGTATAAAAAGAAGTAAGCTGTGGAAAATATTTACACACCTTAAAGTAGAAGTAAATATGAGATCTGAAGTCCACAATCAATTCAATGATTGGCTCATTCAGATTGGAGAAGGAAAACAGGCAAATATAAATAATTTACCTGATGATGCTGTTCAAATTCTACCAAAAATGATTTCAAAAGAACCACTAATTTCGACAATCTTCCTCAATAGCATCAATAACGAGGATTACTCAAACATTGCAAGCAAAGTCATATTGACATAAAAAATTATAGATGCCTTGAATCTTAACAATGAAATATTAAAATGAATCAATGCACCCCAAAAACTATTACAGTGCAGATTCTGTTCTGGCTAGTGACAAAGATAGTGAAGCAAACTTTTCTATGGAATTTGTTAGTTCTTTAACTCCCTCTGGAATGCCACCACATGTATTGCAACTTAAAAAAGGGGCAATTTTCATGAGAAATATGAATGCCAAAAAAGGACTTTGTAATTGGACCAGATTAATTGTGAAGGATTATAAGGGTCATTTTATACATGCAGAAATTATGAGTGGTACACATAAAGGTGAACCAGTTCTTATGCCAAGAATTGATTTGGCTCCAAGTGAGAGTGGTTTGCCTTTTGTCCTTCAAATGAGACAATTTCCCATTATCATGGCATTTGCCATGACCATCAATAAAACCCAAGGACAAACTTTTAAGTCTGTGGGTATTTTTTTGAAGGAACCTGTGTTTGCACATCAACTCTATGTTGCATTTTCAAGATGCAATAATCCAGAGGAATTTAGAGTACATGTTAAAGGAAACCCAAGTCAGGGTGATTTATTGGAAGATGGATGCGTTTTTACCAAAAACATTGTGTACTATGAGGTGCTGTAAATATAGAGGTCAGTGGTTTAATTTCGACGACAACATTTTATGTCACTTGGACTGATTTTAGAGGACCACTATATCAATAGGAGACTCTATACAATGGCATAAAAACATAGAGAACAGTGGTTTTACTTCCAGGACAAAAGTTTAGCTCACTGGGACTCTTTAAATAGAAGACCACTATTTCAGATGGCAACTCTATGTGCCATTTGCACAAAGTGCAACAAGAACAAAAAAAGTGCAAAAAAGAAAAAAAAAACAACAGTAAACAGTGGTTATACAGATTGGAATGTGTTAGAACTTACCTTTTTTAATGATTGCCCCCACAAAACAATTAGGTGCCATTTTCTTTAAATTGAAGGCTAAATGTTATTGTTTTATGTTACTATTTCACATGTTAAAATTGTATTTTCAAAGTTGTGGAAAGTTGGTTCATTGTATATTGGATATAGTCAAGGATTTATGTTACTACAAGTTTCACCATTTGTTAATACATTGAACTATATAATTAAATACAGTGTATTGATTCAGGAAGTAATCCAATCACCTGTTAATGGGGTCAGGAAGGAATTATTTTTTTCCCCTCTTTGATACAATTGGCCATGTTTCAATGTTTTTTTTTTTTATTGTTTGCCTTCCTCTGGATTCAATGCCGATTTAGTTTAACAAGAGTTTAAAAAAAAATGAATGTTACAAAGCATGTAATTGTTCTGAATAGTTATTTAATGAAAGTTTACATAGTCTTCTGTTATTTATGGATAACTATCAATTCAAAATATTAGTATTGTTAAAACAAATGATTCAAGATTGTTTAAAAGACAAGTTGCATGTTACAAACTTTTATGTTATGGTTTACAATATGTATTCATGAAAACTTCAGACATTGTTATATTGTTATTACATATATGACAATTAAAAGAGTTAATATTGAAAAAATATATATATTCTATACCTGTTGGTGAAATAAAAGTTGAAAGTTACAAAAATAAAAAGTTTTATTCAAAATGTTGTAGTTATTTGTAGATAAAATAAAGGTTAGGAATGTCAGATACTCACATTCTGTGGCAAACAGTTTTAACAGCATTAAAATGTTATTGCCCCGTCATTTTGGACGGGTAAGTCGCTAGTATGCCTGTTAGGAATATAATTGAATCACTGCTTGATTCCTATTTTAAAATTACTTCTTCCATTAAAATCGAAATCAAGTTGTAAATGGTGAATACTGTATAATACAGTAATATATTCATAACATTGTAGTATGAATAACTAAAAAGGTATTTACTTCAAGTCACACATGAGTAGTACTAAATTCCTCTTTGCTCCAAATAATTGCAATCACTACAGCAGCAAAATATAAATGTGGGTAAAGATTTAATAAGCGTTTGAGGATTTCATTTGAATACATTATTCATAGAAAATAATACGAATGGGCTGCTGCCATAATCAGTGACAGACTGCAATCTATCACAGCTCATCACAGCCATTTTTAGTGAATCTTCCCCACTATCTGTTGTTGGAGCTTCAATTTGTCATTACATGCACTGTACCATTTACTTGATATGTCTGAAGAAACAAGAGCTGATTTTTATATTTTGCTATGTTGTTTGTGCCACAGACATATTAGATTCCTCTAATCAGATTTGCTCAGAGGATCAAGGGTCCAACTGATTAGAGTTGTTATTATTTGTGTTATAGTTAGATGACATTTCTAATCATGTCATATCTAGAAGGCACTACTTGTAGCAATAAAAGGCAAGATCTGGACATTACATGAATATTTGAAGTGGACCCTTTCATATAAATGCAATTTATGTTTATTCAAAACTGCTCTTTTAAGGAACTTCACTGTGATGGGCATTCACAGGGCCTTGTTCAAATGCGATTTGGCCAATTGAATAGGGCTCAATATAAGCACATAGCATATTTTGTTACAGAAGTTTTTAGTTAGTGAACTTCTATCCAAAAGCAAAGTCTTCATTAACTAAAAACTTCTGTAAAAAAATGCTATGGGCCCTATTCAATTGACCAAATCGCATTTGAATGAGGCCCACAGGGAGCCACCCTAAGTACAACATAGAATCAGAAATTAAAGGACCACTAACAAGATTATAACACTGGTAGCATAGTTTTAGAGAAAATCCTAATTTATGTAGACTATGGAAGATCCCATCTTGTTTGGCTTCAACACATCCTAATAGCTTTGAGTCTGAGAAGGATGGAGGAGGAGGAAAGACAGAGAGTGGAAGGGGTTTTGTTATATAACTGAAGCTTTAATAATTTGGCATTTAACTCCTTCTTCACACATGCTCAGAAGCAGGAAGTTGCAATAATTGCAACATTCAACATGCAACCTTTATTAAGTACCAGCAGAGAAAAAAATATCTTTATAATGAACAGAGGTCTTTTAAATAGCATCACTTGAAATATTTTGAGTAACAAAAGGTTGTTCATATCGGCTGACAAATTTGACAGAAATTGGATTACAAATATACTGCACGTTCTACCGCTCTGTTCATGAAAAATTTGCAGGATTTACTAAAGGATCACAGGTGGCTGTGATGTGTTCATTTGGGCCACAACGACCTGAAATTCAGTATCTCAGGCTAATGTGCAAATTACTAAAGGCTTTTTTTGCACAACACAGCACATCACAACCACCCACACTCTTATACAGAATTCATAGTTCTTCCCTCTCCTACAAAGTACATAATCCATGCATGAACAAAATATCTGTTATCAAACCAAACTGAATACAATAGTTAAATAGGCTTTATTTATTTATTTTAAACGTTGTAAATAAAAAAAATTTGCACATTATTGAGTCCCGTTCTTCAAAGAAGAATACTATACACATCTGGATGGTATCATTATAATCATTGCATTCTAAAAGCTTGGAATGATACAGCACAGGGTGCAGCAAATCATGGTGTTGGAACAGAAATTAAGAGACAAAATTAAAGTGCTGCAATACGCTCAATCTGTTCCAGTTACAAAAGACCCTGTTCTGGCAAGCTTTCTCAGAGCA
Organism: Discoglossus pictus; assembly: GCA_027410445.1. Lineage (NCBI taxonomy): Eukaryota > Metazoa > Chordata > Amphibia > Anura > Alytidae > Discoglossus > Discoglossus pictus. Next base: position 428,196,270 of record CM050163.1, on the reverse strand, counting down.
ACCTAAATCAAAAAGTGATACTGTGCGAAATCTCTGCTGATGTGATTAATTGCTTCGCCCTGTGTGAGAGGCCAGCTATTGTCAGGAGCCTTTTTTGTAGAGTCTACAATGCCCTGTGCAATAAGAGACAGGCAGTGTGAGCGGACAGGAAGAGCGAAGGCCAAGGTGTAGGAAAAAAATGCTCACGCCTCCAGCATTACAGCAACTTTCCACAACATGCCCGCTGCGGTCTGTAGGCCAGTGCTGACCGTCGCTCCCTTTTGAAAATAAATCCACATCTGACTGTTTGATTGCAGAGCATGTTGGCTTTAATGCCCCCAATTTGACAGTGAATAATTGGGACTTCCAAAGCCTCAATTAATTAAAAATCACAAAATAGGAACACAGTACTTTGTAGATGAAGTTTATACAACTAGCAAGGCACTAATTGTAATACATTGATGTCCTCAAAGGTACAGGATCTGAAAATTGATCTCCTACATAGAGCTCATGTAGGTGTAGTGCTCACTATCAGCCTCATTGAATTGCTGCTATTTTGAGATCAGAGGTCGCAAGTGGACGTCGCAGGTTACTTTGCTATTCAATTGCCTTCCAATTGCGGCCTCCGATCGAGTTACTCACTCCAACCCGCGATCCCTACCGACCCATTGCGGTTTGTCAAATTGCTAGTTACTTCCCTCAAAGCCTTTGATCTTTCAAGGCAGAAAGGCTAAAATCACAAATCGCTATTCAATTGCTCCGATCTCCCCTTCCTAACCACTTTGTCAAGCCCGTAAGTGGCAAAAAGCTGCAGCTTACTTGGACCAAGGAGGTGTCACAAGGGCTTGCAAAGCCCTTACTATCCTCCTCAGTACTCACAACTCAAACCCCTATGATGTTTTGGGGTCTCTCTATCGGGACCCTCGCAGGTTCCCCACATTAACCTCTTGCTGCAGGGGTCCCAATTGGGACCCCTGAAGCATTTCAAAATGTAAAATTCCCCCGACGCGGGTCCTTAAAGGACACGCGGCACACAAATGGTTAACCCCATGCCACGGGGGTACAGTAAGTACCTTCACAGCAAATAACAATAACCCCCCCATGCTGCCGGTTCCCCATTAGGAACCCCAATGGGTCCCCACTGCATATAAAAATTCTAATGTTGTATGTATTTATGTATTAATTGTAATGTTTCTTTTTTTTGTAAGTGTAATCGGACCTGTGGACATTTATGGAGGGCTCTGTCTGGGAAGAAGTACAGAAGACCAGCATCGCTGGAGGGGTATTTTGGCAGGGTAAGTGGTGTAATTTACCCTTTCCTATTTTTAGTGAGGCTCTTTTTATTTTATGTACTGTAGTTATTTTTTTTTATATATAATGTAGGGGGTTTTATTTTATGTAATGTCGTTTTTTTATTTTATGTAATGCAGTTTTTTGTATTGTCGTTTTTATTATTTTATGTAATCAGGTGGGTTTTTTATTTTATGTAATGATTTTTTATTTTCTGTAATTAGGTGGGTTTTCTTATTTTCTGTAAGTAGGTGTGTTTTTTCTGTAGTAAGGTAGGTTTTTCTTATTTTTTTGTACTTAGTGGGGTGCTAGGAATTTTATTAGAGGGTTAGGAAGGTAGTGTAGGGGTTAATAGGGTAGGGTAGGAGGGGGTTAGATAGGGTTAAATAGGTACAGATAGGGTTAAATAGGCACACTTAGGGTTAAATAGGTACAGTTATGGCTCTTATAGTGTTAATATAGGGTTAATAGTGTCCTATAGGGGTCTATATATTTTAGCTGCTGCAGGGGTACTTATAGTACCTTCGTGGCATTGGGTTAACTAACGGTGTGCCGCAAGCCCTTTTAGGACACGGGCTGGGGAATTTGAAATGTTTAAATGCTGCAGCGCCTAACTTGCGATTGCTGCCAATTGAATAGTAACGTAGAAGTAGAGCTACTAGAAGCCGCAACTCGATTGCAGGTAATCGGCTACTTGCGATTGAGTTACAGCCCCAAATTGAATGAGGCCCTATGTTTGTATATCTGTGCATAGTGATGGGTTAAAACTTATTATCCATATTTCTATACAGCATGATGTCATGACTATTTTTTTGTGCCAGGGAGGGGCTTCACTGAACCCCACAAGCAAGGGCCCTTTGTGGCTCAGGGCTTTACTGGCACAGCCACCTGGACTCATGAACTCTGTATTTGGGACCCTGAGCTCCACCAAAAATGGCCTTTCATGGCTGTCACAACCATATGGACATTGTGACTTTTGTGGGATGTTACTGTTTGTTTTGGTTCATTGAAGACATATATCTGTCATTATAGCATTGTGCATTATTGCATTGTACATAATGGTTGATGTACTGTATTAAATAGAATGTAGCTTACAGGCTTTAATTGGCTTAATCCTGTAAAGCCGGGGCTCCTGTTTCATGGGTAAGCTTCTAGCTAACATACAGACAATTTTTTCTGCCATCTTTGTATTTAGTATGTCATGTTTTACTTCCACTTTATTACTTCCCATGGCAGACCTACTGCATAAGACCCCCATCACGACTTTCTGTCACCGGAGCTATTGTTCATATTAGCTTACTAGCGACTTGCCCGTCAAAAATGATGGGGCAATAAAATTCTAAGACAGTAACAGCCTCATTAAATTGCGATTCAGCAAATTTAAAAGGGCTCTATTTAAGCACAAGCATGTTTTTTTACAGAAGTTTTTAGTTAGTGTGGGTAAGGTTTTTATATCATTGTTGTGTGTATTTAGTGTTTTTTTTATGTTTTCGACTGTGTGCGGTTCGGCCGTTAAGGTCGTATTTTTCCGTAATTTCCGTAATTTCTTTTTAATAATTCCCGCAGCTCGTATTTTTTTGTTTTAGTCCGTATTTAGTCATTGCATGTTAGAGTTATTTTTCAAAGTCCCGCTTCTGTGGGTGTAAACGCTTGTGAGGCGCCGTAGAGCCTCCACCTCCACAAATGCGGCCCCTCGCTTTGCGAGAGACCGCATTTGCAGCCTGCAATGAACCTTCAGTGCTCAGTGCGAGCCCCGCGCTGAGTGCCTTTGGGCGCTCATTGCGTGGCTCGCAATGAGCCTCTTGGTTGGTGTATTTTTTGTTATCAGAGGCGCTTTTGCTCTCATTGTAAGGTCCCTTGCTGATATCCTTTTTGCGCTTATTGCAAGTCTCTCACCTGGTTTTTGTCCTATGAGTGCCGTTGGCGCCTCTTGTGAGGCGCGCGGTGAAGGGCTTTTTTGCAATACTGTGCTGTTTTTTTTGTGTATATGTATTTTTTCTTCATAATGAATTAATTAATGAAATGATAAATTAATATACTTTACCTATTTGTAATTAATATATGCAGCAAGCAATGTGCTGAAGTGCTAATAATCCGTTTTGATGTTCCTGCAGCATACAATATAGATTTGCAGTGTTGGTGAGCTGAGGTGTAAGTGTCAGCAATGTGTGCAGTGTGTAGTGTAAATAGGCTGCGTGCGCGAGGGGAAGCCGTTAGTGTAGCTGTGTAGTTCCGCATTCTGTAAGTTAGTTTTGTAAAATGGCGGCTAATGTGTATGTGGTACGCGGGTGTGGATGATTTAACGTCCTTGCTAATAGTGTATGTTGTACCTCGTACAGGTTTTTGTAAAAGTCGTATGTGTTTGGCGGTGTTTTGCGGCTTTAGGGTTCGTGTAGCCTTGTTTTCGTTTTTTTTCGGATTACATTTTTTCTCTCACTTAGGGGATTTTCGAGTGTCTAAACTCGGTGAATTGGACTTAAATTGAGGTGTAACCTCACTTGCAGACATCCTGGGTGTCCCCCCTTGTTGTGGGTAAGGTTTTTATTTAATTTTTGTGTGTATTTAATGTTTTCCGCTGTGCGTGGTTCGGCCGTTAAGGTAATATTTTTCCGAGTTCGTAATTATTTTTTTTTAAGTCCCGTGGCTTGTACTTTTTTGTGTAAGTCCGTAATTTTTTTTTTCTATGTCCCGCTGCTCGTATTTTTTTTTTCAGTCCGTATTTAGTCATTGCATGTTAGAGTTTATTTTTCAAAGTCCTGCTTCTGTGGGTGTTTGTAACCGCTTGTGAGGCGCCGTAGAGCCTCCACCTCCTCAAATGCAGCCCCTCGCTTTGCGAGGGTCCGTAATTGCAGCCTGCAATGAGCCTTCTGCTCATTGCAGCCGAAGTTGGAGCCTCCACCTTCCGCAAATGCGGCCCTCGCTTTGCAAGGGTCCGCATTTGCAGGCTGAACTGTGTCTTGACATCGTGACGATGTTTCGTAGTTTGACAACTATTATATGTGATCAATCCTGCTGTGCCCAGATCCTGCCAGAGGAAACAGGATAAGCAGGACAGTTAACATACTGGAGCCTTGAGTCCCTCATAGAGAGCACCCAGACAGTGGGCCAAGGAGGAGAGTACTGCTCCCAGACTGTGATTCCAGGTGAGGTGGAGCACAGTGCCCAGACCATGGGTTAGGGAAAGGTGAAGGACAGTGACCAGACTGTGGTCCAAGGAGGAGAGTACTGCACCAGACTGTGGTTCCAGGTGAAGTAGAGCACAGTCCCCAGACCATCTGTATTCCTTTGTTGTTTTGCATCCTGAGACTCTGCTGGTCCTAATTAAAGGGACACAGATCCAGTTGGCATTGACTGGGCTGAACCTGTAATCCTGGCTCCCGATCTCCCTGACTGGTGATGGTGATCTGACAGGTGAGGTGTTCCTGAACTGAATCGGCATGCTGGGTGTTCCTGTAGCAGAAGGTAAGATGTTTTGAGAGGAACGTGGTCCCCTCTCTCTGTGTTGTGACACATAACCCATCATCATGTTTTTCAAATAATTGTATTGATTTTATTTAATACAAATATATATATATATATATATATATATATATATATATATATATTTTCTCACTCTCCCTCGCTTGTGCCTCTCCCTCCTTCCCTGTGTCTCTTCCCCCTTCCCTCCCCTGTGTCCCCCTTCCCTCCCCTGTGTCTCTTCCCCCTGTGTCTCTTCACCCTATCCCCTCCACTGTGTCTCTTCCCCACCCTCCCTGTGTCTCTTCCCCCCCTGTGTCTCTTCCCACTATCCCCTCCCCTGTGTCGCCCCCTCCCCTCCCCTGTGTCTCTTCTCCACCCTCCCATGGTCTCTTCCCCCCTGTGTCTCTTCCCCCTATCCCCTCCACTGTGTCTCTCCCCCCTCCTCTGTGTCTCTTCAAACCCTCCTCTCCCCTGTGTCTCCCCCCGTGTCTCTCCCCCTCTTTCCCCTGTGTCTCTTCCCACACACCATTCAAGCGTTACACACAGAATTATTATAGTTGATATATAGATAGTATAAAATGCAAAATGATAACAAACTTAATAATATCTAATATATATTCTTTATATATAACTTTTGAATTTTTATATTAATTAATGTTAAGAGAACTAAAAATTATTGTTCATTTGTAGTAATTAGAAAAACTAGAATACATTAATGGATTCCTCTCTATCAATACCCATATCCTAAAACTGTATAAATGAACACCTGTATTCATATAAATATACAAAATATTTGTAATTTTGTGATTATTCATAGTATACAACTGCCAACTTACATTCTATCCTTACTTTTTAGTTGCCCGGCATAACAGAATGTGCTGGACATTTATAAATATAGAATTATAATCAAAATTAAATGTATTAATTCCAGAGATGTTGGGGCAGTTTCTAAAATGCACTAAATATAATGTTTTATTAAAAAGTAGAGGTAATTATAATAAGTTAGTAGTTTCTAGTTTGTATGCCACCAGTGATATACATGATTTTAAATAGGTGCCTTGTAAATTTTTTACCACTGCAACACTCATATTTAGCTAAAACTTGCCTACTAGTAAAACAACTTAACTTACAAACTTTCAGTTAGGAGTAGGCCTCAGGGTAGGTCCAGAAAGGCCTACCCCAAGTTGTTAATCTCAATCCTCCACAGCCACACAAAGACTGACTAGGCTGTGAAGGAGACCTAGGAAGGATGGGTCTGCCCCTTTGTGTCATAACTCCACTGCAGCCAATCCATGTTGAGTGAGACCTTCATGATCTAGCTGAGATCACACCAAAGTGGCAGTTGTAAGATTCAGTTGTGCAATTCTTTTTTGTCTACTTGTTTCACTGCTGCAGCTGCTGTATCCTTGACCGGTGCATTGTCATTACAGATAAACACAGAAATAAATGACACAATAAAGACTCAACACATAAATCTTTCGTTATAAAAAGACAACAGCTCCTTTTATTGAACTTAATAAGATATCAAAAACAACAACAGTTGCTTGCCCACCCACACAGTGAAACTCAAGGGGACCTAAGGCGGGAATGGGTAGATTTTGCAATGGCTTTTCAAGAACTTCTCCTACGTGTTGCCTGGCCGAAATAACTTTACCAGAACAATTGGCGATGGACGACAGGGAACAAGGAATAATACATCTTGCCCTGAAACCACAAAATATTAGCTTTTTATGACAAAGCTGACCTACTGCTTTAGCAATGGCAGCATTCTTTTTAACAAAATCACTCTTTCATCCAAGTGCCCATGTCCCTTTTATCCCATCTCATGCTCTCAGTGACCTCTAAGCATTAACGGAAGTGCTCACCATATGACCACCACATCACACCCCATAGGACTTGTGTATGCTCTCTTTTTCGTCTAGATGAGGGAAGAGAGCAGAACAATTATCTGGAAACCTTTCCCCAACGATGCTTGCCATTATCAGGCATTACCTGGCATTCACTATACTGGTTCTCACCCATTACCCGACTCACCAAATTGAGCTAACATTGACCTGAGAAGTCATGACCATCTCAGGTCCTGGTAATGCTCCTCTGAACTCCATTCTGCAAAAAGAAACAGCACTCCTCTCCCTCCTATTAGCACCAAGCTTTTTCCATGGGCTGCTAACTACTGTACCTGCCTGACAAGGGTTCTGCCTGCACCAACTATGCTGCTCAAGTTCCAGCATTCACCTCCACCTCTGTGATGTTTTCCCAGTGCGCTCCTCACAACCCCTATTCCCTGTATCTGCTTCTGCATAGCCAATCTATTCTGAAGGACTACTGTCAGTCTTTTAAGTTTGCCTGTCTCTTATCTGACCACTACAATGCTTGTCTGGGCTTTTGCTGTTTGTTCCAGCAAACGGACTGATGGAAGTATTTAATCTTTTGATTTAAAGCTATACACACCAAACTTGCATATCCTTTTTATAATTTTTGTTCATTAAATTTGTAAAGCAAATGCACCCCTGGAGGGTCTGAATTTCTGTTTAAAGTACCCGGTTCTTGACAATTACATGAATAATAATTTTGATTTACGATCGGACCCACATTTCAGATATAATGCAACATTGATAAAGCTGTAATTATGATATTCTATTACATGCAAGTTACATTCTGTGTATTAACACATTGATTGCCAGGATCGATAAAACTCAGAAAATAGACATGAAATCAAGTATTTTGTTGGGCCGATTTGTGAGCTTGAGAAAGGTGTGCTTTTAATTCTAACACCTAACATCACTTTCCCTTTTAGTAAAAGTACAGTAGAGTGTTTATCTGTGCATTTACAGTGCTCCGTACATGTCATTCACCCTTTTGTGAGACCTCCTTTGTACCATTAACTTGTGGTTCGATTTTTTGCCATTTGCGGGCTTGACGGACTGGTTAGCGAGGGGGAATTGGAGCAATTGAATAGTGATTTGCGATTTGAGCCTTGCGAAAGTGAAAGATCAAAGGCTTGGAGGGCATTAACTTGCGATTTTAAAAATCGATATGAATTGCAGCTCGGAGCTCATAACTCGATTGGGGGACCCAAGAAGTTGCAAATTGAATAGCAAATTAAGTTATGGGCTCCATTTCCAAGCCCGGATCTCCCGAAGGGCACAATTGAATGAGGCTCTAATTAATTGTAGTCTAAACTCCATGTTTTACTGACGTCATGATGACGGTCTCATTTACTATTGGCTCTGTCTAAATTGTAACTTACAGGCTTGCTTAATCGATCATGATCCTAAAATGCTACGTACAGGTTCATGGTTTATGGTTTTAGGCTTTAGCCCTTTAATTGCGAGCTTGAGCCAATTGAATTGTAACAAATTTCTAACCTTCAGAATTACACTCACAGGCATTGGAATTACAGGCTTGGAATTGAATGAGGCCACATTTGCACAGTAAGCATTAAAAACAGGTTTATTGGAAATGCAGCTTTGTAGCACTGTCTGGATCTGACATTCTGATCTGAGATTATCAACTACAGCCTACATGAATTATCATTAAAAGTTATTGTCATCCTTTATTTATCAGGCGTCAACATAGGGTCCTATTCTATTAGAAGCGCGCAAATGCCTCTAACCCATCATTTTTGCTGCGGGTATTCTTTTTCTCTAACTGTTTAAATGTATTGTATTGACTCAACCCGCAAATTACCTCCTTAAGCCTAAACCCTATTTTTTAAGTAGGATTTCAGGGGGAGTGATCACATGATCTGAAAATATTTAAGCAAACCCTGTTTTTTCTTCTTAGACACAGCCAAAAGTAAATGAGACCATCATTATGGCATTAGTAAAACATGGAAATTATCAGCCTTATTAAATTCCAGATAAGAGGCTTCTACTTAAACCCTACGTACTGCAAAATTTCTCAAAGTTATGACGCTATTAAATTAACCCTGCTGCGAGCAACGTGTGAGCAACGCAGCAGGGCTGTCCGTGTCAACATTGCGATAATGTACATGGGGAGTGACAGCCTGCGAGATGATCTCGCAGGCTCCCACACCTCATCAATTAGTGCAGGGGTCCTAAACAGGACCTCCGTGGCAGTCCCACACATAAGCCCTGCCGTGGGGGGTACTCCAACTACCCCCCGGCACCTAAAATTAACCCCCCTCTATGGACCCCCGAAGTGTACCCACATTAACCTCTTGCTGCAGGGGTCCATAGGGACCCCCGCAGCCCCCCCACATTAACCCCTTGCACCGGGGGTCCCCAAGCGGCACCAATTGTGTCCCTGCTGCATTTAAATTTTTTTAATTTCCCGCATCACAGGTCCTTAAAGTACCGTAAAGGTCCTGAAAGGACACGCACTAAAAAATATCAACCCCAGGCAACTGAAATTAACCCCATAACTCATGGGGGTCAATACAGATCCCCATAAGCCACTAATTAACCCCATAACTCATGGGGGTCAATACAGACCCCCATAAGCCAATAATTAACCCCATAACTCATGGGGGTCTATACAGACCCCCATAATCACTTCATTAACCCCATAACTCATGGGGGTCAACACAGACCCCCATAAGTACTTAATTAACCCCATAACTCATGGGGGTCAATACAGACCCCCATAAGGCAAATAATTAACCCTGTCACTCATGGGGGTCAATACAGACCCCCATAAGCCAATAATTAACCCTTTAACTCATGGGGGTTTAATAAAGACCTTCATAAGGTCAATAATTAACCCTGTCACTCATGGGGAGCAATACAGACCCCCATAAGCACTTCATTAACCCCATAACTCATGGGGGTCAATACAGACCCCCGTAAGGCCAATAATTAACCCTGTCACTCATGAGGGTCAATACAGACCCCCATGAGCCAATAATTAACCTTATAAGTCATGGGGGTCAATACAGACCCTCATAAGGCCAATAATTAACCCTGTCACTCATGGGGGTCAATACAGACCCCCATAAGCCAATAATTAACCCTATAACTCATGGGGGTTTAATAAAGACCTTCATAAGGTCAATAATTAACCCTGTCACTCATGGGGAGCAATACAGACCCCCATAAGCACTTCATTAACCCCATAACTCATGGGGGTCAATACAGACCCCCGTAAGGCCAATAATTAACCCTGTCACTCATGAGGGTCAATACAGACCCCCATGAGCCAATAATTAACCTTATAAGTCATGGGGGTCAATACAGACCCTCATAAGGCCAATAATTAACCCTGTCACTCATGGGGGTCAATACAGACCCCCATAAGCACTTCATTAACCACATAACTTATGGGTGTCAATACAGACCCCAATAAGGCCAATAATTAACCCTGTCACTCATGGGGGTCAATACAGACCCCCATAAGCCTCTATTTAACCCCATCAGTCCGGGTATATTATGACCCTTATGGGCTTGTTAAAACCCTAACATTAACCACATAAGTGCCATGACGGTCCTCAAGAACCATCATGAAACTAAATACAAACACTACACTATAACCCCCAATAAATTAACACTGTTAACACTTACACTACCTACCTACACTATCTACCCCTAATAACCCCCCCACAACTCTAATAACAAAAAATAAAAAAAACTACCTTACAGAAAATAAAAAAAACCTAAGTCACAAAAAATAAAAAAAATCTACATTACAGAAAATAAAAAAATACATTACAGACCCCCATTTTCCAATAATTAACCCCATAACTCATGGGGGTCAATACAGACCCTCACAATCACTTCATAAACCCCATAACTCATGGGGATCAATACAGACCCCCATAAGCACTTAATTAACCCCATAACTCACGGGGGTCAATACAGACCCCCATAAAACCAATAATTAACCCTGTCACTCATGGGGGTCAATACAGACCCCCATAAGCCAATTATTTACCCCTTTAACTCATGGGGGTCAATAAAGACCCTCATAAGGTCAATAATTAACCCTGTCACTCATGGGGGGCAATATAGACCCCAATAAGCACTTCATTAACCCCATAACTCATGGGGGTCAATACAGACCCGCATAAGCACTTAATTAACCCCATAGCTCATGGGTGTCAATACAGACCCCAATAAAGCCAATAATTAACCCTGTCACTCATGGGGGTCAATACAGATCCCCATAAGCCAATAATTAACCCTGTCACTCATGGGGGTCAATACAGACCCCCATAAGGCCAATAATTAACCGTGTCACTCATGGGGGTCAATACAGACCCCCCATAAGCCTCTATTTAACCCCATCAGTCCGGGTATATTATGATCCTTATTGGCCTGTTAAAACCCTAACATTAATCACATAAGTGCCATGACGGTCCTCAAGGACCATCATGAAACTAAATACAAACACTACACTGTAAGCCCAATAAATTAACACTATTAACACTTACACTACCTACCTACACTACCTACCCCTAATAACCCCCCCACCACTCTAATAACAAAAATAAAAAATAACTACCTTACAGAAAATAAAAAAAACCTAAGTCAAAAAAACAACAACTACATTACAGAAAATAAAAAAATACATTACAGACCCCCCTAAGCCAATAATTAACCCCATAACTCATGGGGGTCAATACAGACCCTCTTAATCACTTCATTAAGCCCATAACTCATGGGGATCAATACAGACCCCCATAAGCACTTAATTAACCCCATAACTCATGGGGGTCAATACAGACCCCCATAGGGCCAATAATTAACCCTGTCACTCATGGGGGTCAATGCAGACCCCCATAAGCCAATAATTAACCCTATAACTTATGGGGGTCAATAAATACCCTCATAAGGTCAATAAATAACCCTGTCACTCATGGGTGTCAATACAGACCCCCATAAGCACTTCATTAACCACATAACTCATGGAGTTCAATACAGACCCCCATAAGCACTTATTTAACCCCATAACTCATGGGTGTAAATACAAACCCCAATAAGGCCAATAATTAACCCTGTCACTCATGGGGGTCAATACAGACCCCCATAAGGCCAATAATTAACCCTGTCACTTATGGGGGTCAATACAGACCCCATAAGCCTCTATTTAACCCCATCAGTCCAGGTATATTATGACCCTTATTGGCCTTTTAAAACCCTAACATTAACCACATAAGTGCCATGACGGTCCTCAAGGACCATCATGAAACTAAATACAAACACTACACTATAACCCCCAATAAATTAACACTATTAACACTTACACTACCTACCTACACTACCTACCCCTAATAACCCCCCACCACTCTAAAAACAAAACAAAAAAAAAACTACCTTACAGAAAATAAAGAAACCTAAGTCACAAAAAATAAAAAAAAAATACCTTACAGAAAATAAAAAAAACAGAGTCACAAACAATAAAAATAATCTACATTACAGAAAATAAAAAAACCGAAGTCCCCCCCAAAAAATCTTAATTACAGAAAATAAAAAAATACATTACAACCCCCCCCACCCCACTACAGAAAAAAAAATTACACACCTGAATAGAAAAGACATACACAATACAATACATACATACAATACATTACAATACATACAATACGTTACATACAATACATTACAATACATACAATACAAATAAAATACAATACCCCCTATCTATTGGCTGTTGTCAATGTCAGTCAGTATTACAGTCAATGAGAAGGCGCAGATGTCTTCAGGCAATCACTCCGTGGGGGTGTATCACATTATGATTGGCTGAAGGCATCTGCGCATTGTGATTGGTTTAAATAAAGATTGACAGGTGCGTTAGCCAAAAAGGGTGGGATTTTGGTGTGTATCCCATCCTGATCGGCTCACACATTGATGCCTTCTGATTGGCTGAAATTTGATAGACAGCTTTTTCAGCCAATCAGAAGCCGCCAATGCCAAGTTCCTTCCGGAAAAGGCTCCGGGAGGCTCATTAGTGCAGACCTCTGTTAGTTTTTTTATTTTTATTTTTTAGAGCGCGGATTGTTCCAGGGCCCAGCCGGGGCTGAAGAGGAGGAGGCCAGGGACATCGCGGGGAGGTAAGTTGAATGTATATTTATATGTTTATATTTTTATTTAATTTTATTTTGTGTCTCTATGTTGTACTAATGTAATGTGTTTTTTTAACAGGGGCAGCGCCGGAGAAGAAAAGAAGAAGGACGGGGACATAAGTAGAATATTTAGAATGTGTATAATGTTTATTTATTTTATGTTAATGTGTAAGTGGTCTTAATTATTTTATTTTAGCTTAGAATTAGGGTTTGTGTATGTAGTTAGGATTTATTGGATATTAAATAGATTGTATGTTAGATAGGGAGTATTGTATTGTATTTGTATTGTATTGTATGTAATGTATTGTATTGTATGTATTGTAATGCATTGTATGTAATGTATAGTATGTAATGTATTGTATGTATTGTAATGTATTGTATTGTATGTATGTACTGTATTGTGTATGTCTTTCCTTTTCAGGTGTGTATTTTTTTTTTGTAGTGGGGGGGTTGTATTTTTTTTTTTTTTTTTTCTGTAGTGTAGATTTTTTTTATTTTTTGTGACCTAGGTTTTTCATTTTCTGTAAGGTAGGTTTTTTGTGGGGCCTGATCTATGCAGATCGGGGACCCCCGCTGCAAGGGGTTAATGTGGGGACACTTTGGGGGTCCCGATGGGAACCCCCAGCATAGAGGGGGTTCATTTTATTTTCTGCGGCCGGGATTGTTAATAGTGTGCCGCGGGCCCATTAAGGAGCCACGGCAGGGAATTTAAAAATGTTAAATGTAGCGGGGGCCTGAACTATGCAGATCGGGGACCCCCCACTGCAAGGGGTTAATGTGGGGGGGCTGCAGGGGTCCCTGTAGGGACCCCTGCAGCATGGGGATGTGTATAGGGAGCAGGGGGGAGCCTCACAAGTCTGTCTCGGGCTGCTCCAAGGCAGCATGTAGAGGCTTTAGGAACACTTCTGGCACTTTTTGTGCCCGTAGGGATTCTTCCGAGGTGCGAGATTCACCTCATAGATTTAAGGCTGCCTGTGACTCAGTAGCTCTCTCTGCCATTTTTCGGAGTCATCTCGCAAAGCAGGCTGCGAGTGATTCGGTCCTTGCAAACAGCAAAAAAAAAGGCTTTTGCGAGGACCGAAAGAACTACGAGGGATAATTTAATTAGGCCCTAGATGTGCAATCGGAGGCCATTAATTAGTGCCAATAAGTAATATTTGCCGATCAAGCTCACAATAAAGCAATATAATACTCTATAAATGCATTAGATCATCTGTTCTAGTCCATGTGGGTTTCATGATATGTATTAACCACTTGAGTACTGTGATCGATATTACTCAGTAATAACAGTTAGAAATAAAATGTAATTACATTTTTGTGGGTTTGAGATTCTTCTGCAATTAATTATTTCCATCCCTTCCCATGCCTTTAAAGAACAGTATTGTGTGTTTAATTGCTGCTACAGCTTTAATAAGTGTTTAAAAAAGCCCTTGCAAGTCCTATTTAGTACTCGTTATCTTTATGACAGAAACTTGATACATTTTCAGTTGCAGGTCAGACTCTGGGCCCTATTCTATTGCCCAATTTGTAAATTTATACCCACCTAAAATCACTCTTAACTTTCCTAGCGGTAATCCCAAGCATGGCTCAGGGTTAATTTTTTGTTCCTAAACCGGTAACCCCAAGCGGCGGGTCTGGAGGTGACCCAAAGCTGCCGAATTTGCCTGGGCCCCCTCAGCACACCATTCCTCCTCCTCCTTATCCTCCTCCCTCCTTCCATTCCTCCTTCCCCCTTATCCTCCTTCCACTGCTCCTTCCCCGTTAAAGGGAAGGAGGGAGGTGGATGAGGAGGAGGATAAGGGGGAAGGAGGGAGGGCTACAGAGGGTCGTGGCCGAGTAAGCACTGGGCCCCTCAAAGGCACAGGGCCCCTGGTACATGACTCATTCAAGAATGGGAAATCATGGCAAAAGAATATATGCTTTATTGCAATATTGTAGATAAAGTTGAATTATGAAAGTCAAGTGAATAAAAACTGCTAAACAATTTATTCACAAAGAAGTCATGAAGCTTATTCGATAAACTAATCTAGACTTTTTCTGTATAGGATGCAGCAAACAAGTACTTTAATTAGCAGTCTCTAAAAATTTCCAAAAGGATGATTATGTGGATGATTATGTTATGTTTTCTCATGTGATGATATAGTAGAGATAATGACACTAGAATGCCTCCATATAGTGTTTGACATGTTTTGATGTTTTCTTTCAATATGGCCATTAAAGGACCAGTAATGAGTCATACCTATAGTCTGCTCCTTTGAGAACTTGGCTTCCTAATACAGAAAACATTTAGAAAGCAAACTGTTAGATAAATACAGGTATTTTAAACTGTTACATTAAATTTTGATTAAATAGCAGACATTTAATTTTTTCTTAACATTATTTGTCACCTGGGATTTAGGATTTTTACTCAAAATCCATAAAATACAATCTTATATGGTTATTATAAGCTAACTAGCGACTTGCCTGTCAAAAAATGACGGTCAATCACATATATAGTTGTGAGCATGCGTGCCGTTGCTCACGCGAAGCGAGGGCCACAGTTGCTGTTAGCTAACGGTTTGGTCTCGCGCATGCACACTATTACACTGCACACATTCATCACGCTTACACAGCAGCTCCACACCACTAATGCTGCAGCAACATCAAAACAGATTCGCAGCTCTTCAACACAATGCTTCAAAATACGTAAAGTATATTCATTTATTAATGTATTATATATTTCATTATTATACACCAAACAGCATTAGCTACCTTACAATTTCATTGCCGTCATTTTTTTGACGGGCAATTCTCTAGTAATAGTAATAAAATGCAACATAACTGTTTTGTGGGGCAAATCCTGGCAAAAGGTCACTTCCAAACCATTCCAATACTTTTTGTTTTTGCATGTCCAAGTGGTTAGCTTAAAAAGAGCCTAGCAGACTTTTAATTTTGTCTATGGGATATAACCACTGTTTATTGTTGCTGTTTTTCTTTTCCAGTTTGTGTTGTTATTGTTGTAGTTTTGTAAAATTGTACATAGAGTTTCCTATGTGAAATAGTGGTCCTCCAAAAAGAGCCTGAGTGACATTAAATTTAGTCCTCGAAATGAAATCACTATTCTCTATGTTTAAAAAACCTCATGGTACACAATGTTTTTGGTAAAAATGTGTCATAGACATTGTGTAATAGATCACCCTGACTTGGGTTGTCTTCAATTGAAACTTTAATATCATCTATATTTGTGCACCTTGAAAAAGCAACATAGAGTTGTCCATGTGCAAAAACAGGTTCCTGCAAAAAAATACTCACAGACTTAAATGTTTGTCACTGGGATTTATTTGTGGTCATGGCAAATGCCATAATAACTGGAAATTGTCTCCTTTGAAGGACAAAAGGTAAACCACTCTCACTTGGAGGCAAATCAATTCTAAGTATAAAAACGTGTTCACCTTTATGGTTATTAGTCCTAATTTCTGCATGGATGAAATGATGTTTTAACTCGCGCACAATTAATCTGGCCCCTTTACAAAATCCTTTTTTAGATTTATATTTCTCAATAGCATGACAATTGCCCCTTTTTTCAATTGCAAAACATGTGGTGGCATTCCAGATGGTGTTAAAGAATTAATAAATTCTATACTAAAGTTAGATTCACTGTCTTTATCGTCAGCCAGATCTGAATCTGCACTGTAATAATTATTTTGGGGTGCGTTAATAAATTTTAAAATTACATTATTTAGATTCAAGGCATCTATATTTTTGGATGTTAATATCACTTTGTTTGCAATGTCTGAGTAATCATCATTTTTGAGAGTGTTTAGAAAGATTGCTGATATGAGTCCTTGTAAACCATTAGTGATGGAATTTCAATGGTATAATTTAATAAATCATTTATTTGTGGATGTTTTCCTTCTCCAATTTGAATGAGCCAATCATTGAATTAATTTTGGCCTTCAAATCTCATATTTAATTCTAATTTGAGGTGTGTAAATAGTTTCCACAGTTTACTTGTCTTGATACATGTGTCAATGATGTCAGTCGTATTTCCATGTGGCACAACAGGTAATGTTTGCCTAAAATCTCCTCCTAGCAACATTACCTTTCCACCAAATGGCAAATTATTATCCATTACTTCTTTTAATAATCTATCAATACATTGCAAGGCAAGACTTGACATCATTGTTGCCTCATCTCTGATAATTAATTTACTTTGTTTAATTTAAGTACGACAATTCCAGTTATTGCAAATGGCATTGCTATTTGACCCTGTGCTCGAATATAACTCATCAAACAATTGTACAGATACGTTTTTCTTGATCCACCATTGCCATCAAGTTGTTTTTGAAGCTCAGTGTCATAATCATCAAAGTTGATGTCATCTATAAGTCCTGGATCAGGCAAATTTGAAAAAATTTGTCAGAGAACTTGAAAAAACTAAGTCAGAGGTGCTCATCAGAGAATTAACTAACCTTAATAGGTTAGTTCTATGGCCATGGTCAGCCACTCTAAGATCAACCTCTTTTAGCTCCCTTGTGCCCTTCACAGGGAGAAATATCCTGTAGTATATCAGTCTGGTCCCACTCAAAAGAATGACACAGCCCCGAAATACCAGGCAATTCTACCCTGAACAGGAGGAACAGCAAACCTCAGACTTGCACAATTGAATCAATGAGCAAGAAATATTTCTTGAATTTCCATTAATGCTTTTAAGAGTGCAATGGGCTCATCACAATGTTTCAAGAAGTCTTCACATATATTTAATGTAAATGTTTCCCACAAAGCAAATGCATCAGGTACATTGCAAAAGATGCAAATTCATGCAAATTGTTCTCTCATTTACTTTGACATTTGCCATAGTGCTGCTTCTTCCAGACACCTCTCCCATTCTGTATCATCTGCTATGAAGTTTTGATGTCTTGCAGCTAAAAGGAAAGTATCATAAACTGTCATTCACTGTGCGTAAATGTTCATAACTTTGTGCACCGGGAACATGTAAAAGAAGTAATGTTAAACTGAAACGTTCAATGTCTCTTGGACTGACGGTATAAATTTGTGGCATCATTTTATGAGTATTTCTTTTTCAATGTCGCCATTGGCCATTTACAAATACATAGTTATATGGAATCTCAATGTATAAAAATTGTCTGGCCTCAGTGTCCTGGCAGTTTAATTGAAACCAAGCAGTAAGTATTGTTTCTTGATGTTCACTTTGGGCTAAGGCAGTTCTTTCATTGCCTGCAGTAATGCAAACAAACTGACTTTGTGGCAAATGGACAGCTAATCGATACACAGCATGTGACCAAGTTTGAGAAGACACAACATTGCTTCTGGAGCACTGACATAGTGAGCATCTAAATAAGATGAAAGTATGTCATGTAAAATTGGATTTTCATTTTCGTTTTGTGTACATTGAACATCAACAGTTGCTGCATAATATCATTTGTATATACATTTATACACATTTTTGATGGATTTAATAGAAGTGCGAGCTCCAACATTTATGTGTGTACTGTACTTCCTCAGCAAATGTGGATTGTATGGAACTACATATCTATTATCGGCCGTTTGGCCACGGATAATAGCCGTTTGCCCTTTGCTTCTTTTATACAATGGGTATCCATCACAATTAGCATACGTTTGCAATTTAAATTTTTTGAGAACTCTTTTGTACATTTTTTTATTTTCCATACATGGTGAATTTGGATTGATATCTCCACAGGGGCAATGAATCATTTCGTGTGTTACATTTGGTGTGTTTTGAATATTTTTCTGGATGTGGCAATGAAGCAGTAATTACTGAATCCACTCTCTCTGCAGTATTCAATGTATCATTTTCCTGCAGGATTAAAAGTATGTCTGCATGTGGCAGGCCTCTTTTTTGAAATTCAATGGTATAAACAAAAGCCACACATTTTCCAAATAACTGTGCTTTAGTTATATCATGTATTAATGAATTGAGTTTTATTTTTTTGTCACTAAATCTGGTCAGTCAGAAGTATTTTGTCCAAGATTTAAAATTTCCTTGATCTCTGGCCATTGTGGATTACATTTGAATGTAATGAATAAATCTGTTTTTCCAAATTTAGTGACAATAGCCATGGCATCACGAAATCTTTCTTGCATATTGCGAGGAGGTCCTTGGAAAGTGGATGGCAAAATGATTGCTCTTCCAGCTGGAATGTCTCTTTTGGTAGCCAATTCAGAAACATAATCCATCAATCACAATATTGTTCTATGCAAAGCTTGTTTTGTTGAAATTTGATAAAATGTAGATTACTTGCTTCAACTTGTAGATCAGAATCAATAAAACCATTGTTGTTTGAGGTTCCCCCCCCCCCCCCCCACACCACATAAAATAGGATTAAAATGATCCCAAATAGCAGTTTGTGCCACTTTATATTCCAGCATAGAAATATTGCATCTAACACAAACTATTGGGATAACTTTGCAATTGTAATTTTGGTTCCCATCCTGGCTCACCATTTGGAAAGCAAATGGGATATGTCACTGTATCCAAATTACAACTTAATTTATTTATGTTTATAAAAGGTTGGTCTCCAATGCGGGATATATTCTAATATCCCACTGAAAAGGTGGTTCACCATCCTTATTTTTAAAGACCATGGCAACCTCATTTACTGTTGGTAAATTATACAATCTTTGATCAGTATTGCAATCTCTTTTTAAAACCATATTTATTCTTGGCATTGGCAATTGATGTATTTGAGCATGTTGCTGTTGATCTTTTTCAACCTGTGCTAATTGTTTGTATGCTTGACTGTATGGGTTGTTGGTCATAATTTTATCCAGCTGTTCAAAGACTATGGAAGCGTCATCCATTGTTCAACAGCTTCCATAGGCCCTCATTCAATTGCAACTTGGCCAATTGAATAGGGGTCTAAATAAGCACATAACATATTTTTTTAAAGAAGTTTTTAGTTAGTAAATATCTATCCAAAAGCAATATTTTCACTAACTAAAAACTTCTTTAAAAAAATATGTTATGTGCTTATATAGAGCCCTATTCAATTGGCAAAATTGCAATTGAATGAGGCCCATTGTATCTAAGACATATACTGTGCAATTTTCCTTTGCTCTCCTTCTTGTGGGTTTAAATGTGAAGTGTGGTGGTAAATTTGTCCTTGAACCCTAAAACAACATGGACCATGTCCTGGGACATTTTCAGCTAATGTAGCACCATTAGAAGCAAATGAAATTGCACTGTTATAAGACCTGATGTTTTTTTAAAAATTGGTATAATTTGGAAATGTTAAAATGACCAAATAGGGTTTATCCCCCATAGACAAACGGGGGACAATATCAGACGGACACAAAATGTAATCTCATGGTCATCCCAACATCAAATACCCACATGCCTTTTGGCGTTAGATATAGAAAAGGCCTTTGGAATGGCCTTATTTAAAAGCAGTATTACAGAAATTTGGGTTTGCAGGCAATTTTATGAACTTGATAGATACATACTACAAATCCCCGTCAGCCAGATTAAAACTCTTGGGAGATTGCTTACAACACACAAAGATTCAAAGGGGAAAAAACTAATTTTTAGATTTATTTGGAATCATAAAGCCCCGAGGATCTAAAAAAATAATATGTATAGACCAAAAGGGAAAGGGGGCCTATCGTGCCCAAATCTCAAACTGTAATACAAGGCAGCGCAGCTGGCATTCATTCCTCTGGCGCATTCTCCAAAACACATCAGCCGCTCTGGGTATTTATGGAAAATGTAAGCATGTCACCTTATACATGGGATACAGTAATATGGATTCCAGGTCTGTATACATTTTTGAGAAACTTGAAAAACCCATTGATTAAGCACTCATTAAAAATATGGACGGAGATGAACTGGACACAAAAACTGGACACTCGGGTATCAGATCTTACCTCTATCGTACCCAATCCCCACTTTAAGATACATCTTCCGGAAAGCTCTCTCAGTTGGTGGAAGTCTCAGAACCTACTAAGGGTTGGTCCATGGTGGCATGACGACAAAATAATTACCTTTGAGTGGGTGAGAGATAGATACAATTTACCCCTGGCTGAACACTATAATTTTTGCAGGATACATCATTTTATATATACGATAAGTGGTAGGGGAACCACCCAAAGAAACACCTGGCTACTCAAAAAATGTAGGGATTCCCCCTGTCAGCCTGGTATTATTAGCCTCATGTATGAACTATTTAATGAAAACTCATGGGCAAACAAACCAGACTATACCAAAGCCTGGGAGAGGGATTTGGGCACCGAGTTGGCAGACAGCACATGGGATAAAAGTTGGCAAGGCTTAAGTAGGGGGTCTTTAAATTATAGTCTGCTTGAGACTTCAATAAAGGTCCTACACAGGACATATATTACTCATTTTAAGCTAAATAAATGGGATCCAAAACGGAGCAGCTCATGTTTTAGGAACAGTGGTAATGAGGCTACATTTATTCATGTCTAGTGGGAGTGTTCGGCAGTCATAAGACTATGGGAAGAAACATGCTTACTAGCTTCTAAAATGTTTAAGATTCAGATTTCTGCTAATATAGAAAACTGCATGCTGGGTGTTCCGCATGTCTGTCTCTGGCCCGCTCAAAATAGGCTATTAAAGTTCATCATGTTGGCCACAAAGAACCATATAGCCAGACAATGGAAATCGGATACCCTAAACTTTCAGGTGGTTAAAAATAAATTAAACTTTATCCTTATAAATAAACGCCTTACCATTTAGTAGACAACTCCATGGATACATTTTGAGATATATGGTCTCCGTGGCTGCAATTAAGGGATAGCATATCATCTGGAGACAATTAAAGAAATTTAGGTCCTGAATAGGGGCTCCCCTAAATGGTAGAGCATATTCTCAAGAGAACGGGATGGATGGAGGTGTGTGTGGATCCTTAGAGGGGCGGAGGACGGAGGTAAGTGCTATATTTTACATCATATTTATGTAAAAAAGGAGGATGTTTGTGGACCTTTCCCTTTCCGAACATGTTAAATGTTAAAACTAGTTTTTTTTCCCCCAATTATAGTCGGATTCAAGACTTAAAGGGAATCAACTTAAAACAAACTGAATTAAAGCTATATTAATTACTGAAAAGTAAAAAAAATATATATATTTTTAGGCTACAGGTACAACCAAATCCAGATAACATACTAGCCCTGGATATGGTATAAGCTCCAAGATTATGGAATGGAAAGTGGTAAACTGAGTATTAATAGAGATAAGGTAACTCAGTGATGTATTAACATGTATGGATATATATGTAACATGGAAATGGTTGTTTGAATATGATATATTACCTGACCTAATAAAATATTTTTTGAAAGAAAAAATACACATAGCAAGTAGTTGGAAAACCCCAAATTAAAACTTTCAGGAATTAATAAAAAAAATCATCTATTTACTGCTCAATGAGAGATTTAACCATGTAGTCTTGGATAGAATCACCCAGTTCCAGACAATTTGGGATCCCTGGATAACATCCCCATTTAGTGACCCCCTAATATAATAAAACATTTGTTAATGGTTGAAGCGACTCGGGGGGAAGGACCAGAGTGGGGGAGCCCTGGAGGAGACCCTTCAGAAGCAACCGGCGGCAAAATCATCCGAGGAAAGGAGAGGTCGCCTACTGAAGCCTGCCCTAGGGTAACCCAAGGGCGATTGAGCAGGTTAGATATTTTAAATAATAAGCTACTGCTGGAGTGATGATAGATAATAGGACTTTGGTGTTAACTGCTGATATACTCTTTACTATTGTCTGTTTTACCATGTCTTAGGTTTCTCTTAAAAATTGCAATCACAGTAAAAAAAAAGAAAATGTATTAACCAAAAAAGTAAAAATAAGAAGGCCTAGCCAGCTAATTTTAACAAAATGTCTTCATTGTAAATATGTATTTTTGCACAACTGTTGTGTTATGCAAGACTGTTCAATATGCTTTCTTTTTCATTACACGCCTTCTGACATAAAAATGTAAATTCAAAAATTAGGTATTGTTGCAGCCGCTGCTGTTGCAGCGGCCAGACAAATTGACCTTTGTTCCCCAGGCAGAAAGTGCCATAAAACATTGCCTCTTCTTGAACCCTAGTTGGTGGCGGATAAGTCACGCAAGTCATCCGGCATTCACAGATAACATACAGCAGCGTATGGACCATTTATAGCCGAAGGCAGCTCATCTCATCAGGCCTTTTTCAGTCGAATGTATCGCCCAGTGTCAGTCCCTTCGGGATCCATCCCTCATTCATCTTTATAAAGGTGAGGCAATCTAGACTTTTTTGCCCTAGGCGACTTCTCTTCTCGTGACAAAACCTCCTGCTGCACTGAAGGTCCTTTCTGACAGGACACTTGAAGCGGGGCAGGCCAGAAGTTCAATTGCAAATTGGGATAGCTCCGGCCACAGGTCTAGCCTGCATACCCAGTAGTCAAAGGGTTCATTGCTCCTCAAAGTGTCGATATCTGCAGTTAAGGTGAGGTAGTCTGCTACCTGTCGGGTGGATCCCGAAGGGCTGATGCGATGCGATGCGTAGGACTGAAAAAGGACTGCATGTCCTCCATCAACAACACGTCTTTTAAACGTCCTGTCCTTGCCGGCGTGGTCGTGGGAGGTGGATTACTTTCACCTCTTCCCCTGTTATATTGCCCTTGTGCTGTGACATCACCCTTATATGCTGTGTAAAACAAACTTGTTAATTTGTTTTGGACCTGCTGCATCCTTTCTGACTTGCGGTAATTTGGTAACATTTCAGGCACTTTCTGCTTATACCGGGGGTCTAGTAACGTGCACACCCAGTACAGGTCGTTCCCCTTCAGCCTTTTTATACGATGGTCCTGCGACAGGCACGACAGCATGAAAGACCCCATTTGCACAAGGTTGGATGCCGAGCTACCCGTGTCCCGTTCCTCGTCCTCAGTGATCTCGCTGAAGATATGTTCTACCCCCCAGCCACGTACAACACCACGGGTACCAGTTAGGTGACAACGAGCACCCTGGGATGCCTGTTGTGATTGGTCTTCCTCCAAACCCCTCAAAGCCACATTCCTCCTCTGACTCCTCTTCCTCACAATCCTCTCCCAGCATTGCCGCAGGTCCAGCAAGCGATGCTGATAAGGCTGTTTCTGGTGGTGATGGTGACCACAACTCTTCCTCTTCCTCATCACGCTCATCTACGGCCTGATCCAGCACTCTTCGCAGGGCACGCTCCAGGAAGAAAACAAATGGTATGATGTCGCTGATGGTGCCTTCGGTGCGACTGACAAGGTTTGTCACCTCCTCAAAAGGACGCATGAGCCTACAGGCATTGCGCATGAGCGTCCAGTAACGTGGCAAAAAATTCCCAGCTCTGCAGAGGCTGTCCTAGCACCCCGGTCATACAAATACTCGTTAATGGCTTTTTCTTGTTGGAGCAGGCGGTCGAACATTAGGAGTGTTGAATTCCAACGTGTGGGGCTGTCACAAATCAAGCGCCTCACTGGCATGTTGTTTCGCCACTGGATATCTGAGAAGTGCGCCATGGCCGTGTAGGAACGCCTGAAATGGCCACACACCTTTCTGGCCTGCTTCAGGACGTCCTGTAAGCCTGGATACTTATGGACAAAGCGTTGTACGATCAGATTACACACATGTGCCATGCACGGCACATGCGTCAACTTGCCCAAATTCAATACCGCCAACAAATTTCTTCCGTTGTCACAAACCCTTTTGCCAATCTCCAGTTGGTGCGGAGTCAGCCATTGATCCACCTGTGCGTTCAGGGCGGACAGAAGTGCTGGCCCGGTGTGACTCTCTGCTTTCAGGCAAGTCAACCCCAAGACGTCATGACACTGCCGTATCCGGGATGTGGAAAAGTATCTGGGAAGCGGGGGGGGGGGGGGGGGGGGGGCGTTGATGTGGAGCAAAACGCAGCAGAAGAGGACTCAACTGAGGAAGTTATGGAAGAGGATGGAGTAGGAGGAGTAGAGGAGGTGGCAGCAGGCCTGCCTGCAAGTCGTGGCGGTGTCACCAACTCCTCTGCAGAGCCACTCATTCCATAATTGGCAGGCGTCATCAGGTTTGCCCAATGCGCAATGTAGGTGATATACCTGCCCTGACCATGCTTTGCAGACCAGGTATCAGTGGTCAAATGGACCCTTGCCCCAACACTGTGTGCCAGAAATGCCATTACTTCCTTTTGCACAATCGAGTACAGGTTGGGGATTGCCTTTTGGGCAAAGAAATTTCGTCCGGGTACCTTCCACTGCGGTGTCCCAATCGCTACAAATTTTTTGAACACCTCAGACTCCACCAGCTTGTTTGGTAAAAGCTGGCGGCCAGCTTTCAGACGCCGGGCAAGGGGGTGACTTTGTGGCATTGGCTTCTTACGCTCAAACATGCCCTTGACAGACACCTGACTGTGGGGAGATGAGCAGGAACAGCAAGAGGCGAGAGACGGAGTGGTGGATAGTTGAGAGGGGGCAAGGAGGACAGCAGTGGTTGACGTGGATGAAGATGCTGGACCAGGAGCAAGATGGCGGCTTTGAGTTTGTGTGCTGTTTGTACTCATGTGTTGATCCCATTGTCGTTTGTGATGTGACATCATGTGCCTTCGCAAAGCAGTTGTACCTAGGTGGGTGTTGGACTTCCCACGACTCAGTTTCTTTTGGCACATGTTGCAAATGGCATCGCTGTTGTCAGAGGCAGACACACAAAAAAAATGCCACACTGCTGATCTCGGCGGTGACGGCATTCTGGTGGTGGCAACAGCATGCGTTGATTGGCGTGCTGTCTGGCTGACCCCAGGTGCTGATGCATGCTGTCTGACTGTGCCACTAGCTCATTGCGATGACCTCCCTCTACTTCCAACTCGTCTCCTCCTCTCTGTCTCCCCATCTGAACTTTCCCCCTGTTCTTCTTCTCTTCTAGCGGGCACCCACGTGACATCCACGGACGCATCGTCATCATCATGACCCGCCTCACTTGTATATGACAACTGAACAAAGGAAGCAGCAGCGTGTACATCATCATCATCACATCGTACGTACATGTGTGTAATGCTGCCTGACTGAGACATATCCCTGTTATCTACATCCTCTGGCAATAATGGTTGCGCATCACTCATTTCTTCAAACTGATGTGTAAATAACTCTTCTGACTGATCAATTGAATTGGCTGTGGTACTAGTGTTGGTGGTGGCGGCAGGCGGGTGAGTGGTAACTTGAGAGGTGCCAGAAGCTAAGCTGGAGGAGGATGGTGCGTCAATGTTCCAAGCGGAAGCTGTAAGAGATTGGGTGTCCTGTGTTAGCCAGTCAACTACGTCCTCTGAACTTTTCAAGTTCAGGGTAACTGGCCTCTGAACACTGGATTTCTTCAAACTGATGTGTAAATAACTCTTCTGACTGATCAATTAAATTGGCTGTGGTACTAGTGTTGGTGGTGGCTGCAGGCGGGTGAGTGGTAACTTGAGAGGTGCCCGAAGCTAAGCTGGAGGAGGATGTCAATGTTCCAAGCGGAAGCTGTATAAGATTGGGTGTCCTGTGTTAGCCAGTCAACTACGTCCTCTGAACTTTTTAAGTTCAGGGTAACTGGCCTCTGAACACTGGACATTATAGTAGGGCCAAAGGGAATCACAGCACCACGACCACGACGGCCTCTGCGGGGTGTCTTGCCTCTGCCTGTCATTTTTTTTTTAAATGTAGACTGCTGGTACCCCAACTAGATTGGATTGGTTGAACTTGGCACAATACTTGTAAGCCTGACACACACACTGGCTAGCGGTCAAGAAAAATGAACTTTGATTGGCGGTCAGGCAAATGCACTTAGATTTAAGAAAATAAAATTATAGTTTTTTTAAATGTGGACTGCTGGTACCCCAAATAGATTGGATTGGTTGAACTTGGCACAGTACTTGTAAGCCTGACACACACACTGGCTAGCGGTCAAGCAAATGAACTTTGATTGGCGGTCAGGCAAATGCACTTAGATTTAAGAAAATAAAATTATAGTTTTTTTTAAATGTGGACTGCTGGTACCCCAAATAGATTGGATTGGTTGAACTTGGCACAGTGTATTTTGACATTATGAAAAACATGATCTGTAAACTAAATAAAAATCATTTTAGGAGGTTAAGAGAAAAAGAAACTGAATGGGGATATACCGAGCAGAGCACACCATCTACAGCCCACTGGGAGACAAACGCATCCATTCCCCCAGTGGACAAAGCCAGGTGGTACTCTGCCCGGATACGGGAGCGCACCAGCACCCGGAACATGGCCTCAGGTGACAAGGGAAACCCCCCTATCAAACACTGCTTCCTGGACTTATATATAGCCAATTTGGCTAATGCCAGGAGCAGGTTGACGAGGACGTCCCTGGCCTTATTGCCCCGGGACACTGGGCACCCAAAAATAAAAATGTGAGGGGAGAAATGCAGCCAGAACTGCAGGAGGAGGCCCCTCAAGAGTGACAAGAGGGGCTGCAGTCTGGCGCAACTAAAATAAATATGATACACGGACTCTCCCTTGCCACAGAATAGACAAGTGGAGGGAGAGTCCGTGAATTTAGCTAAGTACTCTCCCGTGCTCAGTGCACCATGGAGCACTCTCCAACTCAAGTCCCCGGTGGGTCGTGGAACTAAATCAGAATAAAGTTCCCTCCACCGGGGCCTCTTGCTTTCGTCAGCTGGTAGTACCCGCCTCCAGATGGTATCGGGACGGGTCACGAGGGCAAGGAAGTGCACTGTATGGAGCACGAGAGAATATAAGCTCTTCCTCGGCATGCCGCGAAAGCATGCCGAGGGTATGTCCCTCAACTTTGAGAGGTTGGGGACAGGAGGAGCCTGAGGGGAAACACGGGGCTTGTGTCCAATGAAAACAGCCGGAGCAGGGGTGTTGAAAGGTGCATGTGGCACTCCGGCCTGCAAAGCCCCGCGAAGGAAGGTGCGCGAGTCGGGGGAGATGGCATCCCTAATCTCCTGGAGCAAGCGCCCTGAGACTTTGGGCGTCACATATCCCAAACGGAGCGCAAGCTCCTGGGGTGACACCCAATCAGAGCGCCCGTATTCCAGGAGATCCCCAACTCGGGTCATCCGTGCATGACTAAGGCGGCGGATGATACAGGGGGACTGTAACATTGGAGCCCCCACTGCTGGATTAAATAGCAGGGGCTCCATGAATATTTCATCCCCCAAAGGCACGCCCTGCCTGGTCACGGAGACCATGCTCCAGGCCTTGAGGGTTTCCTGGTAGTATGCCGGCAACACAGAGAGGTCTCTCCCAAACCCCTCGGGCCCGATCAGAAATAATTGCCGGTCATACCCCAGGTTGCGCAACTGGCGATAAAAACTGGATGCCAGTGCGCACCACTGCGGAGAGGGATCTGCATATAGGTATCTCTGCAGGTACTGAAGGCGGAAGGTGGACAACTGGGAGCACACACAAACTACTCCCTGTCCACCCTCCACCAAAGGCAGACTTGCCACCCCTGTAGAGACCCAATGCCTTCCCATCCAGAGGAAATCTAACAAATTCCTCTGGATATTGGTGACAAACTCGGGGGTCGGACTCAGACAAATCAGCCGGTGCCAGATCTGAGAAGCCACCAGCTGATTCACCACTAGAGTCCGCCCCCTAAGGGAAAGCATTTTTGCTAGACCCCTCCATCGTCCCAGACGAGAGAGGACACTGCCCTCTAACTCCCTCCAGTTGTCTGGGACGGAAGCGTCCGCAGCGGACAGGTAGACCCCCAGATATTTAATGACATCTGCCTCCCACGTGATGTCACGAAACGTGGGAGGCAAAGAGTCTACCTGTAAATTACCCTCTAAAAGGCCTGTGCATTTGGACCAGTTGATCTGAGCGGAGGAGGCAGCTGAATATACCTCCTGGCACTGTTTTGCCAGCTCAAGATCAACTGGGTCCTGGGCCACGAGGAGCACATCGTCAGCATAAGCTGAAAGGACAATCCGCATGTCTGGATCTTTTAGCACCAGCCCTGTGAGCCTTTTCCTCAGTAGACAGAGGAAAGGCTCGATGGCCAGTGCAAATAACTGTCCAGACAAGGGACATCCTTGACGCACCCCTCGTCCAAATACCAAAGGTGCTGTTAGGGACCAATTGATTTTAAGTAAACACTCTGCAGAGGCGTACAGAGTTCTTATAAAGCCCACAAACTGTGGGCCAAAGCCGTACGCTTGCAGAGTGGCTATGAGGTAACCATGGTCCACCCTGTCAAACGCCTTCTCTTGATCTAAAGAGAGAAAGGCGAGTGACAGACCAGTCCTGCGAGAATAATGCAATAGATCCCGGACCAGAAAGATACTATCAAAGATAGTCCAGCCCGGGATCGCATAGGACTGGTCAGGGTGAACCAATTCTGCCAGCACAGACCCAAGTCTAAGCGAGATGGCTTTAGCTACAATCTTGTAGTCCGTGCTGAGCAGAGAGACCGGTCGCCAGTTCTTAATAAGCCGGAGATCCCCCTTCTTGGGCAGCAGGGCAAGTACTGCCCTGCGACAAGACAGGGGCATCTCCCCGGTCTCCAGGGCTTCCCCAAGGACCAGATGGAAATCAGGTCCCAGAGTCTCCCAGAAAAATTGGAAAAACTCTACAGTCAGTCCGTCCAGTCCTGGAGACTTCTCACAGGACATGGCACGGAGGGCTTCAGAGAGATCTTGAAAAGATAGTGGTATATCAATCCGCTCTCTTACACCCTCACTGACTGTGGGGAGCCCCTCCCATAGCACCCTGCAGGCGTCTGGAGAAATGGGATCCGGAGAGTAAAGATCTTTATAAAAGTTCCGGGCTCTATCCCGGATACTCTCCGGATCTGTAAGGGGGGCACCGTCTTCATCTAGAAGACAGGTGATGTGCCTACTGTTACCCCCCTTTTTCTCCAGTGAGTAGAAGAGGCGCGAGCCGCGGTCTAGATCTTTGAGAAAACCTAAGCGGCTGCGCACGTATGCCCCCAGGTCACAGAGGACACCCTTCCTCTCTACATACTCGCTCTGCAGGGTTTGGTCCCTACAAGTGAACAGCCTCTGCTCCAGATGGAGTACCTCCCCCCGGAGTGACTCCAACTCAGCTTCGAGCTGCCCACTCGCACCCTTGGTATATTCCTGACACAGAAGTCGCAAATGAACCTTGCCCACGTCCCACCACAGTTTTAACGTGGCAAAGTCCCCCTTGCAACCCCTCCAGTCCGTCCAAAACTCCTGGATCAATGTCACTAGCCCCTGGTCCTTCAACAAAGCATTGTTGAAGTGCCAATAGGCGGCTCGTGGCGCTGTTGGCGTTAGCGCCACCGTCACAGACACACAGTTGTGGTCTGTGAACGGAGCCAGCCTAATGGCACAAGAACCGACTCGTGACATGTACTTACTAGATATATATAGTCTGTCGACCCGGGAGTGGGACACCAGACCGGCTCTCACCCTGACGTAGGTGAAACCGTCTGATGCCCCTGGGTTCTGCTCTCGCCAGATGTCCTCCAGGGAGAAGCGGGCGATGATCTCCCCCAGGGCTGACGCAGAAGGCGGGTGCGGCTCTGGACTATTACGGTCCAGAGCGTCGAGGGTGCAGTTGAAATCACCCCCGAGTACCAAACACTCATCTGCGTCAACCGTCTCCAAAAACTGGGACAGTCTGGCGAGGAACCTCACTCTCTCTGGCCCTCCAGCAGGGGCATATATATTAACTAGGTTAATGATGCTACCCTGCTCTCGGACCCGGAGGTGGATTAGACGGCCTGGGATAACAGCTTTTACAAGCAGCAGCTCTGGCTGAAAAGACTCTGAGAACAGGGTCACCACTCCACATGACGCCGATGTGAAGTGGCTGAAGAAGACCCTGCCTCTCCACGCCAGTTGCCACGAGGCCTCAGCCTCTGTAGTGGTGTGAGTTTCCTGCAGGAAGCTCACAGAGTACCCTCCCTGATATAAATAGGAGAGTACCTGGAACCTGCGGAAACGGTCTTGACAGCCATTGGTATTTAGCGTGCTGATGTGCAAAGCCATTACTGCATGTCAGGAATTGTGCGTTCCTCAGACCCTTGAGACTGCTAATAGGACACGCACATTTTATAGAATTTCCGGACGCGGAGATGCTCCGCAGTCCCAGAATTCTTGGCCCTAGTGCTGACCACTAGATATTGCTGGAGAGAGTGGAGAATAAACGACATATTCTTCCACCTCTCCAAGGCCAGCCGCACCTTCCTTTTCTTTTGTCCATGAAGGGTGCTCTCAAGGAATAGATCTATTTCCTTGACAGGGATAACCCACCCAGAATCTGATGTTCCTTCTAGTGGGTCACCCCTGGGCTCCTCTTGGCTGAGGGCTTTTACTCCATCCTCCCCGGCTGGAGTCAGTTTCCTCAGCTTTATTCTCAGGGACCCCCTCTTAGATGATACAGAAGGAGTCCCTTTAGCACCCTTCAAGGTAAATAATGGACCCTTGGATTGCTGCTGCACCCCTGTAGCTTCAGGAGTGCATTCAGGGGTAGCTGGCTGGACAGCAGTGGCTGGCATGGCTTCCTTAATGGAAGCCTTGGAGGCTTTATATGCCTCCTCTGCCAGTTCCACCGCTGCTTGCTCAGCTTGGATGGCACCGATGTTAGGGTCAGTGGACGGCTGAGGAGGGTAGACAGGCTCTCCCATGATGTTAACAGGAAAACTGTTTTATCACCCTCCCCCATTTCCACTTCCCCTTGTGCCACATCCCCCCTGACAGACAAATCCATGGGGTCCTGAATGGGGGTCATGCCTATATTCCCCCCCTCCAGTAGTGACTCGGCCTGGGGCTCTAACAAAGCCCGAGGTACGTCACTAGAGAGTGACACTGGAGGAGGAGACTGACTGGTGCCCTTGAAGCTCAGCACCTCAGGGACACTGACTACCCATTCAGCAGGGGCTTTGTTGGGTCCCCCCCTCAAAGGCCAGAGGCAGAACCTGATCTTTCTTGTCTACCCCTGCCTCACTTGGGAGACCCTCTTGCCCCTGCTTTTCCTCCAGACCCTTTTCCACATTAACCCCTATAGGGTCTGGAGAGAGAGATGTGTGGTCTGGCACCGGCTGGCTGAGCTTAATAACTGGGCCAGACAATGTCACCGGATGAGGAGGAGATGTTTTGTTCCTCTTCTTGCTTTTAGAGGGAGGTGCTCCACTATAGAGCACTTCCCACTTATCAGCAACCTCCCTGTTGGTTTTATGCTTCCTCTTCCTGGGGACGTCACTCCTGGAAGAGGAGCTGCCACTAGCTGCCTCCCCTGCAGAGGGCTTATTATCCCTCTGCTTACACTGTGCCCCCACACTAACTGATGTAATTATGGTGGGGGAAGATTGGGACTTGGGAGATGCAGCTGTGACACTGGGAGGACCGGTGACATTCTTCCCCTTTTTCCCCGTGTCTGCAGTCTTGCTGGAGACCACAGACACAGATGGCTTTTTTGGGGAAGAAGGGGGTTTGGAGGCCGTGGTGGTGGCTTGAGGAACGGCCTCCTTGCCTGAGCTCTGTGGGGGGGCTATGACCCTTGAGGTCCCCGCTGTTATGGGCTCAGCGGGGATGGGTGCCGTACTGACGGAGGTGCCATTTGCTGGGGCTGGGGCAGGATGCTTTACATTAGGACAATTCCTACGTGTATGCCCCAACCCTTTGCAATGATAGCACTGCACCTCCGTAGTGCTGTAAAAAATCCTGTACAGCACCCCCTCAAATGGAACCCCAAAAGACCCCTCTATGTTTTCTGCGCCCTGAGGCAGGCACATTTGTACCTGCCTCTTGAAAGAGAGCACATGACGAAGTGCTCTCTCTCTGCACCCCAGGGGAATTTTTATAAATGGTGTTTTTACTTCCCCTAGGGTTAGCAGGTGGGGGCGCAGGAGGGAGTCTGGTAGGAAGGGGGGCACATTAGAGAGTGTTACTTTTGTGCCCAACCCTTCCAGGGGTTCTATTGGGACATATAATCCCCCCACTGTGATGCCTCTCTGTATAAGAATGTGTGCAGCAGCCAGAGTACGGGTAAAAAAAACTGCTTTCCCGTACATTTTGCTGGCTGCTACTATAACAGAGGGGCTGATGACATTAGCTGCAGCACGCAGATAGATATCAATGCTGTAGACCCCAGAAATCTGACATTTAACCCCATGCTTCCTGGTGATCTGCCCCTCAGCCCCAGCGGTGGTATTACTCGGGCCAGCAGAAACCACCTGTGACCAGGTATTAGCCACAGGGGTAGGTCTGCTGGCAGAACCACCAGGAGCTGGGGCTGCCTTATCTGCCTGGGGCCTATGCTGTGCAGTGCTGCAGCTAGGATTTTCAGGGGCCATTATTCCCCCTTTTGACCCCTGAGGCTTCTTAATGGTCTTATCCCTCATGTTTAGACCCTTTTTTTTTTTTAGTTTATTTGTTTTATTTATTTTTATTTTTTGTTTTATGATTTTCTACTGTTTTCTTTTTTTTAAAAATATAAAAGTGTGAAAAAGAAACAAAAAGACAAAACTAAGGGAGACAAAAACTAAGGGAGAGAGAGAGATGATGTTTGGTAGTGGAAGGGTTAATGGCCTGTTGCAAGGTGTTACTAAATGCAACAACACAGAGAACACAGTGGCTTTTTAACCCCTCTGTGTCTCTGTGTCAGATGTTAAAAAAGCCTTTTAAACAAAACTTCAAATTGTTTTCCCCCCCACTGCCTACAAAGATGTTACTTGTCTTCTCTCCCCCAAAACATAAAACCCAACACCAAACAAACAAAACTTCAACAAAACCTAATAAACTTTTTAAAAGAAAAAAAAGTCAAAGTAACAAAGCTCCAGGAGTGAAGGTGTAGTGCTAAGGGAGGGGTGTGGCAAAGTATCCAGGAGACAGCTCACTCTCCTGGGATAGAGACTTGAGCCTGACTCCCAGAAAACTAAAACTTAAATTAAACTAAGAAAAACACCACAAACACTACCAAAAAAAGAACAACACCGTGCACAAAGTGCCTATAAACAGAAAGGTGTTAAAATAAAACTTGTATTTGAGGGACTAAGACCCTAAAAAGCCTTTTGTTTGGAGCTCAAGCATGCACACAACATGCTCTCTGGCACAGTGTATTTTAAAATTATGAGAAAACATTTTCTGTAAACTAAATAAAAATCATATTAGGAGGTTGAAAGAAAAAGAAACCGGATGGGGGGATACCGAGCAGAGCACACCATCTACAGCCCACTGGGAGACAAACTCATCCATTCCCCCAGTAGACAAAGCCAGGTGGTACTCTGCCCGGATACGGGAGCGCACCAGCACCCGGAACATGGCCTCAGGTGACAAGGGAACCCCCCCTATCAAACACTGCTTCCTGGACTTATATATAGCCAACTTGGCTAATGCCAGGAGCAGGTTGACGAGGAGGTCCCTGGCCTTATTGCCCCGGGACACTGGGCGCCCAAAAATAAAAATGTGAGGGGAGAAATGCAGCCAGAACTGCAGGAGGAGGCCCCTCAAGAGTGACAAGAGGGGCTGCAGTCTGGCGCAACTAAAATAAACATGATACATGGACTCTCCCTTGCCACAGAATGGACAAGTGGAGGGAGAGTCCGTGAATTTAGCTAAGTACTCTCCCGTGCTCAGTGCACCATGGAGCACTCTCCAACTCAAGTCCCCGGTGGGTCGTGGAACTAAATCAGAATAAAGTTCCCTCCACCGGGGCCTCTTGCCCTCGTCAGCTGGTAGGACCCGCCTCCAGATGGTATCGGGACGGGTCACGAGGGCAAGGAAGTGCACTGTATGGAGCACGAGAGAATATAAGCTCTTCCTCGGCATGCCGCGAAAGCATGCCGAGGGTATGTCCCTCAACCTCGAGAGGTTGGGGACAGGAGGAGCCTGAGGGGAAACACGGGGCTTGTGTCCAATGCAAACAGCCGGAGAAGGGGTGTTGAAAGGTGCATGTGGCACTCCGGCCTGCAAAGCCCCGCGAAGGAAGGTGCGCGAGTCGGGGGAGATGGCATCTCTAATCTCCTGGAGCAAGCGCCCTGAGACTTTGGGCGTCACATATCCCAAACGGAGCGCAAGCTCCTGGGGTGACACCCAATCAGAACGCCCGTATTCCAGGAGATCCCCGACTCGGGTCATCCGTGCATGACTAAGGCGGCGGATGATACTGGGGGACTGTAACATTGGAGCCCCCACTGCTGCATTAAATAGCAGGGGCTCTGTGAATATTTCATCCCCCAAAGGCACGCCCTGCCTGGTCACGGAGACCATGCTCCAGGCCTTGAGGGTTTCCTGGTAGTATGCCGGCAACACAGAGAGGTCTCTCCCAAACCCCTCGGGCCTGATCAGAAATAATTGCCGGTCATACCCCAGGTTGCGCAACTGGCGATAAAAGCTGGATGCCAGTGCGCACCACTGCGGAGAGGGATCTGCATATAGGTATCTCTGCAGGTACTGAAGGCGGAAGGTGGACAACTGGGAGCACACACAAACTACTCCCTGTCCACCCTCCACCAAAGGCAGACTTGCCACCCCTGCAGAGACCCAATGCCTTCCCATCCAGAGGAAATCTACCAAATTCCTCTGGATATTGGTGACAAACTCGGGGGTCGGACTCAGACAAATCAGCCGGTGCCAGATCTGAGAAGCCACCAGCTGATTCACCACTAGAGTCCGCCCCCTAAGGGAAAGCATTTTTGCTAGACCCCTCCATCGTCCCAGACGAGAGAGGACACTGCCCTCTAACTCCCTCCAGTTGTCTGGGACGGAAGCGTCCGCAGCGGACAGGTAGACCCCCAGATATTTAATGACATCTGCCTCCCACTTGATGTCACGAAACGTGGGAGGCAAAGAGTCCACCTGTAAATTACCCTCTAAAAGGCCTGTGCATTTGGACCAGTTGATCTGAGCGGAGGAGGCAGCTGAATATACCTCCTGGCACTGTTTTGCCAGCTCAAGATCAACTGGATCCTTGGCCACGAGGAGCACATCGTCAGCATAAGCTGAAAGGACAATCCGCATGTCTGGATCTTTTAGCACCAGCCCTGTGAGCCTTTTCCTCAGTAGGCAGAGGAAAGGCTCAATGGCCAGTGCATATAACTGTCCAGACAAGGGACATCCTTGACGCACCCCTCGTCCAAATACCAAAGGTGCTGTTAGGGACCAATTGATTTTAAGTAAACACTCTGCAGAGGCGTACAGCGTTCTTATAAAGCCCACAAACTGTGGGCCAAAGCCGTACGCTTGCAGAGTGGCTATGAGGTAACCATGGTCCACCCTGTCAAACGCCTTCTCTTGATCTAAAGAGAGAAAGGCGAGTGACAGACCAGTCCTGCGAGAATAATGCAATAGATCCCGGACCAGAAAGATACTATCAAAGATAGTCCGGCCCGGGATCGCATAGGACTGGTCAGGGTGAACCAATTCTGCCAGCACAGACCCAAGTCTAAGCGAGATGGCTTTAGCTACAATCTTGTAGTCCGTGCTGAGCAGAGAGACCGGTCGCCAGTTCTTAATAAGCCGGAGATCCCCCTTTTTGGGCAGCAGGGCAAGTACTGCCCTGCGACAAGACAGGGGCATCTCCCCGGTCTCCAGGGCTTCCCCAAGGACCAGATGGAAATCAGGTCCCAGAGTCTCACAGAAAAATTGGAAAAACTCTACAGTCAGTCCGTCCAGTCCTGGAGACTTCTCACAGGACATGGCACGGAGGGCTTCAGAGAGCTCTTGAAAAGATAGTGGTATATCAAGCCGCTCTCTTACACCCTCACTGACTGTGGGGAGCCCCTCCCATAGCACCCTGCAGGCGTCTGGAGAAATGGGATCCGGAGAGTAAAGATCTTTATAAAAGTTCCGAGCTCTATCCCGGATACTCTCCGGATCTGTAAGGGGGGCACCGTCTTCATCTAGAAGACAGGTGATGTGCCTACTGTTACCCCCCTTTTTCTCCAGTGAGTAGAAGAGGCGCGAGCCGCGGTCTAGATCTTTGAGAAAACCTAAGCGGCTGCGCACGTATGCCCCCTTGGCCTGGTGTCGTTCCAGGTCACAGAGGACACCCTTCCTCTCTACATACTCGCTCTGCAGGGATTGGTCCCTACAAGTGAACAGCCTCTGCTCCAGATGGAGTACCTCCCCCCGGAGTGACTCCAACTCAGCTTCGCGCTGCCCACTCGCACCCTTGGTATATTCCTGACACAGAAGTCGCAAATGAACCTTGCCCACGTCCCACCACAGTTTTAACGTGGCAAAGTCCCCCTTGCAACCCCTCCAGTCCGTCCAAAACTCCCGGATCAATGTCACGAGCCCCTGGTCCTTCAACAAAGCATTGTTGAAGTGCCAATAGGCGGCTCGTGGCGCTGTTGGCGTTAGCGCCACTGTCACAGACACACAGTTGTGGTCTGTGAACGGAGCCAGCCTAATGGCACAAGAACCGACTCGTGACATATAGTGACTAGATATATATAGTCTGTCGATCCGGGAGTGGGACACCAGACCGGCTCTCAGAGTACCCTCCCTGATATAAATAGGAGAGTACCTGGAACCTGCGGAAACTGTCTTGACAGCCATTGGTATTTAGCGTGCTGATGTGCAAAGCCATTACTGCGTGTCAGGAATTGTGCGTTCCTCAGACCCTTGAGACTGCTGATAGGACACGCACATTTTATAGAATTTCCGGACGCGGAGATGCTCCGCAGTCCCAGAATTCTTGGCCCTAGTGCTGACCACTAGATATTGCTGGAGAGAGTGGAGAATAAACTACATATTCTTCCACCTCTCCAAGGCCAGCCGCACCTTCCTTTTCTTTTGTCCATGAAGGGTGCTCTCAAGGAATAGATCTATTTCCTTGACAGGGATAACCCACCCAGAATCTGATGTTCCTTCTAGTGGGTCACCCCTGGGCTCCTCTTGGCTGAGGGCTTTTACTCCATCCTCCCCGGCTGGAGTCAGTTTCCTCAGCTTTATTCTCAGGGACCCCCTCTTAGATGATACAGAAGGAGTCCCTTTAGCCCCCATTTAAGGTAAATAATGGACCCTTGGATTGCTGCTGCACCCCTGTAGCTTCAGGAGTGCATTCAGGGGTAGCTGGCTGGACAGCAGTGGCTGGCATGGCTTCCTTAATGGAAGCCTTGGAGGCTTTATATGCCTCCTCTGCCAGTTCCACCGCTGCTTGCTCAGCTTGGATGGCACCGATGTTAGGGTCAGTGGACGGCTGAGGAGGGTAGACAGGCTCTCCCATGATGTTAACAGGAAAACCTGTTTTATCACCCTCCCCCATTTCCACTTCCCCTTGTGCCACATCCCCCCTGACAGACAAATCCATGGGGTCCTGAATGGGGGTCATGCCTATATTCCCCCCCTCCAGTAGTGACTCGGCCTGGGGCTCTAACAAAGCGCGAGGTACGTCACTGGAGAGTGACACTGGAGGAGGAGACTGACTGGTGCCCTTGAAGCTCAGCACCTCAGGGACACTCACTACCCATTCAGCAGGGGCTTTGTTGGGACGCCCCTCAAAGGCCAGAGGCAGAACCTGATCTTTCTTGTCTACCCCTGCCTCACTTGGGAGACCCTCTTGCCCCTGCTTTTCCTCCAGACCCTTTTCCACATAAACCCCTATAGGGTCTGGAGAGAGAGATGTGTGGTCTGGCACCGGCTGGCTGAGCTTAATAACCGGGCCAGACAATGTCACCGGATGAGGAGGAGATGTTTTGTTCCTCTTCTTGCTTTTAGAGGGAGGTGTTCCACTATAGAGCACTTCCCACTTATCAGCAACCTCCCTGTTGGTTTTATGCTTCCTCTTCCTGGGGACGTCACTCCTGGAAGAGGAGCTGCCACTAGCTGCCTCACCTGCAGAGGGCTTATTATCCCTCTGCTTACACTGTGCCCCCACACTAACTGATGTAATTATGGTGGAACAGATTGGGACTTGGGAGATGCAGCTGTGACACTGGGA
Source organism: Discoglossus pictus (assembly GCA_027410445.1). Classification (NCBI taxonomy): domain Eukaryota; kingdom Metazoa; phylum Chordata; class Amphibia; order Anura; family Alytidae; genus Discoglossus; species Discoglossus pictus. The sequence continues at coordinate 428,157,651 of CM050163.1, read as the reverse complement.
GGACCGGTGACATTCTTCCCCTTTTTCCCCATGTCTGCAGTCTTGCTGGAGACCACAGACACAGATGGCTTTTTGTGGAAGAAGGGGGTTTGGAGGCCGTGGTGGTGGCTTGAGGAACGGCCTCCTTGCCTGAGCTCTGTGGGGGGGCTATGACCCTTGAGGTCCCCGCTGTTATGGGCTCAGCGGGGATGGGTGCCGTACTGATGGAGGTGCCATTTGCTTGGGCTGGGGCATGATGCTTTACATTAGGACAATTCCTACGTGTATGCCCCAACCCCTTGCAATGATAGCACTGCACCTCCGTAGTGCTGTAAAAAATCCTGTACAACACCCCCTCAAATGGAACCCCAAAAGACCCCTCTATGTTTTCTGCGCCCTGAGGCAGGCACATTTGTACCTGCCTCTTGAAAGAGAGCACATGACGAAGTGCTCTCTCTCTGCACCCCAGGGGAATTTTAATAAATGGTGTTTTTACTTCCCCTAGGGTTAGCAGGTGGGGGCGCAGGAGGGAGTCTGGTAGGAAGGGGGGCACATTAGAGAGTGTTACTTTTGTGCCCAACCCTTCCAGGGGTTCTATTGGGACATATAACCCCCCCACTGTGATGCCTCTCTGTATAAGAATGTGTGCAGCAGCCAGAGTACGGGTAAAGAAAACTGCTTTCCCGTACATTTTGCTGGCTGCTACTATAACAGAGGGGCTGATGACATTAGCTGCAGCACGCAGATAGATATCAATGCTGTAGACCCCAGACATCTGACATTTAACCCCATGCTTCCTGGTGATCTGCCCCTCAGCCCCAGCGGTGGTATTACTGGGGCCAGCAGAAACCACCTGTGACCAGGTATTAGCCACAGGGGTAGGTCTGCTGGCAGAACCACCAGGAGCTGGGGCTGCCTTATCTGCCTGGGGCCTATGCTGTGCAGTGCTGCAGCTAGGATTTTCAGGGGCCATTATTCCCCCTTTTGACCCCTGAGGCTTCTTAATGGTCTTATCCCTCATGTTTAGACCCCTTTTTTAGTTTATTTGTTTCATTTATTTTTATTTTTTGTTTTATTATTTTCTACTGTTTTCTTTTTTTAAAAATATAAAAGTGTGAAAAAGAAACAAAAAGACAAAACTAAGGGAGACAAAAACTATGGGAGAGAGAGAGATGATGTTTGGCAGCGGAAGGGTTAATGGCCTGTTGTAAGGTGTTACTAATTGCAACAACACAGAGAACACAGAGGCTTTTTAACCCCTCTGTGTCTCTGTGTCAGATGTTAAAAAAGCCTTTTAAACAACAACTTCAAATTGTTTTCCCCCCACTGCCTACAAAGATGTTACTCGTCTTCTCTCCCCCCAAAACATAAAACCCAACACCAAACAAAAAAAACTTTAACAAAACCTGAAAAACTTTAAAATAAAAATCAAAGTAAAAAAGCTCCAGGAGTGCAGGTTAAGTGCTAAGGGAGGGGTGTGGCAAAGTATCCAGGAGACAGCTCACTCTCCTGGGATAGAGAGTTGAGCCTGACCCCCAGAAAACTAAAACTTAAATTAAACTAAGAAAAAAACCACAAAAACTCCCAAAAATAAACAACACCGTGCACAAAGTGCTTATTAACAGAAAGGTGCTAAAATAAAACTTGTATTTGAGGGACTAAGACCCTAAAAAGCCTTTTGTTTGGAGCTCAAGCATGCACACAACATGCTCTCTTGCACAGTACTTGACACACACACTGACTAGCGGTCAAGCAAATGAACTAAGATTTAACAAAATAAAAGTTTTGTTTTTTTAAAAGTAGACTAGTAAACAATATTATATTGTATGCGTTGTGCACACACAGTATAAGCTGTGAGCCTGACACACACACTTGCTAGCAGGGGCTAGCAGGGAGACAGGCAAATGAAGTTAGATTACACAGAAAAAGAAAAAGAAAAAAAAATGATGTTATAGCCCTAAAAAGGGCTTTTTGGGGTGCTGTGTTTACAGCAGAGATCTGATGAGTCCTTCAGCACTGCACTGGACACTGAATAAACTTGCCTAGCTATTGATTTCCCTATTCAATCAGCAGCACCTACACTCTACCTCCTCTCAGTAAGACTGCAAGTTAGTTATGATTCCAAAATGGCTGCTGTCCATGAGTTAGAAGGCTCTGGAAGGGAGTGTATGCTTCTGATTGGCTGGAATGTGTCTGCTGACTGTGACATGCAGGGTCAAAGTTTGCTCAATGATAAAGTATTGGGGGCGGGTCGAACATCGCATATGTTCGCGGTTCGCCACGAACGCGAACATGCTATGTTCGCCGGGAACAGTCCACCGGCGAACTATTCGCGACATCTCTAGTAAGATGTAATGTTTTTTTTTATTTTTTATTGTAGATATTGTTTTTAGCTGCTCTTAATGCAAAACCTAAATAGCATTAATGAAAGAATGCAATGATTTGAAAAGCATTTGGAATGTTTCCATGAAATAAATTAATCCATTAAAGTTTTTTTTTATTAGCATACTTTAAAAAGGAAAGCGCTGCACATATATATATTGATAAATACTTTTTTTTGTAATCATTAATTATTAAGTCATTAATAAATAAATATACGTTAATTAATTAATCAATAACTGACATCAATGGTAAATCTAAAGAGGTAATTATGTTTTCCTAAAGAAGGGCAAACAGAAAGAGCTATGAGCAAAGTATAGGTCGGGCTTAAAATAATGTGCAATTTTGTAATTTTATAATTGTTGAAATCAATCAACTTATGAGGTATAATTTGTGTTCTTTAAAAGTTAAGAATGTAAGCATATATGTATGCATAATTATTATTTTTTTGTTATTATTAATGAATAATTAAATACTAAGAGCCTCATTCATTTGCAATTTGTGCAATGGATTACGGCTCTATATAAGCACATAGCATATTTTTTTACCAAAGTTTTTAGTTGGTGAAGACCTTGGTTTTGGATCGATGTTCATTAATTAAAAAGTTATGTAAAAATAATATGCTATGTCCTTATATAGAACCCTATTCCATTAGGCAAATTGCAATTGATTGAGGCCCTACATTAATATAGGTTAAGTAATTAATTATTAACTGTCATAAATGCAAAACAAAAAGGACATCATAAAATCATATACCTGTGAAATTGATGTTATTGCAGATAAATCCTGTAGAATTCACTCTCTGTCTTCAGTCAGGTGCAGAGAGGAGGAATCTGTGAAATGACATCAAAATAATTTTTAATGTTTGTATTCAATAATTCATGACGCATTTAAACTATGATGATTAATTGGGATAGATGCAAAACATAAACGCATAATGACTGATATATTCATAAATTAAAGCTGTATCAAATATTAAATGTAGCACGTGTCAGAATCTAAGAAACTGCTTTAAATATTTAAGTGCTTTGAATGTCCTATCCCTGTCAGGCAGTTATAAGCACTCCAGATATGTAAGTGCTTTGTAAAATGTACATATTTTTTGCTCTATTATAAATGTTTTTTTGTTTTTATTATTATTATTATTATTATTTAATAGTTCCAAAAGCAATGTACATGAATGAGCAGTAAGGCAGATATATAAGTGCAGGTTAAAAATTGTTATTATTTTTATTGCAGTATAAAATGTAACTTTTTTGTAATGATTACTATATTAATATACTTTAATTAATCAATAACTGTGATCAATCCAAAATAAAAAGACTTAATCCTTTTTTGTTCTATAAGAACATAATTAAATGATATACTTGTAAAGGTGACCTTTATGCTGTTCAAGGGCTGCAAACGTCACGCTCTGTGTTCAGTCAGCTACAGAGATGATGAAACATTCAAATAAGAATGAAAGCATTTGTAATATTTAGATTCATCCCTATCAGGCAATCAGCAGCAACACGCATATGTCAGTGCATAGTAGAATTTACATATTGTTTATGGTCCATTTTTTTTTCTCGTAATGATTACTAATTAATAATGATTTAATTAATGTGCATTAATTATTAATTAATCAATGACTAAATGTATTCCAAAGAGCTAAGCATTAATATATTAATAAACTAAATGCATTGTAAAATATAAAATATTTGTTGTTCATAATGATTACTAATAATTAATTAATAAAATAATGTACATTAATAATGAATTAATCAATGTCTAAATATATTAGAAAGAGGTAAGCATTAATATATTCATAAACTGAAGGCAGTTTAAAATTTTATATTTTTTTGATAATGATTACTTATTAATAATTAATAAATTAATGTACATTATATATATGAATATATATATATATATATATATATATATATATTACAAACAGCTAAGCATGAAAGTATTGATAAACTAAAAGCAGTGTAAATTATAAGTTTGTTGCTCAATTTTTTTAACTAATAATATATACCTTTTTTAAGATTAAACAATTTATGAATTATTTATTAATGACTAATGATATAAATGAATATACTTTACCCATTTGTACTTAATATTCAGCAATCAGTATCCTGAAGAGCTAACAATCTCTTTGGATTTTCCGGCAGCAGAAAATGTCCACTCATACTGTCTTCACTTGAGGAGGAAGTGTCAGCTCTGTGGCAAGTGTGCCCTATATATAGGCTGCGTGCGCGAGACAAAACCATTGGTTTTGGCGGGAAAGCTGCCATTTCAGAATATTAATGTGTAAATGTGTAAGTTAGTGTTGTAAAATGGCAACGTTAGTCTATGTTTTACACGAAGTGCTCAGAGTTAACGGCTCGCCTTGCTATGCGAGGCACGTCAGCGATGAGTGCCAAAGGCGCTCATCGCCTAAGTGCTCCGAGTTAACAGCTGTCGCCAAAATCGTGAGCACCACGCAAAGTGTGACAAGGTCTGGTAGTTTGACAATTATAATATGTGATATTTTAATCCTATTATATACTTTCTTTTATATCCAATGTATTTATATTTTATATGCTCTATACATTTATATATATATATATATATATATATATATATATATATATATATATATATATATATATATGCATTTCCATTTTGGAAAATATCTATGTTAAGATGTGTTTTTCCAGGTTCTCACTGAAAGGGGATTCTTAATTCATCTTTGTTCTATTAAGACATTACCCAAGCAAACTCCGGAGCTAATTGCTAAAGTTAACTTAAAGTTTATGTTTCTTAAAGATAAAAATATTTTTCTCCCTGAATATATAGGCTTCATGTCTATTTCCCAGAACATAAATTATTTCTTGGTATATATAACTGACACCCCTTATCACTAGAATATTCGCCATGTTTTTTTTATTGTTTTATTTACAATTTTAATGTCAAAGGGTCATTTTTTATTTATTTGTTTATTTAATGCCAATGTTCAAGAGTGCCATCTGGTGTTCCAAGAAATGAATTGACACCTAATAAGTCTTTAAGGCCTCTCAAGAATATTTTGTGACATTATTAGGATTTCTGATTGGTTGGCAAATACATAGCCTGATTGGAATTTCTGATAAGCAAATTAAGTTGTGGGTATAATTGGGGCACAGACAAAGGAAAAGGGGATCTGACAACCAAGATCTAGAGGAAGGAGAGAGGGATACACAAACCCAAATACCTCTCAACAAGCACTGACTCCTGGACAAACACACCCAGGGAGAGACTTAGGTAAATTCTTAAGAAACATATTCTAACATATACTATTGGGATAGATAATAAAAAATGCATTCTACAAAGAAAACTTCACAGATTAACAAGAAAATATATACACTTACATATCAAGAATTTCTTCTGAAATATAAGAAAAGATCCAGACTTCCATTGGGCTGAGTCATATGATGAAATCAAATGCAACAACTAGGTAATTGTAAAAAAATAATATTTCTTTAAATGTTATTTCTCTTTCATTACAATGATGGAAATATTTCATTAATTTACTATAACATAGATTGCTATATCAATATTTATCTGATATATACACAATATACCACTATAATTTGGGAGTTATAAATCAATGTAAAATTTGCTAATTAATTTTATAAATACCACAAATATCAGCTGTTATAGCAATCTAATATAGACAATGATTAATTGTTATGAAAAAAAAATCTCTTGAATTAGAGATAATACTATAGTTTGACTATAAAATTATATGATATTAAAATGGTATAATATCTTAATAAATAGGTATTTGTAGACATACCAAAATAATCAAAACTATCTCTGATGTCCTAATTTATCATATTAATTATATTAATAAGCATGTTGCTCATGTCTTATATATGATTATGAGGACAATGTGATAATAACTGATACTTTATATTTGATGTACAATACCTTGATATATATTTCTTACAATTGTTTATACCATCTTGTTATATTAGAATATACTGAATTATTATCTATATGCACTTATAATAAATTCTCACATAATACAGTTCTGTTTATTTCATGATGCCAATGCTCTTAATATATTGTGTAGTAAGAATTTGGAATTAGTCGAAATTGGCAAATATGTCAAATATGTAATTTTCTAATCAATATTAATAAAGATTATTGATATTAATAATATCACCATATTAATTGCCAAAATCCACAAAATAATTCAAAATAATTCTGGGGTGGATACCATCGTATACAGCACAACTGCTTCTCTACACATAAACACACACAATGAAAGATTTGTGGGATTTGTCACCCTTGTGCTGCCCAATTCATACATCTATGCCTGGGATTATTAGTAATCTTTCAATTATTTTGCAAGATTAGTACAATATTATGATTAAATTGAAGTGAAATTCATCATAGAATAACCTCCCAGGAAGGGCCAGAACAACATGTACATATATATTTTAATGCTCATGCTTGTGTGTACCTAATCATTTGGCCATTTGCAAGTCAGCTCCCAGAGTTTTTATAGAAATATTTTATTTTTTAATTTCTGACCTGTATGAAGAAGTACACATGGATACACGCACATCTCTCTCTCTCACTCTTTATCTCAGGGAATAGACCTGTTGCTCTCTGTAGGAGCAAAGGGTAAACAGAGACTGGTAAGTTATTAGGGGAGGGGCAGATATTTAATTTTATTGAAAGCTGATCTGATCACTCTGGGATAATTAGACCATCAACATATAATGATGGCTTTTTTATTGACTCCTATATGCACCTAACTTGTAGCTCCATCAAATTATTTTGCTATGGGACCTTCTCATCTTTACCAATGCAGTTAAGCTGTCATGTTTCAGCTTTCAGCTATCAAGTAGTATGCACTGTCAGAGATGGGGTTAGCAGACAATCAATATATTGGTAATACCTTACTACATGGTCTGTGGACTGTCCTATTTTCCAGCTTGGATAATCACCATAATTTTGATACTCGCATGCAGTATCACAATGTTAATGTCCCACACTGAAGTCTGTGACTCTACTGTAAAGCGTGACTGGCCTTAGAGTGAGGATTTAAAATTGGGAACAGGAGTTGTGAATGTCTTGACTGAATATCATAGCACTGATATGAAGGAAAACTGTAACACCCAGCATTCTAAGTACAGAAAAAAAAGATGTGCACAGATTAGTAGCACAGTACAGCTAATCAGAGAAAGGTTTTGTTGGTCCCTCCCCTAAAGCACTAAGTGCACTGTGCTTCTCTTAACAAAGTTTTGTCATTTACAAAAGTGCGAAAACATGATGCTTCCTACAGGCAGGTCTCCAAAGCCACTTTGGTATTCTCTTTTATCGAAAATCCAGCCATCTTCCCAGATGATAAGTAAGGAGAGCAAAGAAAACCATAATTGTTCACCATAAAATTGAAAGGTAAATTGCACATAACTGTTAATAAAAAAAAAGGTGTATCTTTTTCTTACGTTCTAAAACATTTTATTTCCAGTTTTTCAAGAGCTGGGACCACAGCTCTATTTTAATGTCAAACTCCAAGTAGATCAGATAATAATACACAGTGGTGATTATTTAAAAAATAATTCACTTCAGGGTTGCACAAAATAAGGATGCAAAGTATAGGCATAATATCCTCTCCAGAATCAAATACACAATTGTCTCAAGTAGAAGCTACTATAAAGCATCTGTTCTGTTACAGAAAGAGAGCCAATTGAAAACTTCAAATACATGCATTAAAAGAAGATTATTTTTCAATGCATTCATTACATGAAAAAAGAATATGTCATACTAACAATATCTAATTAATAACTCAAGATGGGAATTGCAGTGTCCCAACTGAGCTTAGAAGCTTCATTATTGACCAATTACTTGTAAACAAAAAAGAATGACACAAAGTAATATATTGTAACTATGGAAGTACCTTCCAATTATTCATTGGGATTAGAATAAGGGCTTCATTCAATTGTGTTTAGGCCAATTGAATAGGGCTCTATATAAGCACAGAGCACTTTTTTTTTTACAGAAGTTTTTAGTTAGTGGAGACCTTGCTTTTGGATAGAAGTTCACTAAATAGAAAACTTCTGTAAAAAAAAAATATGCTCTGTGCTTATATAGAGCCCTATTCAATTAACTGAATAGCAATTGAATGAGGCCCTAAGTGAGTTGCTAATTGTTAACTCGTCTCTATGAAAAAGATGACATAACATGTATGTAACAATCCTTGTTGTATAGATTATTCTCAAAATCATTCTCAGCATTTGAGCAATATTATTATTAATAGCGAATTGCCCGTCAAAAAATGACGGCAATGAAATTGTAAGTGAGCTAATGCTATTTGGTGTATAATAATAAAATAAGTAATATACTTTACCTATTTTGAAGTAATAAATGCAGGAAGCATTGTGTTGAAGAGCTGGCAATCTGTTTTGATGTTGCTGCAGCATTAGTGGTGTGGAGCTGCTGTGTAATCGTGATGAATGCGTGTAGTGTAATAGTGTGCGTGCGCGAGACAAAACCGTTAGCGTAGCTGTGTACTTCCGCATTGTATAAGTTATTGTTCTAAAATGGCGGCTAATGTGTGGTATGCGTCTGTAGCGGAATATCCGTAGCTGTTTTGTGGTGTTTTGCGTGTTTCTGGTGGTGTTTTGCGTGTTTAAAATCCTGTAGCCTCGTTTTCGTTTTGTTCGGCGGCCATTTTTTCTCTCGCTTAGAGAATTTTTTTGTGTCTAAACTCTTTTATTTTGAGTTAAATTAAGGTGTAACTTAATTTTTTTGAGGTCCTGGATGCCCCCTCTTGCTGTAGGTAAGCTTTTTATGTGTTGTGTGTATTTATTGTGTTTTTCATTTTTTCATGTCCGCGGGTTGCGGATGATTTTTACGAGGTCGTAATTGGTCGTAACGTGTCTTGTACCTTTTTGCGAGGGCCACAGTTGCTGGCAAGGAGCACCTTCGGTGCGCATGCTCACAATTATATATGTGATATATATAGTATATTATGATATTAGGTTTGAATCAGTATCTATATGAAAGAGGTTTGTTTAGAAGATAATATGTAATATGTGTATATATATATATATATATATATATATATATATGTGTGTATGATATATATAATACTTAATAATATACGTTATGTGGTATAATAATAATATAACAATATATATATTATATATATATATATATATATATATATATATATATATATACACACACATAATATGTGGGTATATATATATATATATATATATATATATTTATATATATATTTATATATATATATATATATATATATATATATATATTTATATTATTATTGTTAATATTAAACCACATAAGATATACAGTACTATGATATTAGGTTTGAATCATTATCTATATGAAATAGGTTTGTTTGGAAGATAATTCATGTAATTGTGTAAATCCACCTTAAGAGCCCATAGGAGAGCTTGTGTGACAGGGCAGGGGCGGAGCCTGGGGTGCACCTGCATTGTAGGGATACAGAGGAGTGCAGGACAGCCAGGAGAAGTGAGAAAGTTTGGTCTGGAGCCATAAAGCTCAGGGCAGGGATCCTGTGCAGTGACAGGTGACAGGGGTTATTAGATCTTGTTGATCAGGGGGAGATCTACCCAGCACAGCCTGGAGGTATGGTAGCAGATCCATACACTGTATCCTGTGTTTATTTTCCCTGCAAGTTATGAGTGGGTGGGCTGGTATAGTGGGGAGTGCTTGGCTAAACGTGTCTCATACTTTTTTGCAAGGGCCGCAGATGCTGGCAAAGAGCACCTTCGGCGCTCCTTGCCAGCAACTGCGGCCCTCGCAAAAGAAGCGCCTTCGGCGCTCCATGCCAGTAACTGAGGCCTCAGTTGCTGGCAAAGAGTTGCTGGCAAAGTTGCTTCTGCCCGCAAGCGTTAGCAACGGCTCGCATGCTCACAATTATATATGTGATTTGTAATGCTCCGACATACAGGCTTATTAAATTACAATTCGGCCAATTTAATAGGGCTCTATTTAAGCACAGAGCATATTATTTTACAGAAGTTTTATATTAGTGAAGACCTTGCTTTTGGAGAGAAGTTCACTAACTAAAAACTTCTGTAAAAAAATATGCTATGTGCTTAAATAGAGCCCTATTCAATTGGCTGAATTGCAATAATAAGGCTGTTATTCTGTAGCACTAAACAGGGTAGATAAGACAAAACAATTTTAACAAAATAACAAAAGATTGAGTTTAAAATCAAGCATACAATGTGCTTTCTCTAAAGCACCCAATAAGATTGAAAACGTGCAAACTTACAGTTTTACAGTTATCATTAAGAAAAAGAACTCTAAGTCAAATTTTGCCTTAGACTGGTTCAACCATTGAGCAAATAAAGATACTATTTTATGTCTCAATCACATTAGCCTTGTTAAAGTGCTTACAAATTTAAATTTGAGCCCTACTAACTGGGTGTAATACTCGCTAATGGCCCTATCCCACAAGAAAGCATCTCACTACCAAACCAATCACTAAAGCTAACTAGCCAATCAGAACACTCTAAAGCACGGTGTACATGCTAAACTCAATATTCAATTGAGTAATTGTAAGTTACTGGGATCTGTAATGTAGCCTGTAAACTAATTTGCTATTCAATTGGCGTCTTTTAGCTACCCGCCAACGATTTGCGGGTTACAGGCTTAAAATCCCTACGATTGTCAAAATTGTAACTTCAACCCATCTAAGCCATTGATCTTTCAAGCCCGTAAGTGTTCCAATCCAGTCCAATACATATCAGGCCACCCACATGGACTATAACATTTCCTTCATTTGTTTTTTTTATTTTGTACATTGGTAGATTTCGAGTCTAATCGCATATCGGACTTCTAAACACTAATTAATTGTGATTTAACCTCCATGTTTTACTGATGTCTCATTTACTATTGGCTGTTTCTAAATCGGTAGTTATGGCCTTGCTTAATTGATCATGATCATGCTTTGAAATGCTGCTTACGGGTGCCTGGTTTATGGTTTAGGCTTTCAGCCATGTAGCTGCGGGCTTGATCAATTGAAACGCTCTGTAACTGTTGCAAATTTCAAGGTCGCAGACTTACATCCGGTATGATGGCAACTGCGGTCTTGCAATTGAATAGGGGCCACTCACTACAAACTTAAGTGAACACACTTAACTAACGTAACCCCACTAACCTTATCTTCATTCCACCATCCCACTATCTTTAAAACAGGGATGTTTTTGAACTGAATATGAGGGGAGCGGTTAGGTCCCATCCACCTATCCCTCCATAAAAAATAATAAAACAAAGTTTGGGAGGTACACCCAGAATCACCTCAATAATGGGGGGGGGGGCTATTATATTCCCTTCTCCCTACTGTCTAGTGCAGTGGGAAGGGAGCATTAAGCCCATGGGCAATAAGCCCTTTCTAACTAGGCGTACCAAAGCACCATGGAGTTGGGAGTCTATAAACAGGGGGCAGGACCAAATTGTGTTATTCAATGCAAGATGCTCCTCGTAAGCAGTTGCAGGTGGTATTTTTTTTTGTTCTAGAGCAGCTTGTTGTGGAGTCTTCAATCAAGATGGATGTGATTCTTTCAATTGCCCAAAGAGAGTTCCATAGCTTAAATCAACATGGATGTGTTTGATAACAGGGCTCTAGAAGCTATTCAAAGCTTTGGTTGACTAAGCAGGATGGAGGACTACTTTATGACCCTCTAAAAGGACTGCACATTCCATGAGGGTTAACCCCTTCCAGGCTAGGCCATGACACAAAACTTTATGATGGGGAAAATTACACTGCACTCAATAGTGTCATATCTTATCAAATTCTTACCACATTCTGAGCACACAGAAATTCTGTGTAAGAAATCATAGGGCTTTTTAGGGAACCACTTAGGGGCATATTGTTAGATTGAAAGGGCTATGTAGCCCCCTTCAGACATGGGGTGTCTGTTGTCATATACATTTGCCCACACAAGCTCTTAGGGGATATGGTGTGATTTGGAAGGGAGTATTTTAGGGATCTAATGATCCCCTATTCTCAAAGCACCAAACTATTTACATATACTAATCCCTTCCCTGTTATCGGTTTAGGGAGAGATAGTGCAGCAGTGCAGATTCTTGTTCACATAAAACAACAAGAAAATATACTGTACGTAGCTAGCACTCACAACAAATTACACATTAGGCTTTTTAACGTGCAGCATGTAACTGCTCAATTCATTTTAACATTTGATTTTAAGGAGTTGTCATGATTTAATTGTTTAAGGAGTCATATTGTCAGTAATGTATGAATATGTCCAAGGGAGCATGACATTGTTACATTGGGATTATGTGTTATTGTGTGGTTATATGTTGTCTGTAGATGGTTATTATGTATCCTAGTTATAATATATTATAAGAGGGAAAATGTTATATAGAACATATGTGGAATTGGTAGAAATGCTCTGCATAGAAGTTAGCTGCAGATCATTGCACACTCACACATACAGACCTTGGGTCAAGACAGATGCATGTACTTCAAGTAGTCCTAAGCAAACACTTGAGTTTAACATAAAGATTGGTTCACTATATATCTTGTGAATTTGATCTCAAGAGCTTTGATAGCCCAAGGTTGCAAGCCAGATGGTCTGACATCACACATACACAAATGTACACAAGGGTGTGGTATTGGAGAGTATAAATATGTTGTTTTGATCATTCAATAAAGGTTGAGAGATAGTTTTCACATAAACAAGGTGTGAGACTATTTCTGTGTGTATCCTGACTTGGGGAGTGGTCTTGCCATGGGCCACTAAATAACCTGTATGCAGTATTCTCTGCCAGTACCCCTTCAGAAGCTATCTTTTGTGCCACAGAGAACAGGAACTATATAATTCTGCTGGGGTAGGTTTGAACTAGGTATATATCAAGCCCCCTTGAAGAAGCAGATCGTGACATTGGCTGGCAGTGGTGGGATCTCTGTATAAAACACAGAAGGATGGCAGCTTATGAAGAGTTATCTGCAGCAGAGGAGGAGGAAGTGTCCAGATGGTACCAAAGAAGGATGGAGATATTACCTGCAGGTGCAACCATGGATCAGCAGAGAGATCTCCGGATAAAGATCACACAGGAGGTAAAGGAGAAGTGGAGAAGGGAAAGCAATGGGCCTGTCTCAGCTCCTGTGGAGGGGAAATGCTTATCCCCAGAAGAGACAGAGAATGTGCTGGTGACTGGAAATAACTGTAGAGGAATGGGCTTTCTAAATAAATGGATGGTGTTCCTGGGACTATGGCCAGGTCACAAGCTAATGGAATGGCTTGAAGAGTTAGTATGAGAGGAGGTCGCCCTGGAAGAGCAATATGCTTATTGGATAGGACCTGTTGGGATACCTCATCATTTTTCATTCGGGCTGGAAGAGTCACTTTGGGACATAGTACATGGGGATCCAGACTGTGGCTTGGGGACAGAGAAAAGACAGCTGTGTCAGTTTGCCAAATGCTGTCACATGCTGGGATTGGAGACAGGCTCTCAGACAGGTAACCTACTTTGGCTTTTGATCCAGCAGGAGCTACAGCTGGAGGTGGATTATATAGAGTTGCTGGATGAAGCATCCCTGGATGGGTTTTGGCCACCCAGCTGGGAGGGCTCATGCCAGTAAGGCATGGAACAGCACCACCTAACAGGTGCTACAGAGACCCAGCTAAATATTGTCAAGGCTGGGTCAGAAAATAAATGTATGGACTGTGGGGAGAATTTTGATATCCATGATTCTCAAAATAACAAGGATGCCTGCATCCATGGGGTTGACTGGGAAGCGGTAGAAATGGTCCCTATCTTTAGGGGGCTGAGTCTCACCCAGTGGGGACAGGGCCAAAGCACAGAAGTGCCAGGCCCAGGGGAAGAACTAGGAAAAAGCTACTCTGCTCCTAGAGTAAGAGAAGAACCTAATGAGCACTGGGCCCTACCAATTGACTATGTAAATAGTGGAGAGTTTCCTTGGATGACCATTGTCCAGGAGCCAGCCACAGACCCTGGAGCAGAAACAGAAAGTAGCCCTGCTCTTCTGCCTGAACAAGAGGCAGTAGCAGCTGCTTCTTAAGGGCTGCCTGTAACTACACACCAGGCAGTCTCAGATTGAGAGAGTCAGGAGGTTCCACCTGAGGATCCAGAGACCAAAGAGCCAGAGGGTACCCCAGATTGTGGTTTGTCTCCTGGTCACCCTAAAATGACTCCCGTGCAGCTGCCCAATGTCACTGATTGTGTCCCTGTAACCCTGGAAAGAAGGGGCCACTGTCCAGGCTTGTTGGTATAGAGGTTGGCTACTGAACCTCAATGGCTTGTGTCAGAACTGCCCATTAATCCAGCATGGATGCCACCAGTGAATGTCACTAGCCCATGTTGCAACTCCAGCATCCCAGTTTATTCAGGAGAAAGCTCAGGCCTGACAAAGGGAACCTTGTACTCTTCAATTTTACACATGGGACTGAGTGCTGATCCAGAATCAGCAGGACAAGAGGTCTCCCTAGCCTGGAAGAAGAGGGCTTTGCTGGGTAAGGATCCTCCCAAGTTTATGCTGGACTTACTAGCTGGGATGTACTGTTTCCCCTGGACTACTTTGAAGGGTCCTCCATGGCAGTTGTATTATAAGTCTCCCCAGGGGCTTGGGAAAGTCACTAGGCCACTGGGAAGGAGTGAGTATTCGCCCTGGATAGGGGGAGGTAGGGTACCCAGAGAGCCACTGAGGCTATCACATAGATGGACTTTCCAGACAGGAGGACAAGTAAAAGCAGTATACTGTAGCTAGAGAATTATCCGTCAGGATGATCCTCTATGCTTTACTAGAAAGGAAAGGGGGAGAAGTTGTCATGATTTAATTGTTTAAGGACTCATATTGTCAGTAATTTATGAATATGTCCAAGGGAGCATGACATTGTTACATTGGGATTATGTGTTATTGTGTGGTTATATGTTTCCTGTACATGGTTATTATGTATTCTAGTTATAATATATTATAAGATGGAAAATGTTATATAGAACATATGTGTAATTGGTAGAAATGCTTTGCATAGAAGTTAGCTGCAGATCATTACGCACTCACACATACAGACCTTGGGTCAAGACAGATGCATGTACTCCAAGTAGTCCTAAGAAAACACTTGAGTTTAACATATAGATTTGTTCACTAGATATCTGGTGAATTTGATCTCAAGAGCTTTGATAGCCCAAGGTTGCAAGCCAGATGGTCTGACATCACACATACACAAATGTACACAAGGGTGGGGCATTGGAGAGTATACATATGTTGTTTTGATCATTCAATAAAGGTTGAGAGATAGTTTTCACATAAACAAGGTGTGAGACTATTTCTGTGTGGTGTATCCTGACTTGGGGAGTGGTCTTGCCATGGGCCACTAAATAACCTGTATGCAGTATTCTCTGCCTGTACCTCTTCAGAAGCCATCTTTTGTGCCACAGAGAACAGGAACTACATGATTCTGCTGCGGTAGGTTTGAACTAGATTAATATCAAGCCCCCTTGAAGAAGCAGATCGTGACAAGAGTGCCATGAAATCAAGTCAAAGCTTTACTCTCTTTAGTTTATTAATGCTTTTATGCAAAAATTAAATGGTGATTATGCTTTTGCTGCTAAGCTGTTTCACCTACACATCCGTTACGTGATAGTTTAGCACTGAAGAAAGGAAATAGTTTTGAACATGTTTTTTTTTTTGTGTACCGCAAAAATTTTGTGACACACTTGTGATTCCTAAATATTGTAATCAATCCAAAGCATTTTTAATGAATTTTAATTTAAAAAGTGGAGACTGGCCACATGGTTTAATACTGCCTGACTGTAATATTCTGACCAGTGACAGCTGGTGACCTCCCAATTTGGTGGAGCAGAAGGCCGAGACCTGGTCCCTTTGCTCAAATTGACTCCACCCAATAGTATAGACGCTCCCCTTAACGCTATATTAAACTTTATAATCCCAGCCCAATGACCTTATATAGGCCTTGCCCACTGACTCCACCCTGATTTTTGATTTTTTCTTATTGATACATTTTAGATTTCCTGACAATAATTGTATTCAAATCTCTCTTCTATTTCAACTACACAATATACACTGCTACTCAACATTTTTAAAATAGGACACAAAGGTTTGTTACTGGACATTCAAACACCTTTCATATCTCCTTCCATATGCACAACCACAGTTCGCACATCACTTACTTTTTTTATATTTTTAAGAATGCACAAAAGCCAAAAAGTGCGTTCAGGGAATTAATGCCAGTGTCATTATGGGAGAATGCTGGAGGTAATTCACCTATGCAGGTTCCCCCCTCTTACTTGACAGATGCAGCTCCTTCACCCGCCCTTTCAAAGGAGGTACTCCACTTGATGTTAGCTAAAAGGCTGAGAAGCAATTTACTACTTTACTTAATTATTATCTTGATGAGGTTGAGATGGTGCTGGCCCTGCTTACTTTTGTTATGCTGAGAAGTACCACCATTGTCTTGATGAAGGTGAGGTGGTGCTAGTTCTGTTAAATTATTTAGGTTAATATATTATATGATGTTACAATTATACTAATGCACTATATTGCATTACTTTACAATATGATCTATTGTATATGAATATCAAAATAAGCAAATGTTGTGCTTATAATCATAGGGCCCTATGCTAATCCTAATAAAAGCAATTACACGTGCCTTAAAACCCCCAGAAATTTCTACCTATGTTAATCACCCATTCCTAAAACATTTAGAGAGAACTGCTACGAGTGACTGTGGCAAGCCGGATTTGAAAACTAGGACACACTTTTCTATTGAGTTTTGACACCCAAACCCTATGCTAACAAGATTTTACAGATCACTCGCAAATAAGTTCAGTGCTCTGACTACAAACTGTCATGGACCCTTTTCCAGGGCCTGGATCCTGATCCATTGAGCCACCAGAAGACCAACTACACCATTGGAAAATGAGTAGGGGAACTATATTGCCAAATGGGAAATGTGGGCAGGTGGGTGGTTGGGTGAATAGCCCCAAAACATAGTGCCATATTATACCATGATGCTTCATGTGATCTTATGGTATATGTATGTAATTCCTCATGTAATATTACTGTGTTCTGTGTTATATTTAAACTGAGCGACTAAGTGATCTTGATGGGGTTAAAAAAGGGTGTGCAGAGTCTGCAGTGAGCAGACATACCTATTGTATTGTTATCTGTTATGGCCCATTGCTAGCAAATTACATCTGCCATGTACTCTATCTAAGGTCTGGACCACTCAAACACAGAGACAGCAGGATGTGCATTAGAAGGTAGCCCTATTGTTCTCAGGTGCAAGCCACTAAGTTACTTCTATACCCTTGTAGTTTTCCACCACACCCTCTCATTGTTACATTATGTACACCCCCTCTATATCTAACTGCTATAAATATTGCTGACTTTTAGACATATAGAAATTGTGTGTTCTTGTATGTGCTTCTTGGTTGCTGTGATCTGATCATATCTCCACCCTGCAAGTATATTGTGCTGGTCACTACCACAAGAACCAAAGACCACTTGCAGTGGCTTTTAAAACCATGGCGGACTCCACTAGCACCTCTTAAAGGGACAGGAAACCAATAGAAAATAACAAAAAAACATTACAAATGAAGGCTTTTCTTTAATATTGGAACATATCTGCAATCTAAAACTATTTAATTGTCACATGTGACTTATCAGACATATGGAAACAGGAAATATCTGCCCACAGCTGGAGAAATCTATTAAAGAGAAAGTACAATCATAAGTAGCCTCAGCAATCAGATAATGCTGGTACAAATAATGGATTACAGTCACAGAGACACAAATGTGAATATATAAATCCTATGGCCCTCATTTAATTGCGATTTGGCCAATTGAATAGGGCTCTAAATAAGCACATAACATATATGTTTTAAAGAAGTTTTTAGTTAGTAAGCATCTATACAAAAGCAAAGTTTTCACTAACTAAAAATGTATTTAAAAATAAATATGTTATGTGCTTATTTAGAGCCCTATTCAATTGGCCAAATGGCAATTAAATGAGGCCCTCTATATACATCAACAAGTTTGACCTCAATATGCTTGGCTGCAGCTGTCTTGGAAATCCCACTCCATTGATGTTGTGCAAGTGAAAACATGTATACCAATAATGAGCATTTGACAATTAGTGAAAGTCTTAATGTATCAATTAATTATTAATTATGCGTGTCAGATGGTTAACAACTCTTCAGTGGAATGGTGTGGCCCATTAGTGTCACAATGTATATATTAAAATCTTAACTCACAATAATTAATAATGAACTTGATCACCCATGCTCTACAATATAATGATGAGGACATTTAAATATGTGCATGAATATATATTGGACATATTAAGACATGTGATCACTTGTAAACCACACTTGTGCCACTAGAATGTTATGGAATCAAAGAATACATGAAGGTATGCCTATAGAGGATGATGACCAGTATCCAAAAACATAATAGTGACATTTTTGTTATGTATGTTGATGTCCCAAATCTCTTAACAGAAGAAACCTGCAGAAACATGGATAATGGTTTAACATTATAATTGTTTATTGAATACACAGAGGACAGTTATAAACATATATGACCATGCATTAATATCATGGGTGTGGTGTGGGATTCAAAAGGACAAGAGGCTAGAGAAATTGGGAAAACCTAAAGGGGGTCATTGCAATACTGAATAATAATAATGATGCATAGCATCTAGTAGGGTTACATGTTGTCATTACATCAGATGTAGAAAAATATAATTAAAATATCCATATAATAGAAGTAACCAGTAATGAGCATAGTACATACATCATGTCTTCATCTACTCCATTACACATATGCTGAGAATCAAGGACTATGTAAACCAATTAAGTTACATACAGTGCGCTCAGAATGTAATCCAATTCAATTACATACAGTGTGCTCAGAAAAAACAATAAATGAAAAAAGGGCTGTCATAAGCTAAAAAGGTAGAGGGGGAGAAAAAAATCTGTATGTACACTACAGTGGGGATACTGTAACAATAAACCAACTTACCTGAACCTCACAAGCAGTGCAAAACGTTCTACTGTATATCAGTCATTTGAAATTACTTGCCATCACTACTAGAAATGATGTGCATCTCACAAGGATTGCTCACCTGTGAGGCCACAGTACAATCGCCAACCCTCTAGGAGATTTTAATGCATGTATTAATGCTGCCTTGGAATAAAAAGTCAGTTTTGGACCATAAAAATTCCACGCCAGATCTGCATTGGAAGGATTTGAACCGATTAACAAACATGTGATATTGAACATGATATATGATTAAACAATGGCGTATGAGATAATTCTGTTGGGGTGTCATTAATGTAATGGCTATCTGATAGCCGCTGACTATTTGTTTCACTCACATTTATTAATAGCAATGCTTGCGGGTGAAGAGGATGCCTTCATGGACCTGAATTGTGCCTAAAAAGAAAGACAAATGTATTTCTAAGGAAAAAACAAATCTAGGGACTGTACCATTTCTTCTCAACGACATTCCTTGTGGTTTATCATCTGGTGAAATGTGCAAAATAACCTTATGTGGCAACATGGAAGAGGATCATGGCCTATGTGATGGGGCAGCCATCTTCTTACAAAATATTACCATCGCTTAGGTCATGATCCTCCGCTCTGTAGCCAGGTTAGATAATGCCAACACTTGGACCAATTGATTGTCACTGAGGAGTGCTGTTGAGTCAAGTCCTACGTTCAGCCCCTACTTCCTCTTCTGCTTTCTCACAGGGCCCTCACGCCACATCACTGTGCCCAGTCTCTACTCTGGGGGAAGTTGTAGGGGGAGACATCCCCCCTGGAGGAAGCAACTGCAGTGTGCCATCACTTGGTCTCGGGTATGCAATAAAAGCTCTGGTCTGCACACCCACATAATGTTCACAGACAGTAGACATGACTTAAATTAATTTTCATTGGGTAAGGAATTTTATTGGGTAAGGAATTTCTTACACTTTTTATTGTAGATAAATATAAAGATGCCTATACCTTGTTATGAAAATCAATTTATGTTATCACATATATTGTTGGCAGTGTTGGGGCGTTTGCGATGTTGGTCACGCTTTTGCGTTCCTCGCACAGCAAAGGACGCCTGCGAGCCTCGTGAAGCCTCATGGCCACGCACAACTTAGGCTGAAATGAGCCGCGCAGTACTTAGGCGAGCAAAGCGAAGCGAACAGTTGTTCAAGTGCGTAACTATAAAAACCTGAAAAAATAAGGAAATCATGTACAAAACATTATATCACACGCAACACAGGGGGAGAGACTGGAAAGCCTAAGCGAGAAATAAAATTGGGGCCTAAAAACGTAACATTTTTGAATTAGCATAAAAGCGAGGCTCAGCAACGCCAGGCTCACAGAACTTACAAAATACATGACGCCGAAGACAGTAACACTTACACGAACAACAACAGGCACAGGACTTTGAAAATAAAACCAAAGGCAGTCAGCGCGCGCCATCAGACATTCAGCAGACACTCAGAGGAGAAGAGACAGGGGGAGATGCTGGAAAGAGACACGTGGCATTCCCAAGCACTAAACCCTGCAATGAGCGGCCTGTACAGTAGGCGAGAGGAAAGGCTCGCAATGAGCACCGAAGGCACTTATTGAGAGCCAAAGGCGCTCATTGCGAGACATGCAATGAGCTCCAAAGGCGCTCATGGTGGGGCTCGCAATGCGCGACGAACGTGATCATTGTAAAACAGAAAAGTTACAATTTTATTCCTGTCATTGTTGGTGGGCAAGTTACTAGTTACATTATACTATTTATTTTCTTTTGCAGATAGTACCTTTTATAATAATACAACCAGGACTAAGTAAAAGTAAAATGTTATTAGTTAAACTGTTACCATGGCAAATATAGTAATAAATAAATAAATATAACAGCATCGCAAGTAATCTCTGGAGCCTTGAGAGCAAATACCAGACAAATACAAACAAAAAAAGTGAAATATTCAATAGCAAAGTTATTGTGTTTAAAAATGCATATTAAAATGAGTATAACTGTAGTCTGTTACTGTACACTTTTTCTGCATATAAAGAGCCTTGTTCAATTTGAAGCCTGCATTTCGTGGAATATAGGCCGTATGTCTGCAGGCGTGCTGCAGGCTCGCAGTCTGCTACAATTCCAGTGCTATTCGATTGAACGGGGCCCGCAAGTTATGGGCCGAAACCGTAAACCAAGCACTTGTATGTAGCATTTCAGGGCAGGAACATGATCAATTCAATAAGGCCTAAACTACCCATTTAGAAAATAGCCAATAGAAAATGAAACCATCATCATTAGGTCATGGAGGTTACATGTCAATCAATTAGCATTTAGAGGTCCGATATGTGAAACATAGAAATAATAATTTTTTTATTGGCGGTTTGTGAGCTTGAGACTGTTGTGCAATTAATTCTAGTTTTTTCATCGCTTTCCCCATCATTTAGAGTGAGATATTGAATTTGTATTTACTGTGCTACGAACATGTATTTAACCCCTTTGTGGGTCCTCTGTAGTACTCATAGGATTTTCTTCTACACTTGCTGTTTACGGGTGTGAAAACATTTGCGGGCTTGAGGAATTGTAGCAATTGAATAGCAATTTGCGATTGTAATTCTTGCGGACGTGAAAGATCAAAGACTTAGATGGGGCGTAAGTTACGGTTGTAACAACCGCACGAATTTCAAGCCTGTAAGACTTAGCCCATTTTCGGCTCACAAATAAACACCAATTGAATAGCAAATGAACTTACGACCTCCATTACAGGCTACTGTAACTTACAATTGTTCAATTGAATGAGGCTCATAGTTATTTAGAAATTAATTGATTGCTTATACAGTATGGTAACACAATCCAAAAATTAATGGAAGCATATTACAATATGTAAGGTTAAATCAATTTTATATTCACCACACTTTCAAAGCAGATTCCATCAATAATACAGATTAATTGAACCAATCACATATATAGTTCTCAGCAGCGCGGGCTTGGCAAAATCCGTTGCTAATGCAATGGAGAAACTGCGGATCTCGCGACGGCGCTCCTTGCCATAGGCGCTCATCTCTACGAAACCGCGTGACTTAGGCAGGGAGCGCCGAAGGTGCTCACTGCGCCGGTGGAGATGAGTGCCATAGGCATTCATCCCTACGACCCCACAGGACTTAGGCAATAAGTGCCAAAGGCGCTCTCTGTGCTGGTAGAGATGAGTGCCATAGCCATGAGTGCCATAGGCCTTGCGTATCATACCTACAACCCGCTGGACTACACATCAATACACAACCCAAAAACACAATTCAAAGTACGAGACAAAAAAAGAGAAAAAATCGCCTATAAATTGCCTATAAAAATTACGGCCCCTAACACTTACAAAATAAAACTACCACTGAGGGGGAAAAAAAAAATACGAGCCGCAAAAAATACGAACTGAACGACCGCAACACACACAGTGAAAAACGCGAAAAACACACTAAATATAAAATAAAAAAAATAAAAAAATACACACACAGCAAGGGGGGACAGCTAGGATGTCTGGGAATGAGGTTACACGCCAATTTCAATAGAATTTAAAGATTTTCGCTACTCGAAAATCCCCTAAGCGAGAGAAAAAATGGCAGCTGAAAAAAAACTAAAACAAGGCTACATGACCCCTAAGCACGCAAAACACCGCCAAGCACGTACGACTTTACACAGACCCGTACGACCTACTAAATACACTATTAGAAAGCACGCTAAATGCTCCACACTCGCCTAAAACATACACAATCGCAGCCATTTTACGACACTAACTGCACACTAATAACATTAACATTACAAAATGCGGAACTACACAGCTAAACAAACAGTTTCCCCTCGCGCCTCTCACACAGCTTATATACACTACACACTGCAGACATTGCTGCAACTTACACCTCAGCTCACCAACAGTGCAAATCTGCATTGTATGCTGCAGGAACATCAAAACAGATTGTTAGCTCTTCTGCCTATTGCTTCCTGCAAATATTAATTCCAAATAGGTAAAGTATATTAATGTATAACTTTAATAAATAATTAATTTACATAAAAAAATACATACAGAGAAAAAACCAAATACAAAAACACTGATTACAGAATCACAATAAACGATAAAGGCGTTCAGCGCGAGCCTCACAAGCAGCGCTGGCTCACATTGCCAGCCAAAAGGCAATTTTGTGTACCAAACAGCATTACCTCCCTTGCAATTCAATTGCCGTAATTTTTTGACGGGCAAGTCGCTAATTTATTATATCATGCTGTGTCCTTATATTATATGAGGTTATTTTTCTATTTTATATGTTTCTGCCTCTCTATTTTTGTGTATCGCTCTATCCCTGTCTCTGACTATCTGTATGTGGGTCTATAAAAAGAGAGAGAACATTCATAATAGCATAAAAGTGCTATTATTAATAATGTTATAAATATATGTGAACTAGTTTATTTCCATACATTTACTTCCCTTGCCTTATATGGAAAAATGGATGAAGGAAGAGCACGTGTTTGCTTTTTGAGGTGGATTCCTATTTTGGTTTGTGCAATTAGTGTTTTCACATGTTTTGTATGGTTCATAATAAAGGACCAATAGGAAACCAGATAGGTGTGCTGGTTTGGAGAGTGCATGTAAGGTGTGCAGCCAGACTATCAATAGCACACCTAAACACCTCCTGTATACTCCATGCCCTCCACACATATAGACAATTCTCTGACCTTACTGTTAGGAGTGGACCTATAAGGTTCAAGGGCAGTGGTAACTGGTGACTTTCCAAGTTGGTGGGGCGGAAGATAGAGACCTGGCCACTCCCCTTACACTGACTCCACCCAACAGTATAAACTCCTTCCCTTCACAACATGTTACCTGTATAGGCCCTGCCCAGTGACACAGACCCCACCCACTTGATTTTTTTTCCCTTATGCTGGGAAGTTCCTCCATTTTCTTGATGACATGAAATAATTAATAGAACACATAAAAAACATGTAAGATCAGGATGTTTGGCCGTGGCAGCTCATAGAAATATAGAAAAGAGAGAGAGAGAGGGGAATAGAGAGAGAATGATAAAGAGGGATAGAAACAGAGAGCTAGGGATGGAGAGAGGAAAGGATAGAGAGAAAGGGGGATAGAGAGTTAGAGAGATAGATAATATGCCTCTTCTTCTATCCCTCTCTCTCCCTCTCTTCTTCACACATAGCATATATTTTTTACAAAAGCAAGGTCTTCACTAACTAAAAACTTCTGTAAAAATAAATATGCTATGTGCTTGTATAAAGCCCTATTCAATTGGCCGAATTGTAATTTAATAAGGCTGTTTGTCGGTACATTAAAAAAATGGATCCTCTGAAGAGGCAACCTGAAAGCAGAAAAAATTGAGTAAAAACATAAAAACCCCTTTCTTTAGAACAGCAAAATATATAATTTTGCTTTATTTTTGGAGTTTTAGAATAAGGAGACATTGACTTCAATCAAGCAAGAAGAGGACGTGATGCATAGCCCGATTGGTCCAGAGCAGAAGAGTGAGCACCAGGGCATTGGTGAACATCTCTGAATGGACATTAGTGTGTTCGTGTTTTCAGTTGTTCAGTAATTTCTGCTAATCCACAAGGCTTTTATGACAAAGTTACTGGAGTGGGTTGCCAGTTTCTTCTCCAGTGGACTTCAATTTGTCTGATCTCTCTGCTATGACCTACCACTCTTGCGTTACCCTATGGTATATTTCATACCATTACAAGGTATTGATCCAGAAAGGGGACATTAGGGCTGGTAAGTGTAAGTGATTCTTGTTTTTACAGGGTTCATTTTTTATTTTATGTTATATTCTCTTTTTATTTTTTTGTAATATTTTTTATTTAATTCACTTTTTTATTTTATTGTAATTAGTGATGTCGCGAACATCAAATTTTGGGTTCGCGAACAGCGAATGAGAACTTCATCAAATGTTCGCGAACGTGCGAACCGCCATAGACTTCAATGGGCAGGTGAATTACAAAACCCACATGGACTCTTTCTGGCCACAATAGTGATGGGAAAGTTGTTTCAAGGGGACTAACACCTGGACTGTGGCATGCCGGAGGGGGATCCATGGCAAAACTCCCACGGAAAATTACATAGTTGATGCAGAGTCTGGTTTTAAGCCATGAAGGGCATAAATCACCTAACATTCCTAATTTTTTTGGAATAACATGCTTTAAAACATCAGGTATGATGTTGTATCGATCATGTAGTGTAAGGGTTACACCCGCTTCACAGTAACAGACCAATCTCCCCGTTTAATGCACTGCAAACAACCGCAAACAGTCTATTTGCACAACCGCAAACTCCCCATTTGCACAAGGTTGGATACCAAGCTAGCCATGTCCCGTTCCTTGTCCTTACTGATGTCATTGAAGGTCTCTTCCTCCACCCAGCCCCCAAGGGTCCCCAAAAGTTGACAACAAGCCCCCTGGGACGCCTGCTGTGTTTGGTCTTCCACCTCCTCAAAGCCACCTTCCTCCTCTGACTCCTCTTCTTCAGACTCCTCTCTCTGCGTTGCCTCTGTCTGCGTTATTATAAGGGGTGTACTGTTAAGTAGTACTATTTCTATCGGATTAATCCCTGTTACGTCCACTATCAGGGGACGTGTATATGGCATGGATTTTTGGAAGCGAATTTGGGTCACTGCGCATGCAATCTAAGGTGCCACCAGATATGAGTGTCACTGTGCACTGGCAAAAGTTGGCAGAGTAGATGCAATAGGCCTCACACACACGCCTGTAGGCAGGCAACTGATATTCAATCGATTACAGTCAAAAAAGTGTTGTTTTATGTCACTTTATACTACGGTTGCACCAGATATGACGTATCACTGTGCACTGGCAAAAGTTGTCAGAGTAGATGCAATAGGCTTCACACACACGCCTGTAGGCAGGCAACTGATATTCAATCTATTACAGTCAAAAAAGTGTTGTTTTATTTCACTGAGCACAATATAAGCTGTTAGGTGTTACCCTGTCACACACACACGCTGGCAGGCAGGCATATGCAATTAGATTACACAGAAAAAAATTATAAAATAAAATAAATGATGTTCTAGCCCTAAAAAGGGCTTTTTGGGTTGCTGCCCTTCAGATGGAAGGCTCTGGAAGGGAGTGTATGCTGCTGATTGGCTGGAATGTGTCTGCTGACTGTGAGGTGCAGGGTTAAAGTTTCCTCAATGATAAAGAATAGGGGGCAAACCCAAAAGCGCAAGTGTTCGCCGTTCGCTGCGAACGCGAACATGCAAAAATCGCTGCGAATAGTCCGCGGGCGAACTGTTCGGGACATCACTAATTGTAATGAATATTTTTTATTTTCTGTAATTTTTTAAAATGTTCAGTAATTTAGGTATTTTGCTATTTTTGTATTTAGTATTTTTTTATTGTTTTAGTCAGTGTTTTTTTTTTTATTTTTCTAACTAATGTTTTGTTTTATCTTTAAGTAAATTACTGCTAATTTTAATGTTTTACAGTGTTAGTGTAGTGTTTTATTCATAGTGTGTCATGGGAATCCTTGAGGATCTCCGGAGCACATTGGGGGTTTATTGTAGTTTATCATGTGGGTCCCCCATAGATGTTAGGTGTTAAATAGTAGGGGTTTAATCAGTAATACCAGGGTGATCCTTTAAGGACCCCCATGGTAATAAGCAGTTAGTTAGACATACCATAGGGGTTCTTTTACAGCGCTGATGGTATTGTGTTAAATTCTAGACATCACTGAAGTCCCTAAAGGACCTCCATGACAAGGCATAACTAGATGAGACCTCCAAGGCTAGTGTGTAGATGCCACATGTGTCCTTACAGGACAACAAAGGCATAGAGGTTGTATATATGTGTCAAATGTTTAAGGGGTAACATTTAGTTGCCATGGAGATCTATTAAGGACTTCCGTGACACTGGTTTCTCTATGTAGGTGTCATGGGGGTCGCAATAGTCTCCCATGGTTATAGTTATATAGTGGTGATAGAGTTTGAGTGGGGAACAAATAGGCATAGGAGTTTCCTTAACCATGTGGGAGGAGGGAATCCCCAGGGTTCCATCGGCAACAGCTTGGGAGAAGGAAATGCCATGGGGTTCCCAGGGATTGTAGGAGTGATTGGCAGTGGTGATTTAAACCCCCTGCCGATCACTTTTTCACTTTTCAGTTTAACAAGGGAAGGGATTTATATTGATTCACCATAGTGTTCACAGCAGTGCTGCATTGAGACCATACAAGCATCATGGCTGCAGTGGGGTTTATTAGAGGGTGGATTTTGATCTCTATGTTATCTGTGATACCTAAATATATTAAAAAAAAACATACACTACTAATTCTCCTCTATCAGATGCATTTATAATCCAGTTCACGTACATATCCCTTTAAACAGTAGTGCCATTAAATAATATTATTTGCTGACATAATTAAGATCACTAGATCAGAAGGCCAGATTAGCCAAATTATTCAGAGCTGTTTTATAATATGTGACTATTTAGTAAACTGGTTGTTCATTTATAAACCTCCAATTTGAAACATTATGTCAGCTCCACAAAGGTCCCCTTAAATATGTTTTTCAAACAATGATGTGATTACACCTCCATAGATCAAGTCATACAGTATACCTTGAATTACCACAATACTATTTATACAACAAGACATACAAATATATTTAACATGCATATAACCACTCTAGCAAGCTGTTACACACACATTTAATGAATCCAGTATTATAGTGCAGTGAAACAACAATCTCTATTGTACAGTGAATACACCCAGAACTGAACATGGTACCACTAGTACAGGGAATGGCTAGGCCTAGAGGATCAGTGCAAAGAGAATACTACACACAGCCCTGACTGGCACATGGTAATTTGTGACAAGGGCAATTAACTTACCAGTGACACAACACAATGAAACATAGGTAGAAAAATCACTAGGTTGAAGCAGGAGAATTTTATTTAACTTTATGAATACTATGTTTATATAAGCAACATATATGTTATTACTTGATCAAGTATGTTAGAGAAGATCACTGCAGTCAACCCCCTCTTTTTCCCCTTTATTCAATAAACCACACCACCTTTGGGTAAATCAGGCCACAGCCACTTTTATTAAACAACTGTCAACATGACAGACACATACCTGGTCACAGAAGGTTTAGGCAAAACACAAGGTTTAAGCACCATTGTTTGCTGCAAGCTAAGTCTTCCCATGGATCAATATGGGCGGTACTTAAGCCAACTCCTAACCCAGGTCCCTGGTCTTTCCAAACAAATGTTCCTGGCAGCAAAGCGCCTGCCGTAAGTGAACGCTAGCACCCAGGATGTGATTTGCTCCCCACGTCTGAACCCAAAACAACCTTTTTCATTCCTGCTGGGTGAGTATAAATTTAATGCCATGGCTTCAAGATAAACCCCATCTCTGAGAAACTTACAATCATTCTCCTGGGACTCAAAAACAGCATGCCTAAAGGATATACTGCCAAGTTTTTTAATAAAAGATACCATGGTCTTATTCATTTTCTTCCTACAATTTTATATCTTAATAACATCCCAAGCTGTCTGCCAATGAGAGCTTTTTACTATTTCTGACCACACTATTCTTACCTGTGGGAATCTAACTACAATCAACTTTATATCACCCTACATCCACTTTATGAACATTCAACACTAAGATATCTGGTGGCATACAACTCTCAATATAGTCTATGACTATATCCAACACATTCTGCCATCAAAGTCCTCTGATTCCCATCCAGCAAAATTAAAATTCCTCATCATCTAACCCCAACATAAGCCTTTTTAGTTTCTCCTTTGCCAGTTTCTTTGACCAATAATTGTATGCATGATCCCAGACCCATAAACATTTGCAGGCACCTGTACACATACAAAAGATATTGGAAGATAATAGATGAGGATGGATGTAGGAACAATATGATAGATAAAAATCTGCTTACCTCTGGCCTCCTGATAAGTTTTAGACTTTAGAATAAAAATGGTAAAATGGGAAACCTCATCTATTACATTCCCACAAGTAATGCCACCAGGAATGGATTTTCTGGGACTCACCAATTCACTTATTCTAAATGCACCAGGGAAAACCAGAGAGAAATCAGTACAGAATAGACAAACTTCCAATTCATTAAAACAAACTACGAACAGGGCAGATATAAAATTGGTCAACGGGAATAGATGCTCTCTTTATTCCTCATTAGGCCCTTTACTACTTTATTTACAAAATATTTGGTAATATCCTCCCAACTTGAAGCTTAAACCAAAAGGAAAGAGCTGTGATATGCTAATCTATAGAATAGCAGGATAACTGCAATTTTGGCAGCTTAACATGAACCATAACAAAATATGAACTTCCTGACCCTTGCTATTCCTTATCTGTTACTCTTCCCCAGGCCTCTGCCCTTTCATTCCCTTTAGATTATAGCGAGTTTCCAGTCATGTAGGGTGCTTTGGCAAAAAGCACTTTCTGCAAAGATTCTAAGCTCAAAGCGCTGTGCCCTTACAATATTAACAAATTCAGAAATTGATTTCCTTGTTCTTATCCCCTGTACAGCGCTACAGAATATGTTGGAGTGATACAAAAAAAAGTTAATAATAAAAGTTAATAATATGATAGGTGGGATGACATATAGAAACCCAGGATTCTAACTACCACCATTCCCATCAGGTTCTCTGATAAGCTCCCCAGGTGAATGCAGCTAATGCATTGTGAATTAACCTGGATATTTTAGGAAGCTGAGGTTCCAAAAATGATGGGGAATGGGAGCATCCTTCTCTGCTGCCTCCGGAGCCAACTAGCTAATTTTATCTGACAGCCATACAAGAGTCAGCAAAGGAATGGGACACTCCAGCTACATGTCTAGCTCTAAACGGAAGGTTGCGTTCCAAAGTGTGCAGTATGAGATGCCTCAATAGTCTAACCACTGGAAGTGAGGATGCAGACTGAGACTTGATGGCTTGAGCTGCCGCTAAATTATCAGTGAGAAATATAACTTCTTTGCCCTTAAACTTGTCTTCCTAAATGAACAATGCCAGAACTACAAGGAATTATTCACGATACATTAAATTCTTAGTCAGACCTGCCAAAACCCATTCTTGAAGACAGCACTCTGAACACCAGCAACCCTTGAAGATATGCTCTGACCAGCAGATCCAGTAGCATCAGTGATACACTTTAGTTACGTATTAGACTGAAAGTCAGAACTAATGAAAGAACGGCCATTAAAAGTATTTAAGAAGAATATCCATCATTTAATACCGTCTTTTAAAGGCTTAGACAGTCTAACATGATGATGAGAATTCAACACTCCTGCAGTTGCTAGGGACAACCTGCAGCAAAAAAATCCCACCCGGTTGAAAGGGTTGAGTATACTCTCAGAGAAGTCAAAACTTCAAACCAAGCATCTATATCTTTATCAGCCCAAGACATGCCAGGAAGTGATAGGCTCTGATGGATTTTCTTGTCATAACGCCATCAAGCCAGGCCACTATATGTCTTACAAGCTTCAGAAATTCTAGAAACATATGTGAAAAGTGCGGAGCACTGCTTAGTATATTGTTCTCCTATGACACTGGGTAAAATACAAAAGACTTGCAGACAGTTTTCAATAATCTAGGGATTCTTTTATACTGCTTTTTTTTATCAGCCTCTTTTTTAATCTCCTACTGTAAAATCATCATTAATTCCAGAATATCTAGGAGTAAAGAAAATAATTTCAAAAATGTATTATCCCAAATTATTTGTTTTGAGATGGTTTCCTAATCCCCAAGTAGTACAAAGTCTCAAATGCCCTGTCAGTAACTTTGGTTGTTTGAACTTATAGTGAGAATGACTTGTCTATTTTGACTAGCCAAAGATGGGGAAGGGGCTTGAAGAATAACCACCAAATGTGGAATATGAGCTGAAAAAGGAATTTGAGAAAGTGATGATGCAGAATTAGAGGGAGGAGAAATCCAAGCTAATGTAGAAACACTAACAAGTACAGAACCACCTTGTGTAGATTTAAGTGTCTCTAGCAGCAACTGAACCTGTTGTGCTACGTGTGAAATGTCAGAAGCAGCCCCATCACCTTGCATTTTGGCCCATCCAGTAGAACAGACCCAGACCAGCCAGTACATTAATAGGATGTTGGTAGGCCAGTTGTTCAACAAGGCAGGTTCACTGACTCCACTGTAGATGAGGCCATGTGTTCTTGTTGAGTTGCAGCTGAAGATATTGGCTCATGCAGCATTGCAGCTCCTGCTGCTTCCTGGTGGCTTCTTCACTCGCTGTAAGGAAAACTGATCACAGCTACTGCTCTCCCAATGATGTGAAGTAGACCTATGGTATCTACTTTTTTATGGCATCTGAGATGAGATATAGATCTAGGTGAAATGGATCTAGATCGCCTTTAGCGTCTATAATGGTGAGATCCTTTATGGCAGAAAGAAGCCTAGGATCTAGTTGTAACATAGACATGAGGTGACAGGATGAGAAGAGCAGAAGCTTCAGAAACAAAGAAGTACTGTATCTCTGGATAAAGGAATACCATGAGGGAAGGCAATAGGTGCAGGGGGGCTGGCATAACAGGCTGTGGCTCCTGCAGCAGTGGGGGAGGTGTCAAGGGTGGCAATACAGATGGGGTTAAAATTGCAAATGGCTCACCTGCTGCTTCAGGCAGCCTCGTTGGATCTGCATTGGTCTTCAGCTGATTGGGTAACTTGTGCTGTCTTCCTGTGATGTACTGTTCCTTTAAGATGTCTGGATCTGGGCCTGGTTATCAAGCTGGAGAATTGATGCCCCCCACATCACCTTTGGTTGCTCTTCCATCTGTATCATACAGCGGGGAGCAGGACAAAGATGGAGGAAGAATCACCTCCTAGGAAGGTAAAAGAGGGACAGAAGATGAAGGAGGAACAAACGAGAAGGAAGAAGCAAGAAAGAAGGTAGATGGAAGAATAAGAGAGATAAAGGAGGAGGTGGTCTCACCAGTTGCCAGGTGTGCAGTAATTGATGTTTGTCCATGTGTAATTTGCTTCTTGGAGGCAGTATTATTCTGAGTATGCCCAGATGTACTAGGGACAGTAGAAGAAAGACTTTGGCAACGGGGGGTCACTTTGCACTTTGCACATTTGTTTATATCATTTATATTTCTAACACATCAGTATATATAGGTAACACAGTATTTTTATGAGTTCCATATAACTCTGTTACATTAATGTATATCTTTCACTTTAAAAACATTTATTTTACATATTTTACAACATTCATGATATAGCCACCACATATATTCCTTCTAAAGCTCATTTACAAGATTGGTGATCCAAACTTCAATGAGGAACAAATACAACTGCAGCATGCAAGACAATCAAATCACTCATGCCCAAATCAAAGAGTGGCTTCTTCCGAAACACTACAATTTACATTTTGTTCCTTAAAAACAACTACTTTTCACAGCACTTTCCATACTGGTTGAACCAATATTCCTCAATTGTTCCAACACAACTCACCAATACTATCTAAAATTAAATTTCAGAAAGATAAGTAAAACTTAAAGCTAAAGGTACTCGAAGACTGAGTTTAGAATATTTATAGCATTTTTTGAATAACTTAATTTGCTAATGGACAAAGTGTTTTAAAAACATATATAAAATACAATCTGGGATTTAAATTGCACCTCCAATCAGTTCAACTTCAGTATTAAATCTGTGTAGAAAGACCCTTAGGCACAAGCAGAGACTGTTGTTGATTATATAGCTATTAATGTGTTTCCCCTGAACTGCAGTGGTCCTGTAACTATTACACTATGACTGTATTGTAACATAAATAAATGATTACAATTAATTAGTGAAATTACAAATTCTACAATATTCTGACCAATGAAAAAATAGGTTAGGTGAACAACAATAATAGGGGTCTCCTTGTGTATAATAGGAATGGCTAATATATAGCTTCAATATCCATACATTTATAAACACAAGGAATAACTGATGTGATCAGCAGTGTATAATATAACATAGATAAATATATGAAGAAAAAGAACAGACACCTTTAAATTCCAATCACAAGTTATAAACCCCTCCAGCCAAGAAAAGGGGACTAGTTCTAGCTATTTGTAGTATAGGACTTAGATTTCTGTGAGGGATAGGGGATAAATAGTGGGTCCCCATAGATTTCTCTTTAGGGCCTTCCACTATAAGTGTTAGATAGGGCCACAATAATTTATTTTTGTCCCCTCTGTCTCCACTTCAGCCCTCTCAGTATAATTATATGTATAGACTTTGTTTGGCTATCTTAGTGATATATTTGGTACCCTCATATTATGTATATTTGGCAATATCTACCACTATTGATTTGGTAATTTACTTAATGATAGATGCCACTATACATTCAATTTGTATATATGTATAGACATTTTTTTGGCTACCTCAGTGATATATTTGGCACCCTCAATGAATTACATATATTTGGTAATATCTGTCAGCAATTCATATGACTATTGATTGAGCAATTTACTTATTGACAGAAGCCATTATATAATCAATTGGATCATTTTCTATTCATATTGTATATACAATTTTTTATTGTATATTTGTAAATAAAAGTTATATTTTAATATATCAATTCCATCCTTCTTTTTCAATTTAATTATATACATGCCTATTTTCATGGCTAGAGGGGTTTATAACTTGTGATTGGAATTTAAAGGTGAATATTCTGACTACTTTAAACTGTTTAGAAAAAAAATATCTACGTGGGATGCTTCCATTCCCTGGCTATTTCAAAGAAGAGCTATTACTCAAAAGGAATACAAATTGAGTTGTTTTTTTTTCTTTCTAAACACCTGTTTTCAATTACAGGCTCCACGCTAAAGCTTTTTTAAGGGCCAGCATATGGAACAAGCTCTAGGAAAAGGATTGTCTGCCCAACAATTTGAAGTACAGTTAGCCTTGGTAAAAGAGGTAATTCATTTTAGAAATAATACATCTGTGACAAATGGATTCTATATCCTTCACAGGAAGTCTCTCCTTTGGCTCAGAACAAGTTTTCATTATCACTAAAACTACAGAAGGAAATGAAGAAAAAGAAAGTGAGCATGAGTGGATATAAGTAATAATACAATAAATAAGCCAAGTACTGAAAAATAGACATTCAGATGTATAGAGCAGCTTGTACATAAGAGGCCTACTTCTCAAATGTGCAGCACAGTGAAAAGAAAACTATGCAGCACTGATGATGGTCTACAAACCTTTTCTACAAAAAAAACAAGAATCTGCAAAACATATTTAAAAATATATATATTACAAGAACTTCTGCTCCACTTTTCCTATAAATGATAAATGAAAGCAATACATATTTTACATCTTACAAATGTCTGAAAAGATGTAAAACTTGTATATCTATATATAGTGTAGAAAAGTTAGCATGACCAATCTATTGTATATTACAGAATGATTGAAGTCTTCCCATAGAAATCATTTTAAAGCATGGTTGAGAAACTAGGAAACAATGTAATTATTTTTTATTCCTGGAATATTAAAAAAACTGCTTTTAAAATATTTTAAACTCATCATACAGCTGCCAAACAAAGAAGACAGATCAAAATGTTTCCTCTTGCTTTCACCAGTACTCCTTCATAATGAAAAAGGTATCTCAGTCAGCTACTAGACAAAAACAGTAAATATAATTCCAGGGACTCCCATGGTTATCGGTTGGATGGGGGGTCTCGGGGATAGCATGCAGGAAAGGGGAATTCCCCGCTTTCACCAGGCTCATATCCCTGGATCATGGTAGATAGGCGTATTTGGGGGATCCCTAGACTCCTGGGAAGAGTCATAGGGGTGGCATCAATAAACCCCTTAATTGTTTCTGATATGTGGAATCAAGCCCTGTACCTGACACAATTAAAGTGTTAGGTTAGGTTGATACTAGCATCAGATGATGCTTGCTTGCTTCTCAGAGACATTTTTTGTGCCTCTACGGATTTTTGAGAGTACACAAAGCATTTTTGGATAATCTAGGGATTTACGAGCACTTACAGATTAATGTGGATCATTCAGATTTTAATATATTATGGGCTTTTACACCATTCAACAGACGTGTCTCGAAGAACTGGTTTTGATGTGTTTTGGAATAGGTTAATAGTTAATTAATGAGTAAAATTGTAAACCTGAAGCTCTGAGTCGAAAGTGGAGCCCTAATTCTGCATTTTGTTACCAACCTCTTAGAGTTCATCTATAATCTCGCAAAACAGACTCCAAATAGCAATTTGCAATCACATCAGATCTTCTAAGCTTAGTGCAATGTAAAATGTGTGCATTAACTGAGAGGCGCCGATCAGCTTATATGTATAGGAAGAGAAAGATGTGCTTCCAGTCATGAAAAATACTCGCTTGAAACACAAAGATGCCTGCACATGAACGCCCTTCCTTATGCATTAAAATCTGCCATCATGTAGACATTGCGTGTGTGTGCTTTATCTTTTTTTGTGCATTGCGTGAAGATCTGGTGTTTCTATTAGGGTTAATTCATGCAGAAAATCATAATTTTGTTTACAAGTCCCTAGTACAATTTTCATTACAGTTCATTGTACAATAGCTTGCTCTTCATAACTGTTTTGGAAATCAGTTCTTCTCGATATTTAAAGTTCAGATTTGACAAGAAACACATCTATCAAATCTGTGATTTCCACTGCCTCTTGCTTATTTTCAGGCAGTTGTAAAAAAATGTTAAAGGCTCATATTGTAAAAGAATTTAGTAGTAAGTATTAGGACAGCCCTCTGAGCTGGTCCACACCCACCCTTAAGTACCTAATAAGGGATAAATGATAGACCCTTGTTTGATTACTACTGTATATGTCTGGAGACCTCTGAATTATATATATGTACATATGATGCTTTTAGGGAGTGTGCTAATGTAGCATGTCATTGATAGAAAATAAATCACATATATAGTTGTGAGCAGTGTGGGCTTGCCAAAAGTTGTTGGTAACGCCATGGTAAAATTACGTAATGGTAAGAAGCGAGGGCCGCAGTTGCAGGCCTCAAGCGCGTACCTCGCGAAGTGAGGGCCGCGGTTGTGGCCAGGCAATGAGCCCCAAAGGCGCTCATTGCGCTGGTGGAGGTGAGCGCCTTTGGCGCTCATCCCAACGACCTGTGCAACTTAGGCACTGAGCGCCAAAGGCGCTTATTGTGCTGGTGGAGATGAGCATCATAGGCGCTCATCCCAACGACCCGTGCGACTTAGCCAGTGATTCCCCTAGACACTCAGGACTTCTTACTTTATGCTCTGACCCATGGGACGGCTGCAAAATTACGACCCGTACGACTTACTACCCGAACGGCCGCAAAATTATGACCCGCACAACTTACTACCCGAACCACTCAAAAATACGGATTTAACGGCCCAACCGCCAAAATGGAAAGACCTAAAAAAACACACAAATACCTAAAATTACCTAAAAATACTCACACACAGCACAGATGGAGAGTCAGGTAGCCTCTGAGTGAGGTTGGCAATTAATGTGAGCCATATTTTGCATTTTTCAACGCTCGAAATTAGCCTATGCAAGGAAAAAATGGTGGCCGAAAACAACAAAAACGAAGCCAAACCACCTAAAATCCATCACCAAACTCGGAAGACTTACTCGAAGCCAGTAACACATCCTGCGGCACGTAACACATCGAAAATCTACGCCATTTTCTATGAAGTAAGCAACTAATTTACACAAAATGTCGGGTACAACACAATAGCGCATGCGCACTGCGCTTTAACAGTTTCTACTGGAGCTGTCAGTCTATAAATACTGGACACTTTCTAGAATTTTCTCAATTTCTCCTGAGGTGATGAACAGTGTGACTGTACATTTCTTGGGTGGCGTTACTTCTGAAACAACTTGATTATCATTTTAGAAGTTGAAAACCTGCAAATTGCAGCAAGTAGGTAAGCTATAATTAATTAATAATTAATTAATAAATTAATCATTAAAAAAACTATTTAAGGTTTTAAATATTGCAAATAACATCATTATTTATATAGAGAAGGATTTAGAAGACATTAATCATGTGTAGTAAGATTTAAAAGATAGATAAATGTTTATAATTAATTAATAATCTAATAATTTAAAAAAATACGATGGTTTTAAATATTGCTAATAACAACATTATTCATGTGCAGAAGGATTTAAAAGATAGATAAATGTTTATGTGGAGTAAGATATTGTAGATTTAAAAATAAGAAATAAATAAAAAAGTAAAGCTCAAAAATACCTATGATTAACAGAGTGTTTACAAAAAAAATATGCTCTTAGCAAATTACATTAATAGTTACAGTGGCTATCAACATTTGCATATTCCTGTCATTTTCCACAGACTCTGTGAGTGTCACTGACTAACTTGTTTCACTGCTCGGTTTAACACAGACTGTAAACTCTGCACAAATTTACAGACAACAAATTACATCAAACAGGTAACGTACATGAATTTAATCAATTAAAAAACATTGTATTGACAAAAAAAGTCTGGTCTTAATTGAAAAATGATTTTAACATTTGCATCTCTCTTTCTCATTTTCAACAGATACTGCCTGAAGAGTGTCACAGGAAGATTGGCAGCAGGGGACCCTCTGTCATTTATACACAACAAATTGAAGACAACAGGTACAGTATAACAAGTAAAAAAATTATATATTTTAGCTACTGCTGTTTACACATATAAAATGGAAGGACCTATCCTGTATTGTGTGCGCCTTTGTGGAATCGGACTGCAACCTAACTAACGCTCTAAGCCTAACCCTATAACCCTAACCTCCTAATGCAAACATTGGCGCACACAAAACAGGATACAAAAAAAAAAAGGTCACTCTAACCCCTAATGCCAACAGTGGCGCACACAAAACAGGATAGTACAAAGAATGCTGGTAACACATAAAAAATGGAAGGATCTATCCTGTTTTGTGTGCAACACCCTCTAAGTCTAACCGTATAACCTAAACCCTTATTGACAACAGTGGAGGAAAAAAAATACCACAAAAGAAAAAAACAAACACTGCTGTTTCCACATATAAAATGCAAGGACCTATGCTGTTTTCTGTGCACCCCATTACCCTAACCCCCTAATGCCAACACTGGTGTACACAAAACAGCATACGACAAGAAATGCTGTTAACACATACAAAATACAAGGACCTATCTTGTTTTCTGTGCGCCTCATAACCCTAATCCCCTAATGCCAACACTGAATGCCAGGACCTATCCTGTTTTCTGTGCGCCCCATAACCCTAACCCCCTAATGCCAACACTGGTGCACACAAAACAGGATATGACAAGAAATGTTGTTAACACATACAAAATACAAGGACCTATCCTGTTTTGTGTGGACCTTTCACGAAATGCACTGCAACCTAACTAACCTGCTATGTCAAACCCCATAAGCCTACCCCATAATGCAAACAGTGGTGTACACAAAAAAGGATAGGAGAAGAAGAAAAAAGATTTAAAAATAAATGACAAACATTTCAGTTAAAAAAAAATAAAGAAAGGATCAGAAGTACTAATGTACTACTTATATTTACAGATTACTATGGCGGATATGGAAAACAAAGAGGAAAAAAAAAGATGTCAAACACACAACCTGTACAAAGATGGAAAGATCGACGGACGCCAAGCAAAAGAAAACCCAAAGGCAAACAAAAAACAAAAACATATTGAAAATTTATTAGAACAATCTAATAACAATTTTAATGCTGATTTACAGAGTAATTTTAGTATATATGTTCTCAGAATTCTCCTTTAGTTAAATCATTAACAGTAGAGGTTCATAATTGTGGTATGATGAATATTGTCTGTTAGTTTTGAGGGGCTTATCATTTCCAACAAGAAAGACCCAGATATGGCTAGTTCGTTAGTTGCTGTCAAAAAGGCAAGGTAAGACTTCCACAAAGACAACACTTCCCAACATATTTAAAAAGCATTATGACTGAGCCTACTTTCCCTAATTACCAAAATTTCAATATAAAAATAAGATCGGAAAATAGTGGCATACCTTTTGCATCTATGGGTGCAACATTAGCTCGAAATGTGCCAGGACATGGCCCTTACTGCTTCAAAGTACAAGGATAAATTTATCATTGTACTTCTCATTTACATTCAGAAGAAGGGGAGCAAAGATTTCAAAGAAATGTGCTCAACTATATGTCCTAGATACAGTGGAAACTGTTGAACAACGTATGCAGTTTCAAGAAAAAAAAATGCTTATCCATTGTTTTTATAGAGCTTGATAAAATTATGGCCCAAAACCCGAACACTTAAGCTTATAAAAACTTGTGAGAAGTAGAACAACTACATCAATTACCAATCCCAAAAGTTAATATGGTTCTTAAAAGATTGCCATACTGATAAATGCTACAACTATATGTCTACAAATGATATGTCTACAAATATATTTACAAAGGCTATGATGCAGCTACTGTAGTGGTCAAAAGTGCAGAAAATCCAGAACAAACTGAGTTATTACATGATTAACTTGCATCTCATGTAGATGCTCGATATGTAAGTGCGCCAGAAGCAATTTGGCAACTTCTAAAATTTGAAATGCATGATCGTTCACATGCAGTATATCGATTAGCTGTACATTTGCCCCAAAGACACTTAGTTTACTATAATGTTTGAAATGAAAGAAATGCTTTGGCACAAAGTGAGCATCGCCAAACTACACTAACTGCATGGTTTCAATTAAATAGTATTGATTTGGAGGCAAGGGAATTGGTATACTTTGACATTCCCTATCATTATGTTTTCGTTAATGGATTATGGCGAAAACGATAATACCAAGAATTTACACTTTAAATCCAAGAGACCTTGAACGTTTCTGCTTACATTTACTTCTTTTAAATGTTCCAAGTGCACAAAGTTTTGAACACTTGAGAACTGTTAATGAGACTGTTAACTGTTAATGAGTTTATGACACAGTTCATGTAGCTGCTCTAAAGATGTCTAGAAGAAACAGCACTGTGTCAAATGCCACGGCAGATGAGGGAACAATTTGCATTTATTTGTATCTTTTCAAATGCTCCAAATGCATTAGCTTTGTGGGACAAATTTAAAACAAATATGTCTGAAGACTTTTTGCAAAGATACAATAAGCCTATTGCAGAATTAAAAGCATTACTTGAAATTCAAGACGTCTTTCTTTCTCATGGATTTAGTTGTAAATGTTTTAATCTGCCAGATCCAGGAAATACACTTTGAAGATTATGACACTGAGCTTCAAAAGCAAATAACACAAGAACAAATTGAATTGTCGCATTTTTGTTGGAACGTGGAAGAACTGTGCATAGTGGATTTTAACTGCCAGTTACCATTCTGGAAACATCAGTGTCGGATATTCGAATGACATCATTAAAAGCAAAAAAAAAAAAGTAAATTAATTATAATAGATGAGGCTACAATGATGTCATTCCATGCTCTACAATGTATTGAGCGTTTGTTGTGTGAAGTCATGGATAATGAATTGCCATTTGGTGGAAAGGTCATGTTGCTATGTGGAGATTTTAGACAAACATTACCTGTCGTTGTACATGGAAATCGTACAGACATTGTTGAAACATGTATAAAGTCAAGTCCACTATGGAAACTATTTACCCATCTTCAATTACAAAAAATATGAGATCAGAAGGACAAAATGAATTCAATGATAGGCTCATTAAAATTGAAGAAGGAAAAACAGAGCAAATTAATAATTTACCAGATGATTCTGTAGAAATTCCATCTGAAATGATTTGCCAACAGGACAGCATATCGGCTATGTAAAAAAATGCAATAACTACTGAGGATTACGCAGAGCTTGCAAACAAAGTAATATTAACATCAAAAAATAAAGATGCATTACTTTTGAATAATGAAATATTAAAATGAATAGATGCACCACAAAGAAAGTATCACAGTGCTGTACCTGGTGATGACAAAGAAAGTCAGACAAACTTTTAAACTGAATTTATTAATTCATTATTTCCATCTGGAATGCCACCACATATTTTGCAGCTAAAAAAAAGTGCGATTGTCATGTTACTGCGAAATATGAACCCAAAAAAGGACTATGTAATGGGACCAGATTAATTGTTCAAGAATTAAAAGACCATTTCATAAATGCTAAAATTCGGAATGGTACCCATAAAGGTGAAAAGGTTTTCATACCAAGAATAGATTTGGCACCAAGTGAAAGTAGCCTCCCTTTTGTACTTCAAATTAGACAGTTTCCCATCGTCATGGCATTTACTATGATGATTAATAAAACCCAAGGACAAACTTTTAAATCTGTTGGTATCTTTTTAGACAAACTAGTATTTCCCCATGGCTAACTGTATGTTGCATTTTAGAGATGCAAGAATCCAGAGGAAATTACAGTTTATATTGAAAGAAAACCAAAGTCAGGGTGATTTATTAGATGATGGGGGAATTGTTACAAAAACTATTGCCTACTATGAGGTGCTGTAACTTAAATTACAAAAAAGGATAACAATACAACAGATGTACAAAAAATAAAAAAAGGAACAGTGCTTTGATCTCAATAACAAATTCACACAAAAAAAAAAACAGCAAACATAGAGAACAGCGGTTTTATTTAAAGGACGAACGTTGATGTCACTCAGACTCTTTTTAGAAGACCGCCATTTTCAATAACTACAAGAATACAAATAACAAGTGGAAAAAAGTAAAGACAAAGTAACATATTGGAATGTCTTGGAAGTGGCCTTTTGCCATGATTAGCCCCACAAAACAGTTGCATTTTCTTACAATTCCAGTTTAAATGTTAGTACATTAAGTTACTGTTTGTAATGTTAAAATTGGATTTTACAAGGTGGGGAAAGTTGTTTCATTGAATGTAATTAAGGGTTCATTTTAGCAGGAGGATGATCATTTGTTGGACAATTGAAATGTATCATTACATAGAGAGTATTGATCCAGGGAGTTACTGGGGTCAGGAAGGAATTCCACAATTGTCTAAGTTTCACTGGGGGTTTTTCTCTTTGCCTTCCTCTGGATTAAATATTCAAGATCACTGCATTTTCATAAAATTCACGTTTAAATATTATTACATTACGCTAATGTTTGCATTGTTAAATTTGTATTTTAAAATGTTTGGAAAGTTGTTTAATTGCATGTTAGTAAGGGTTCATGTCAGTAGGAGGATGATCATTTGTTGGAAAATTGAAATGTATAATGAAATAGAGAGTAATGATCCAGGGAGTAATAAGATTGGGGTCAGGAAGGATTATTTTTTTTACCCCTTTGACACAATTGGATAAGTTTCACTGGGGGGGGGGGGGGGGGGTTCTGTTTTCCTTCCTCTGGATTCAATACCTATGTGGTTTAACAGTATTTGAAATA
The DNA here is from genome assembly GCA_027410445.1 of Discoglossus pictus. Classification (NCBI taxonomy): domain Eukaryota; kingdom Metazoa; phylum Chordata; class Amphibia; order Anura; family Alytidae; genus Discoglossus; species Discoglossus pictus. Next base: position 428,114,891 of record CM050163.1, on the reverse strand, counting down.
CAAGTTGCATGTTACAAAGCATTATGTAATGGTTTATAATACTCATTCATACAAGTTGAACCATTGTTATATTAGTCCTGCATAGCTGACAATTTAAAATGTTAATATTGTTAAATAAGGATGCAGTTCTTGAACTACAAGTTGCATGTTAAAAAATAAACACATTTACTGTAATTGTTGTACTTATTCATACATAACAAATTAGACATGGAAAAATAACCACATACTGTAGGGTGGCAAACAGCATTCACAGCCTACACATTTCATTGCCAACATTTTTTGATGAGCAAGTCGCTAGTTTAAAATAATTTAGATAACATTTCACCATACTGCACTTAACGTGTAACGACAGCCAGCTTGTTTTTAGCAAGCTTTCACCTACAGAAGTTTTATATCACTGTTGATGCAACTTTGTATGATTGTGCAGGATTCTGATAGCTTCTGAAAACATCCAAGTGGGCTGCCCACACCAGATGAATTGTTTCTATTTTTTTCAGCTAGATGTTATCAATGACATTATATGAGATTATGAAACTATTTTTCTCTCAGTATTATGCATTTTTAGAAAACTCACTAAGAATAATAAAGAAGTGTGATTAGCATAACTTCCTATCTTTTTTTGCATAAAAAATTACAACAGATAAAAACTGTTAGACCAATACAACCTGACATTTTCCTCCTTCTGGATCAGTTTGGCCTTTGGCCTTTTCTTTACTGAGAGATGCCTTAGGTTAGCTCCCAGCATGTTTTTATTCTCTCACTATATGCTAGTTTCCCTTATTCAAATAATATATTAGTCTTCTACAAACTTCTACTCCATACATTTTCAGTGATAACTTAGTATCCCTTATGGAATTGAGTACTTTACATTATAATGTGATTTCTGTTACACAATCCTTAAATGTGAATGATTTAGATCTTTGGACACTAATATATTTTATCAAGCAAAGTGCCTCGAACATTATTATGTTACTATCGACTTGCCCGTCAAAAATGACGCCAACATTTTTTAAGTCTGGCAATTATGTTTGCCACACGATCTGAGCACCTTCGGTGCTCATCGCAAGCCTTGCGCTGATCGCCTTCAGTGCTCATTGCTAGCTTCTCCCCTCTCATTGCGAGCCTCTCCCATTGCAGGCATCACACAACCCGCAAGTTTGTTGCTTTGCAATGAGCACCTTCGGCACTCATCGCGAGGTCCTGCATGCCTGGCATTGTTCGGCTGTTACTGGTTTTGGCTAAGTGTTACTGGCTTGGCTTAAGTGTTACTGGCTTAGGTTGATAGTTACTGTCTTGGCTTAAGTGTTACTGGCTTGGCTTAAGTGTTACTGGCTTAGGTTGATAGTTACTGGCTTGGCTTAAGTGTTACTGGCTTAGGTTAATAGTTACTGGGTTCGGCTAAGAGTTACTGACTTCAGACTCGTTTTCATCCTATTTGAGAAAATTTTTGTTTTTTAGCGGCGATATTTTTCCTCGCTTAGCCGATTTTCTATCTCCTAAAAATGTCAATAAGGGCTCAAATTAGCCTGCAACCTCACTCACAGGCTCCCTGTCTGTCCCCCTATATGTTATTGTGCATTTTTTGGCGGTCTTGTGAGTTACGGTCTTTGGCTGTGATACTGGCTTAGGTAAAAAGTGTTACTGGCTTAGTTAGTGTTACTGGCTTTGGCTATGGGCGTCTTCAATCTCTCTCCATTCTCCATCGGTGGAGCATAATGGGGCAAATTAAATCTCTGACTGGACAGAGGACCCTTAGAGGTACGAGTCCTATGGGCCTTCATTGCAGCATAAGTCATATGGGCCACGTGATGAGCAAGCACCTGCAATGAGCTCTCATTGCAGGCTTCGCTATGCAAGGCCCGCAAATTGCTGGCCTCACTGTGTGAGGCCCACAACGGGACGACAACTTGCAGTACGACAACTATATAGGTGATATACTTTCTAACAATCTGGGCTATATGCAGCTATGAGATGTTTATTATGTTCCTACTATTGGACTAGGCAAGCAACTAAGGGCCACAATAAATACCCTATTTTCTTAAGTACACTACTAAAAAGTAAAAAGCAATTACGAGTGCCCTAACTACAGAGTAAACCCTACCTATCTATGTTAACCCCCCTTCCCTAAAACATTGCGAGCACCCTGCTACGGGTTACTGCTCAGAGTGAACTTCATGACACAGCAGAAGAGCAAGGTTTAAACTTCCAATGAGTTTTGCCCTGACAATAAATTACAAGTTACTTTGAGACACTCTGACACCTAAACCTTATGCTAATCCAAATTTCCCCCTCACTCACAAACTAGAGCATACCCCTAAGTAACCAAACTGAAGAATTCCTTATGGGTACCAAAGACCACTTGTAAAGGCTTGAAAAGCCTTGGCTGGGTGCCGCAGCAGCACTTAAAGAGACAGGATTTTGTCCCCCCTTGCTCCTACAATTAGCCCCAATATAGAACCTTATGGGGCAATAATTAACAATAATTAACTTACTGTATTAACCTAATTAATGACCCATTACCTATTTAACACCTCACTACCTAATTAACCCTTCAATTAACTATTATACCTACACTAATTAAATAAATTAACCCCCACTAATTAACTATTAACCTACCTCTAATTAACTAATCTCCCTCTAATTAACAAATCCCCCTCTAATTAATTAACGCCCTCTAATTAAACAAGCTATTGCCCCTAATTAACTATCTAACCCCCCTAATAAAACTACCTACCCCCCTAATTCTCTATCTAACCCATTAATTAACTCTCTAACCCCCCTAATTAAACTACATATTCCCCCTAAATTACCAAATATAACACATAAGAAGGCTGTGGAGAGGCACATGGAGCATTGCTAATCTTATCTACATCGACAGGAATCATGGCTACTCCTGTCTTGGCAAGTCCCACGTCATTGATGATGTGCAGGTGCCAACATGTACACCAAGACTCATCACGTGACAATAAGTGATAGTGTCAATGTATCAATTAACCTAATGTCATATGTTTAACAACCCTTCAGTGGAATGGTGAGGCCCAGCAGAGTCACAATGTATCTGTATCACAGTATTAACTCACAGTAATCACTATTCATGATGTTAAGGCGTGTTTTAAAAAATAGTGATAATAACATTACAATAAGTGTTAGAACACATGTTGGACATATTAATACATGCCAACACTTGTAAATCATGCATGCGTCACTGGGATGTTCATGAATGCTCACAGAACAGTGCTACAGGATGTAATGAAAGGATATATATGTCATGATCATGTCACGTGCAGAAATCAGGTGTTATATGCACTATATGTGAATTGATGATAACAATGATGATAATACCATTAGATCTAACATAGAAAGTGGAAAAACTTGGCCAAAATAACATCAATACATAACGTACATCATTACAATGACAGGCTAACATAGGTTTACAGTCATAAACTGCATGAAGGGATGCCAATACAGGATGATGACCGATATTCTAAAACTAAATAGTTAAACATATTTATGTATGTGGATGTCCCTAATCTAGTAGTTTGACAAACACACTGAAACATGGACAACAGTATAATAATAACATCCTTTACTGAATACACAGAGCACTGTTGTAAACAAATCCAACCGTGCATTAATATCATGGGTGTGGTGTGGGTGGATCCAAAAGGACAATAAGCTGGAAAAACTGACAAAAACTAAAGGGATCAAGGTAATATTGTATGATAAGAATTTTGCATAACATATACTAGGGTCACATGTGGTCATCACACCACTGTAACCACAATCAGATGAATAAAAAAATCATCATTAAAATCTCATTACCCAGATGATGGAAATCAAGGATTATGTAATCCAATTCATAAACACAGATACAATGTGTTCCAAAAAAATCAAAAATCAAAAAAGGTGGACCCAAGCTAAAAAAGGCAGAGGAGAAGAATAAACTAACTATAAAAATCTATATGTACCGTACAGTGGTAACTACTGTAACTGTAACAATAAACCAACTTACCTGAACTTCATCCACAAGCAGTGCAAACTCTACTTGTCATGAGAAATCACTTGTCATCACGAGTAATGATGTGGCATCTCACAAGGACACAAGGAATGCTTAGTTGTGACAACAGTCAGTGAGGCCTGACTACTATCAACATCTCTCTAGGAGACTTCAGCCACATGACTATCTCATTCATCCTCTATACAGGTGTCATTAGATAATAACTGATTTCTAGGATATCATGATGTCTATTCCCGTACTAACTAATTAATACTGAGAGTTGACAAAGGTCAGCAGATATAATATCTGTTGCTTACATCAGACTAAAGTTGGTGTTCTCAGATTGATTAGGAGATGGCAAGGTTAACTAACGCCTGTATTCACTTGGCTTGAAATAAATGGTCACTTTGAAAGTCCCATATCTGCAGTGGGATAAGTTAAACTGAGCCACAGAAAGGTGTTATTAAAAATGTGTTATGATTATATAATGGCATGGGAGATCATTCTGTTGGGGGAATGTCATTGATGGAATGGCTATCTATACAGCTTTGTATATATGTCACATTATTTTGTAGCAAAGCTTGCAGATGAAGCGGATTCCTTCATGGACCTGAATTGTGCCTAAAGAAAAAAAAAAAAGAAAAAATATCATAATGGGAAAAACAAAACAGGATCTGCACCATCTCTTCACAACAGGATTCCTCAGTGACCATCAATTGGTGAAATGCTAAACACAACCTTAAGTGTCTGCAGAGAAGAAGATCATGGACCATGTGATGGGGTAGCCATCTGCTAAAAATAACACCACCATCACATAGGCCATGATGAGGGCATTCTCGCAGCAGGACCAGCATCTCCCCCATGTTGGCCTCCAGAGCTGGGTGTGGGGATGAAGGTCTGACACAGCCAGGTAGGTCTGAGGGAGGAGGTGGTGGTGGCCCAGTGGGAAGGTGCTGAGAGCAATGTGCTGGGGCTGTTGGTGGGCCTAGTGTTGTGGGTGACCAGGATGTGCCTGTGGTGGGAGGAGGAACTAAGGTGGTGGTGGTGGCATGGCCCTTGTATCAGTCCAGTATGAGGGACCGGGTGGCAAATCAATCTGTGGGAGAAGGTGTCCAGTGAGGCCAAAAGCCACGTGTGTGGCACAAGGTCCAAGAAGTCCCCACACTTCTCCTCCACTCTTCTAGTCTCCTCCACTCTCCTCCCTCCATCACTGACCAAATTAAATTTAAGGATAAATAAAAGAAAGTGTGTTTAGATATGTTTGTGATGAGAAAAAAATGTATGTTTTATGTGCTATTTTTATCTTTAGGTTGTAGGGTGAGGGGTGGGTGTGTGTATGGTATGTCCTATCTATACGTGTCTCTATGTGTATTATTTTCCTATGTGTCTGTATATTATGTGATATGGGTATTTATGTATATTGTGATTTAAGTGTAAAATACTATAATTCTCTATAATAATTCAAGAATTTTATTCGAATCTTATTCTCTCCTGTTCAATGTGAGGCTATGGGCCCTCTGAGCACCTTTGACGCTCATTTCGAAGCGCGTGCTAAGCGCCTTTGGCGTTCATCACTGGGCTTACAATGAGCGCCTTTGGCGCTCATTGCTAGCCACAACGTTCCTGCTTTGCAATGATCACCTTCGGTGCTCATTGTGAGCCCAATGATGAGCGCCTTGAGTGTTACTGTCTTGGGCTGTGTTACTGCTTTGGGTTTAGTGTTACTGCCTTGTGGTAAATGTTAGTGGCTTGGATTAGGTGTTATGTCCTACGGGCTAGTTTTACGTCCTTTGGGCTAGTTTTACGTCCTTCGGCCTAATTTTTGTCGTGTTGTGGTTTTTTGGCAGCCATTTTTTTTTGTCGCGATTTACGGTCATGGAAAAAAGGCAATTATGGCTCAAATTAACTTTCAACCCCACTCACAGGCTCCCTGTCTCTCCCACTGTGCTGTGTGTAAGTGTTTTTTCGAGTTCTGTGGTTCGGCTGATAAAATTGGATTTTTGCGAGGTGTGTATGGGTTTTGGTCCTAAGTCGCGTGGGTTCGGCTAAGAGTTACTGACTTCAGACTCGTTTTCATCCTATTTGAGAAAATTTTTGTTTTTTAGCGGCGATATTTTTCCTCGCTTAGCCGATTTTCTATCTCCTAAAAATGTCAATAAGGGCTCAAATTAGCCTGCAACCTCACTCACAGGCTCCCTGTCTGTCCCCCTATATGTTATTGTGCATTTTTTGGCGGTCTTGTGAGTTACGGTCTTTGGCTGTGATACTGGCTTAGGTAAAAAGTGTTACTGGCTTAGTTAGTGTTACTGGCTTTGGCTATGGGCGTCTTCAATCTCTCTCCATTCTCCATCGGTGGAGCATAATGGGGCAAATTAAATCTCTGACTGGACAGAGGACCCTTAGAGGTACGAGTCCTATGGGCCTTCATTGCAGCATAAGTCATATGGGCCACGTGATGAGCAAGCACCTGCAATGAGCTCTCATTGCAGGCTTCGCTATGCAAGGCCCGCAAATTGCTGGCCTCACTGTGTGAGGCCCACAACGGGACGACAACTTGCAGTACGACAACTATATAGGTGATATACTTTCTAACAATCTGGGCTATATGCAGCTATGAGATGTTTATTATGTTCCTACTATTGGACTAGGCAAGCAACTAAGGGCCACAATAAATACCCTATTTTCTTAAGTACACTACTAAAAAGTAAAAAGCAATTACGAGTGCCCTAACTACAGAGTAAACCCTACCTATCTATGTTAACCCCCCTTCCCTAAAACATTGCGAGCACCCTGCTACGGGTTACTGCTCAGAGTGAACTTCATGACACAGCAGAAGAGCAAGGTTTAAACTTCCAATGAGTTTTGCCCTGACAATAAATTACAAGTTACTTTGAGACACTCTGACACCTAAACCTTATGCTAATCCAAATTTCCCCCTCACTCACAAACTAGAGCATACCCCTAAGTAACCAAACTGAAGAATTCCTTATGGGTACCAAAGACCACTTGTAAAGGCTTGAAAAGCCTTGGCTGGGTGCCGCAGCAGCACTTAAAGAGACAGGATTTTGTCCCCCCTTGCTCCTACAATTAGCCCCAATATAGAACCTTATGGGGCAATAATTAACAATAATTAACTTACTGTATTAACCTAATTAATGACCCATTACCTATTTAACACCTCACTACCTAATTAACCCTTCAATTAACTATTATACCTACACTAATTAAATAAATTAACCCCCACTAATTAACTATTAACCTACCTCTAATTAACTAATCTCCCTCTAATTAACAAATCCCCCTCTAATTAATTAACGCCCTCTAATTAAACAAGCTATTGCCCCTAATTAACTATCTAACCCCCCTAATAAAACTACCTACCCCCCTAATTCTCTATCTAACCCATTAATTAACTCTCTAACCCCCCTAATTAAACTACATATTCCCCCTAAATTACCAAATATAACACATAAGAAGGCTGTGGAGAGGCACATGGAGCATTGCTAATCTTATCTACATCGACAGGAATCATGGCTACTCCTGTCTTGGCAAGTCCCACGTCATTGATGATGTGCAGGTGCCAACATGTACACCAAGACTCATCACGTGACAATAAGTGATAGTGTCAATGTATCAATTAACCTAATGTCATATGTTTAACAACCCTTCAGTGGAATGGTGAGGCCCAGCAGAGTCACAATGTATCTGTATCACAGTATTAACTCACAGTAATCACTATTCATGATGTTAAGGCGTGTTTTAAAAAATAGTGATAATAACATTACAATAAGTGTTAGAACACATGTTGGACATATTAATACATGCCAACACTTGTAAATCATGCATGCGTCACTGGGATGTTCATGAATGCTCACAGAACAGTGCTACAGGATGTAATGAAAGGATATATATGTCATGATCATGTCACGTGCAGAAATCAGGTGTTATATGCACTATATGTGAATTGATGATAACAATGATGATAATACCATTAGATCTAACATAGAAAGTGGAAAAACTTGGCCAAAATAACATCAATACATAACGTACATCATTACAATGACAGGCTAACATAGGTTTACAGTCATAAACTGCATGAAGGGATGCCAATACAGGATGATGACCGATATTCTAAAACTAAATAGTTAAACATATTTATGTATGTGGATGTCCCTAATCTAGTAGTTTGACAAACACACTGAAACATGGACAACAGTATAATAATAACATCCTTTACTGAATACACAGAGCACTGTTGTAAACAAATCCAACCGTGCATTAATATCATGGGTGTGGTGTGGGTGGATCCAAAAGGACAATAAGCTGGAAAAACTGACAAAAACTAAAGGGATCAAGGTAATATTGTATGATAAGAATTTTGCATAACATATACTAGGGTCACATGTGGTCATCACACCACTGTAACCACAATCAGATGAATAAAAAAATCATCATTAAAATCTCATTACCCAGATGATGGAAATCAAGGATTATGTAATCCAATTCATAAACACAGATACAATGTGTTCCAAAAAAATCAAAAATCAAAAAAGGTGGACCCAAGCTAAAAAAGGCAGAGGAGAAGAATAAACTAACTATAAAAATCTATATGTACCGTACAGTGGTAACTACTGTAACTGTAACAATAAACCAACTTACCTGAACTTCATCCACAAGCAGTGCAAACTCTACTTGTCATGAGAAATCACTTGTCATCACGAGTAATGATGTGGCATCTCACAAGGACACAAGGAATGCTTAGTTGTGACAACAGTCAGTGAGGCCTGACTACTATCAACATCTCTCTAGGAGACTTCAGCCACATGACTATCTCATTCATCCTCTATACAGGTGTCATTAGATAATAACTGATTTCTAGGATATCATGATGTCTATTCCCGTACTAACTAATTAATACTGAGAGTTGACAAAGGTCAGCAGATATAATATCTGTTGCTTACATCAGACTAAAGTTGGTGTTCTCAGATTGATTAGGAGATGGCAAGGTTAACTAACGCCTGTATTCACTTGGCTTGAAATAAATGGTCACTTTGAAAGTCCCATATCTGCAGTGGGATAAGTTAAACTGAGCCACAGAAAGGTGTTATTAAAAATGTGTTATGATTATATAATGGCATGGGAGATCATTCTGTTGGGGGAATGTCATTGATGGAATGGCTATCTATACAGCTTTGTATATATGTCACATTATTTTGTAGCAAAGCTTGCAGATGAAGCGGATTCCTTCATGGACCTGAATTGTGCCTAAAGAAAAAAAAAAAAGAAAAAATATCATAATGGGAAAAACAAAACAGGATCTGCACCATCTCTTCACAACAGGATTCCTCAGTGACCATCAATTGGTGAAATGCTAAACACAACCTTAAGTGTCTGCAGAGAAGAAGATCATGGACCATGTGATGGGGTAGCCATCTGCTAAAAATAACACCACCATCACATAGGCCATGATGAGGGCATTCTCGCAGCAGGACCAGCATCTCCCCCATGTTGGCCTCCAGAGCTGGGTGTGGGGATGAAGGTCTGACACAGCCAGGTAGGTCTGAGGGAGGAGGTGGTGGTGGCCCAGTGGGAAGGTGCTGAGAGCAATGTGCTGGGGCTGTTGGTGGGCCTAGTGTTGTGGGTGACCAGGATGTGCCTGTGGTGGGAGGAGGAACTAAGGTGGTGGTGGTGGCATGGCCCTTGTATCAGTCCAGTATGAGGGACCGGGTGGCAAATCAATCTGTGGGAGAAGGTGTCCAGTGAGGCCAAAAGCCACGTGTGTGGCACAAGGTCCAAGAAGTCCCCACACTTCTCCTCCACTCTTCTAGTCTCCTCCACTCTCCTCCCTCCATCACTGACCAAATTAAATTTAAGGATAAATAAAAGAAAGTGTGTTTAGATATGTTTGTGATGAGAAAAAAATGTATGTTTTATGTGCTATTTTTATCTTTAGGTTGTAGGGTGAGGGGTGGGTGTGTGTATGGTATGTCCTATCTATACGTGTCTCTATGTGTATTATTTTCCTATGTGTCTGTATATTATGTGATATGGGTATTTATGTATATTGTGATTTAAGTGTAAAATACTATAATTCTCTATAATAATTCAAGAATTTTATTCGAATCTTATTCTCTCCTGTTCAATGTGAGGCTATGGGCCCTCTGAGCACCTTTGACGCTCATTTCGAAGCGCGTGCTAAGCGCCTTTGGCGTTCATCACTGGGCTTACAATGAGCGCCTTTGGCGCTCATTGCTAGCCACAACGTTCCTGCTTTGCAATGATCACCTTCGGTGCTCATTGTGAGCCCAATGATGAGCGCCTTGAGTGTTACTGTCTTGGGCTGTGTTACTGCTTTGGGTTTAGTGTTACTGCCTTGTGGTAAATGTTAGTGGCTTGGATTAGGTGTTATGTCCTACGGGCTAGTTTTACGTCCTTTGGGCTAGTTTTACGTCCTTCGGCCTAATTTTTGTCGTGTTGTGGTTTTTTGGCAGCCATTTTTTTTTTGTCGCGATTTACGGTCATGGAAAAAAGGCAATTATGGCTCAAATTAACTTTCAACCCCACTCACAGGCTCCCTGTCTCTCCCACTGTGCTGTGTGTAAGTGTTTTTTCGAGTTCTGTGGTTCGGCTGATAAAATTGGATTTTTGCGAGGTGTGTATGGGTTTTGGTCCTAAGTCGCGTGGGTCGTAAGTCTCGCTTGCGCCGTTCATTGCAGCCTAAGTGCCCAAGTCCCAGGTGCCTTTGGCGCTCATTGCAGCCTATCCTGCGCAGTCGACGGCTCGCCACGCCTCGCTTCGCAGGGCTCGCAGTTGCCGCCCTATGGGCCGCAAACAGGTCGCCTAAGTCCTGCGAGGTCAATGGCTTGCCTCGCCTTGGGAGGCTTGCAAAGCGTGAGAAAGCCGCAAATGTGACCAACGTTCTTGGTCCACAACTATATATGTGATGCCTATCAAAAATTTTCCCATTTGCCATGTCCCATTGGCTGCTACGAGTGGCACAGCAAGTATATCCCCGGATGAGCTAGCGGATTTGAAAACCGTTGTGCCAGTGCTCTAATCTAGCCCTTAAAGTGCTACTGCATGAAGCATGGTTTATGGACATGATCTGACGTAAATTCAGAAATCTCCCGCAGCTGTTTTCTGCCATTACCCTAACTTAGAGCACCTGATTTACATAGGGCCCCAGATTAGCATAGGGCTCTTACACTTTCAAAGTTTTACACAAGCTCGCAATTCAATTCTAACTTTTACTACGCACTCAGTAATGACTCGAAATATAAGTGAAAATAATTACGTGCACTGAAAAGCGCATAAAGTGGGGCCACAGTACTATCACCATCTCTCTAGGAGATTTTTATGCATGTATTAATGCTGCCTTGGAATAAATGACCAGTTTTAGACTATGATAGTCCCACGCCAGATCTGCATTGGTAGGATTTGAATCAAACAACAAACATGTTATTGAACATAATATATTTCACTCACAAGCTTATTTAATTACAATCCTTTTGCTACTAAAAGGCAGTGTGAAATCAGCTATTCTTTTTCAAGCAGGACCTTTTCATAAAACTTCTGAAACAGAACATTGCTCAGCATTAATTAAATAATTATTTCAGTTAATTTTGAAGTCTAATTAACAAAATCTGATGTTTACTACATTTCACCACATATGTAGATGTGCACTTTTTTTTCGAAACATCCCCTTCATCATAAATCAGATTTACTTTTATCAAATTTGTTAATCTTATTTTAGGCTAAATACCAGCTTTGAATTTATTTAAAAAATTGTTTTTATATAGAACTTTTTGAGATGTATTTTTAACTATTTTAAAGGCTCCCATCCAAATATCCTCTGACCATTATTTGGCTAACTCTATTTCCCAGGTTAATATTTTATCCAATGTTCCTACTTCTTTTCAAATTTTTATTACATCTGGCATTTTTATGATTTTCACAATCTTTAGAACTAATTGTTCATATGTACTCATTTCTCTAAAGTTAGTGAGTTCATAAACCCAATTTCAAAAACTTGTGCCGAATTGGCAAAAAGGCTAGCCAAGAAATCTTATTTAGCTGTTTTTTGAAGATCCAATAAAGAGTGCATATAAATCACTTATTGTCTATATATCCTTGTCTTTCAAACTATATAAACATGGAAGTCCCTTATTATAAGAAAGGATATCTATAGGTGCCAGAAGTGATGAAAAGCTCAAGAGTTTTAACTTATCTCTATGAGTATACCAAAATGTAAGAATTGAAAAAGTACAGTTTGGAAATCCTTTAAACTTTTTAATTTATAAAGCTGGCATTAAAATAAAGAGTGGGCAATTCGGGAACCAGTTCATCTTCTACAGTTACTCATTTAGCTTTTTTTGTGGAAACTACTCCATCTTAACAGATGTGAAAGCACTACTGAATCAACATCGATAAATGAGTAATATATTTGCAGTCCCATTTAACCTCATATGCTTATTGTAAACTTGTATCTTACTTAGTCCTATATAAATTACTTCTGATTTCAAGGTATTAACTTTAAGATATGACAAGTGACTGTACTGTTCCAAAATGTTTATTATAATAGGGATTTTTCAGGGTTTATCATGGTTAATACTATTTCATCAGCAAAAAGTGAAATTTTATATTCTTCTTACCTATCTTTATCCTTATATTCTTCCTTACCTATCTTTATCCCCTATCTTTATCTTTAATTGTCAAAAATTGGGTGTGGTGAAAATATATATTGAACATATTGATAATTGACAAAATGTCCTATTGGACGAAATGTCCTATTTAACTATTGATCACTAGACGAAATGTCCTATTGTAGGAAATGTCCTATGGGACTAATGATCATTAAAATAAATGTCCATTTGGACAAAATGTCATATTAAACTAATATCATTGGATGAAAAGTCTGTAGGACAAGTTTGTAATTGAACCAGACATTTTGACCGACCTGCCCTACTTGACTATTGACATCTTCTATATATCTACTGAACAACAATTATATTGTTTTCTGTGAAAAACCTCTGTTTATTTTCTAATTTAAATATACTGCTAAGCTTTATGGTAAAACTGCTGGGACAGAATTACTTAATGTCCATTGAGTTTGAATTGTTTTTCAAATCTAAATACTTACTTATACAGTATATGATTACATGTATTCATTTTTCTTTATGGATTTGAATTAATTGTTCTTTGTACCTAACTAACGGTGTATTGATTTTCATTGAAAAAAAGTTTCAGCGTTTCCAGTCATTATAATTTTGTATTAGCATAACTGCAAATTGCCAGAATGCTATTATCTCATTACTATAAAGTGTATCAGCATTATACTATCTCAATAATAGTCATAGCATATTTTTGTTTAATCTTTTGGAGTTGGGATTGCAATATTTATTGGATGCTTGTATATTTGATAATTTTGCATTAATGGAAAATTCTAAACAAATAATTGATTTATAAAATTAAGATTACTTTACTACATTAAAAATTGCTTGGAGCAGTGCTCAAGATGCAAGATTAATAAATTACTTGCTTGAATGTCTGGAAATTGAGTAAATAAAATTACATCTGTCATCTTACTGATATTTATTTACTGTGTTTGTATTCCATTCGCATAGCTCACTCTCTCCTCCTCACACCAAAGTCTAAATTTATTGCTCACCTGAAGATGAAACGAACTGTGGGCAGCTTCTTTGTTAGTAGTGACATCATGACATTAAATACAGCGAATGATCTATAAGAATGATCTTATAGACTACCTGCTTTAAATATTACATTCCTCATTAAGGAAAGTCTTTATTTAATTTATTTTATTATTATTAACAGAATACAGGTTACGTATACTCTGGTTAAGGACAAGATATGTTCCTGAGAACATCTTTAAACCGTATTTGTATGTAACTCTGATCCCAGAATAATGATAATATTAATAATAATAATATAATGGCTCATACAGTATGTAGTAACAATAATACAGTGTAATATTGTAATAAGAATAATAATAATAATTATACCTAGAGGCAGAGCTACCGTCGGTGCACACATTGCTAAACATCAAGACCCCTGACCTCTGAGGGGCCCCTGCGGACCTCCCGTGGGTTCCCTGTGCCCTCTGTGGACCTCTTGGTGGAGGCTGTGGGTGCCCAGAGGCCCCTGCAGCCCTTCTGTCCCCACACAGGTAATCTGCGGCCCCTGTGGGTCTTACGTGGCCCCTGCAGGTTTCCATGGCCCTGCAGGTCCCCTGAGCCCCCCTGGGATCCCTGTGGCCCCATTGGGCCCCCTGTGGCCCCATTGACCTCTCATGGGGCCCAATTGTCCCCTTATTGCTTACTGTGGCCTCTCACAGACCCCAGGGGCCCCCTTTGCCCCCAGCAGACCCTGTGTCCCCCATGGCTCCTTATGCCTGTGTGGACCTCTTGTGGCCCCTCACAGACCTCTGTGGCCTCTTTCAGCCCCCTATGTTCCCCCTCAGACTCCTGTGGCCCATCCCGGACCCCTGCAGCCTCCCTCAGTCCCCTGTGGCCCCTGTAGCCCCCTGTGGCCTCCCACAGTCCCTTGTGGCCCCCTCTGTCCTTGCTGGCCACTGTGCCCCTGTGTGTACCTCTGCAGCCCCCTCTGAGCTCTGTGGTTCCCCTCGGCCCTCTGGCCTGCTTCTCACCCCAGGAAGTAGAGTGCAGCATTGGGCAGGTAAGAAAGTATTTATATAGGTAGCTATATAGGTTGTTTATATATATAAACAATATATTTGGATTTCCTATTCAATTTTGGCTGGATAATCACAGACTTAAATTAGGTCTTATGAAGTTCGAGAATCTTTTAAATGTCTATAGACCCTTAGCCTTCTTCAAAAAAATACTAATTAATGAGAATAAATTGCATATAATTTCTATATGTTTTAACATTTTGAAGGATGATTTAGAAGGGGTGGGGCATTTAGTAAATGGAAATTCTGGGAAATAGATTTACAGATCCCATGGGATGATGGAACTTGGCAAAGAGCCCTTTCATATACCGATAGATTCATTAAAAATGCATCCTATAGACAAAACATATTAATAGATGGTATATAGTCCCTACAAAACTAACCCACATTTTTTATTTAAATTCTGCTGGAGGGAATGTGGAGAAGTGGGATCTATATACACACATGGTGGAGTTGTAATAAAATCCAGAAATTCTGGACAACATGTTTTAATCATATTGCAATTATGCTTAATACTCCAATTTTAATAACTTCTGAGATGTCTCTTCTACATATTTTTCCGGAAGGTTTGCCCTGGAGATCATGGCCTTTATATTACAGACTAGTGACTTGCCCTTCAAAAATGACAGGACAATAACATTTTAAGTCATGGCAATGCTGTTTGCCACACAATGTAAGACTTTTGCTCCTCTGTGGACCTTTGGCGGTCATTGCAGTGCTCGCAATGAGCGCCTTTGGCGCTCATTGTGAGCCTATCCCCTTGTGTACTTCAATTGTCCGGCTTTGCAGCGATCACCTTTGGCGGTCATCGCAAAGACAGATATATAAGTACAGTGTGAAATGGCAAAACAATTTGAGTACAGTGAATTAATAAAGTAATATGAATTAATAAATGAATATACTTTACCTGTTTATATTTAATTTTAAGCAATCAATATCTAGAAGAGTTAACAATCTATTTGGATTTTCCTGCATTTGAAAATGTACAGTTGGAGTGTTGATCATGTGAGAAGAAAGTGTCAGCAATGTGGCAACTGTGCAGTATAAAATTTTTCTTTTTTTAAAGTTCTGCGCGTCGTAATTGTTGTTTGTAAAAGTCTGATGTCCTTGTCAGTGTTTTCTGCGCTTCGGGGTTGTGTAGCCTCTTTTTCATTTTTTTTTGGACACCATTTTTTTTCTCTTAGATGATTTTCAAGTGGCGAAACTCCTTAAATTCGACTTTGATTTGCGTGCAACCTCACCACCAGACTTCCTGGCTGTCCCCCCGTGCTGTGTCTGATGTTGTTACTATGTTTTGTTTTTATTTTTAAGTGTTTTTGTTGTTTTTTGATGTACGCATTTCAGACATTAACTGATTGTTCGAAAATGCAAACAAATAAAAATACCATGTTGGTAAGAATTAGAATCAGCCACGCTGAACAATAGAAATTTTGAAAAGAGTTTCCAGAAATTGAATTGTCTAAAAATGCAAGGGTAGATTGGCTTGTATGGGATACATTTCTCACAGTAAAAAGTTAAATGGTGATTTGGCCCACTATTAAAAATTAAGTATGATATGTTTATCTTTTTTGTATGATGTTTTCATATTAAAATTTATATATATATATTGTCCTGGGTTTTAATGGTAAAAAGATTGCCACACCCATCTATTATTTACATTATATGTTTGTCCAGTGGTCTTGTATACCATTATACACAGACACTTACAGTATGCCTCTTTAACATGTGATGGGGTTAAATCATTTTTCTTTGTACAAATTAAATGTCTGAGTCTATTAGACAAATTAAACTAAAAATTGGCTGGATCCAGTCACAAATATTTTCACATGGGTAAGAAAGACTCAATGAAATTGAGATTGTGAATGTTTCTAGATAGCATGTTCTGAGATATTCGCAGTTCATTTCAATGTTCCATTGTCTCCTTCACATATTATCAAATCAGTGTAAAGATTAGTGCACAATGAGCCTAGTCTCTCACAAAAATGTTGGCAAACATAATTAAAACCGAGGTTAAACATATTACCATGAACAAAGCACTTCCAAGTGGCTAGAAACAGATATACCGAACATGTTTATAAATATATTTTAATTTATACATGTACATACACAAGGGGAGTAACAATTTGTCATTGGTGTAAACTTACCTTGTGTCAAGGAGGAAGAAATAGTTTATTAGAGAGACAGCGAGAGAGAATATTCTGGGTCTTTGTCTGTTTTCCGGATCTTTCCTGCTTTTGCCTGAGCCTTCTCCTGTACTGTTTTCCATCTTATCTGATAGTCCAGTCTGCGGACAAACTTGTCTGTCATCCTTGGCAAAAACCTAGGTCCCCTTTATATCTTCCATAGTATATCTTACTAGATCTGTCTATCCAAATGCTATTCTATCTCCACTACTCTTTCTAACAATCCAATAACACAAAGAGGGAATACGTCAATGAGAAGGGATCCTCAAACGATAGGTGTTATCCTGAAATTCCATCCATGGTATGTATAAAATGGTTTTAACTATCTAATTTGTAGTAGAGTTAAACATAGCTAAATATATCACAATCCTTCTATTACCCTTGTGGGAGTGGTCACAGACCAGACTGATTAGCACATGCATTCAGGACTGCAGATGTTAATTAATATATTTCAATCTGTGCCCATATTCCCCACAACTGTCCGATTTACTTTATCCAATAATGTAACAACATATACAACAAACCATACTTAACAATTCTCAACATATACAATCTTGTCACACACAATCAACAAAACTGTCTTACATCATTATTGATTAAATTGACCAATTTGATAAATTAAATTAAATGTAATCAATTATTATGTAAGACCAATGACCACATAGTAGCTTGTCAATTACCTAAATACAAAGTTTATTTAACTTACAATATAACCAATTCTTAGGTTATATTCTAATTATTAATATCATATATATATAACAAATAGACAGCTGATTGTTTATACACTTTGCATATCATTTCTGTATTGAACCAACTAAATATAGAAAGACTGTTAACCAAACTAAATAAGATTATATACATTGTTTATATACTCCTATATTGAACTAACCCAAAATAGATTGTATCAAAATAAATTGTTAATCTATATTTGATAAATTTGTATACACTGCTTCTTGATTGCTGTATTGATCTAACCAAATATAAAGTGTGTTAAGACTAATTGTTATCCAACCATCCAAAAGATTGTAATACACGTCAGATAGATTGTATTGTGATCTAACTAAATATCAAAGCTTATAAGTGTAAACACTTATAATTGTTTATCCTTGATATTTACTGCTATACCAATAAAAGCTATTTCTGCACACAGTGTATACTTGTCGATAACTTGATCTTTGAACTTAATTAATCTACACACTGTAATATTTTAAGAAACTATATTAATCTTTACAGTGGAATATTCACGTCATATCAATTGCTTGACAATATATACACCTATATAAATACTATATATATATATATATATATATATATATATCACCTATTATAATTGTCAAACTGCGAGTTGTCGTCACGCTTGCGTGCCTTGCGAAGCAAGGCGAGCCGTTGAGGCATGGAAGCCTTCCGAGCTCGCACTTAGGCCCGCAGTTGCGTGAGGACAACTGTCAGTTTGACAACTTCCTTCCTCCTTCCCCTCATCCTCCCTCCTGCCCCTCATTCTCCCTCTGCCTCTCATTCTCCTTCCTTCTTCTCATCCTCCCTCCTCCCCCCTCATCTTCCCTTCTGCCCCTCATCCTTCCCCCTCCTCCTCCCGTTCCCCCTCTCCACTAACCTCCAGTGTCGGATGACGGCCTGCTGTTCCCTCCCCAGCAGGCCTCTTCTTGCTGTGTCTGGCATATTCTCTCCCTCAGTACGCTACCTCCTCCCACCACTAGGGGGCGCTGTCACCGAGCAGGAACATACCAGGGACTGAGCATGGAGGCCACAAGCACCATCTAGCAGCACAATGGCGACATATACAAGAGTGCACACACTACTATGAGAGAGACAGCAGGGAAAGAGGGGAGAGTGACAGCAGGGGAAGAGGGGGGGAAAAAGAGAGAGACAGCAGGGAAAGAGGGGGAGAGAGTGACAGCAGGGAAGAGGGGGGAGATAGTGACAGCAGGGGAAGAGGGGGGATGAAAGAGAGAGACAGCAGGGAAAGTGGGGGATAGAGTGACAGCAGGGGAAGAGGGGGGAGAGAGTGACAGCAGGGGAAGAGGGGGAGAGAGTGACAGCAGGGGAAGAGGGGGAGAAAGAGAGAGACAGCAGAGGGAAGAAAGAGAGAGAGAGAGACAGCAGAGGGAAGAAAGAGAGAGAGAGACAGTAGGGAAAGATGGGGGAGAGAGTGACAGCCTGGAAAGAGGGGGGAGAGAGTGACAGCAGGAAAAGAGGGGGAGAAAGAGAGAGACAGCAGAGGGAAGAAAGAGAGAGAGAGAGACAGCAGAGGGAAGAAAGAGAGAGAGAGACAGTAGGGAAAGATGGGGGAGAGAGTGACAGCCTGGGAAGAGGGGGGAGAGAGTGACAGCAGGGGAAGGGGGAAGAAAGAGAGAGACAGCAGAGGGAAGAAAGAGAGAGCCAGCAGGAGAACAGGGAGGAGAGAGTTAAAGCAGGGAAAGAGGGGGGAGAGAGAGACAGCAGGGAAAGAAGTGGGAGAGAGTAACAGCAGGGGAAGGGGGGGAGAAAGATAGAGACAGCAGAGGGAAGAAAGAGAGAGCCAGCAGGAGGAGAGAGTGAAAGCAGGGGAAGAGGGGGGAGAGAGAGACAGCAGGGAAAGAAGGGGGAGAGAGTGACAGCAGGGGAAGGGGGGGAGAAAGAGAGACAGCAGAGGGAAGCAACAGAGAGACAGGGGGAGAGAGAGAGCAGGGAAAGAGGGGGGAGAGTGAGAACAGGGGAAGAGGGGGGAAGAAAGAGAGAGACAGCAGTGAAAGAGGGGGAGAGAGTGACAGCAGGGGAAGAGTGGGGAAGAAAGAGAGTGACAGCAGGGAAAGAGGGGGAGAGAGTGACAGCAGGAGAAGAGGGGGGAGAGAGTGACAGCAGGGGAAGAGGAAGAGGGGGGAAGAAAGAGAGAGACAGCAGGGAAGAGGGGAAAGCAGGGGAAGAGTGGGGAAGCAGGGGAAGAGTGGGGCAGCAGGGAAGAGGGGGGAGAGAGTGACAGCAGGGAAGAGGGGGGAGATAGTGACAGCAGGGGAAGAGGGGGAAAGAAAGAGAGAGACAGCAGGGAAAGATGGGGAGAGAGTGACAGCAGGGGAAGAGGGGGAGAGAGTGACAGCAGGGGAAGAGGGGGGAGAGAGTGACAGCAGGGGAAGGGGGGGGAAGAAAGAGAGAGACAGCAGGGAAAGGGGGGGAGGGGTAGAGAGACAGCAGGGAAAGGGGGGGAGAGAGTGACAGCAGGAGGAGAGGGGGGAGAGAGTGACAGCAGGGGAAGAGGAAGAGGGGGGAAGAAAGAGAGAGACAGCAGGGAAAGAGGGGAAAGCAGGGGAAGAGTGGGGAAGCAGGGGAAGAGTGGGGCAGCAGGGAAGAGGGGGGAGAGAGTGACAGCAGAGAAAAGGGGGGAGGTAGTGACAGCAGGGGAAGAGGGGGGAGAAAGAGAGAGACAGCAGGGAAAGATGGGGAGAGAGTGACAGCAGGGAAAGAGGGGGAGAGAGTGACAGCAGGGGAAGAGGGGGAGAGAGTAACAGCAGGGGAAGAGGGGGGAGAGAGTGAAAGCAGGGGAAGAGGGGGGAGGGAGACAGCCGAGGGAAGAAAGAGAGAGACAGCAGGAGAAGAGGGGGAGAGTGACCGCAGGGGAAGAGGGGAGAGAGAGACAGCAGGGGAAGGGGGAAGAAAGAGAGAGAGAGAGAGTAGGGAAAGAGGGGGGAGAGAGTGACAGCTGGGGAAGAGGGGGAGAGAGAGACAGCAAGGGAAGGGTGGAAGAAAGAGAGACAGCAGAGGGAAGAAAGAGAGAGACAGCATGAGAAGAGGGGGGAGAGAGTGACAGCAGGGGAATGGGGGGAAGAAAGAGAGAGACAGCAGAGGGAAGAAAGAGAGAGCCAGCAGGAGAACAGGGATGAGAGAGTGAAAGCAGGGGAAGAGGGGGGAGAGAGAGACAGCAGGGAAAGAAGGGGGAGAGAGTAACAGCAGGGGAAGGGGGGGAGAAAGAGAGTGACAGCAGGGGAAGGGTGGGAGAAAGAGAGACAGCAGAGGGAAGCAACAGAGAGACAGGGGGGAGAGAGAGAGAGCAGGGAAAGAGGGGGGAGAGTGAGAACAGGGGAAGAGGGGGGAGAGAGTGACAGCAGGGAAAGAGGGGGGAGAGAGTGACAGCAGGGAAAGAGGGGGGAGAGAGTGAGAACAGGGGAAGAGTGGGGAGAGAGTGAGAGCAGGGAAACAGTGGGGAGAGAGTGACAGTAGGGGAAGAGGGGCAGAGAGTGACAGCAAGGGAAGAGGGGGAGAGAGTGACAGCAGGGGAAGGGGGGGGGGGAGAAAGAGAGAGACAGCAGAGGGAAGCAAGTGAGAGACAGCAGGGAACGAGGGGGGAGAGAGTGAGAGCAGGGAAAGAGGGGGGAGAGAGTGAGAGCAGGGAAAGAGGGGGGAGAGAGTGAGAGCAGGGGAAGAGGGGGGAGAGAGTGAGAGCAGGGGGAGAGAGAGACAGCAGGGAAAGAAGGGGGAGAGAGTAACAGCAGGGGAAGGGGGGAGAAAGAGAGTGACAGCAGGGGAAGGGTGGGAGAAAGAGAGACAGCAGAGGGAAGCAACAGAGAGACAGGGGGGAGAGAGAGAGAGCAGGGAAAGAGGGGGGAGAGTGAGAACAGGGGAAGAGGGGGGAGAGAGTGACAGCAGGGAAAGAGGGGGGAGAGAGTGACAGCAGGGAAAGAGGGGGGAGAGAGTGAGAGCAGGGGAAGAGTGGGGAGAGAGTGAGAGCAGGGAAACAGTGGGGAGAGAGTGACAGTAGGGGAAGAGGGGCAGAGAGTGACAGCAAGGGAAGAGGGGGAGAGAGTGACAGCAGGGGAAGGGGGGGGGGAGAAAGAGAGAGACAGCAGAGGGAAGCAAGTGAGAGACAGCAGGGAACGAGGGGGGAGAGAGTGAGAGCAGGGAAAGAGGGGGGAGAGAGTGAGAGCAGGGAAAGAGGGGGGAGAGAGTGAGAGCAGGGGAAGAGGGGGGAGAGAGTGAGAGCAGGGGAAGAGGGGGAGAGAGTGACAGCAGGGGAAGAGGGGGAGAGAGTAACAGCAGGGGAAGGGGGAAAGAAAGAGAGAGACAGCAGGGAAAGGGGGGGAGGGGTAGAGAGACAGCAGGGAAAGGGGGGGAGAAGTAGAGAGACAGCAGGGAAAGATGGGGGATAGAGAGACAGCAGGGAAAGAGGGGGGTAGAGAGACAGCAGGGAAAGAGGGGGAGAGAGAGACAGCAGGGAAAGAGGGGGAGAGAGAGACAGCAGGGAAAGAGGGGGGGAGAGAGAGACAGCAGGGAAAGAGGGGGGAGAGAGTGACAGCAGGGAAAAGGGGGGGGAGAGAGACAGCAGGGAAAAAGGGGGGAGAGAGACACATCAGGGGAAGAGGGGGGGAGAGAGTGACAGCAGGGGAATAAAGAGAGAGACAGCAGAGGGAAGCAAGAGAGAGACAGCAGGGGAAGAGGGGGGAGAGAGAGACAGCAGGGCGATGGTGCTTATCTTGCCGTCATTTTTGACGGGCAAGTAGCTAGTATATATATATTAGTGATGTCCCGAACAGTTCGCCGGCGGACTATTCGCAGCGATTTTTGCATGTTCGCAGCGAACGGCGAACACATGCGCTTTTGGGTTTGCCCCCTATTCTTTATCATTGAGGAAACTTTGACCCTGCACCTCACAGTCAGCAGACACATTCCAGCCAATCAGCAGCATACACTCCCTTCCAGAGCCTTCCATCTGAAGGACAGCAACCCAAAAAGCCCTTTTTAGGGCTAGAACATCATTTATTTTATTTTATAATTTTTTTCTGTGTAATCTAATTGCATATGCCTGCCTGCCTGCCAGTGTGTGTGTGACAGGCTAAGACCTAACAGCTTATATTGTGCTCAGTGAAATAAAACAACACTTTTTTGACTGTAATAGATTGAATAGCAATTGCCTGCCTACAGGTGTGTGTGTGAAGCCTTTTGCATCTACTCTGCCAACTTTTGCCAGTGCACAGTGATACGTCATATCTGGTGCAACCGTAGTGTACAGTGACATAAAACAACACTTTTTTGACTGTAATAGATTGAATAGCAATTGCCTTCCTACAGGTGTGTGTGTGAAGCCTATTGCATCTACTCTGCCAACTTTTGCCAGTGCAAAGTGATACGTCATATCTGGTGCAACCGTAGTGTACAGTGACATAAAACAACACTTTTTTGACTGTAATCGATTGAATATCAGTTGCCTGCCTACAGGCGTGTGTGTGAGGCCTAGAGCGCCTACTCTGCCAACTTTTGCCAGTGCACAGTGACACTCATATCTGGTGGCACCTTAGATTGCACGCGCAGTGCCCCAAATTTGAAGTGGGAGGACCGACCAAGCATCTTTTTCCATCTCCCGCTTCCAAAAATCCATGCCATATATACGTCCCCTGATAGTGGACGTAACAGGGATTAAACCGATAGGAATAGTACTGCTTAACAGTACACACCTTATAATAACGCAAACTGAGGCAACGTGTATAATCTTCCAAACTAAATAAGATGATATACATTATTTATATACTCCTATATTTAACTAACCCAAAATAGATTGTATCAAAATAAATTGTTAATCTATATTTGATAAATTTGTATACACTGCTTCTTGATTGCTGTATTGATCTAACCAAATATAAAGTGTGTTAAGACTAATTGTTATCCAACCATCCAAAAGATTGTAATACACGTCAGATAGATTGTATTGTGATCTAACTAAATATCAAAGCTTATAAGTGTAAACACTTATAATTGTTTATCCTTGATATTTACTGCTATACCAATAAAAGCTATTTCTGCACACAGTGTATACTTGTCGATAACTTGATCTTTGAATTTAATTAATCTACACACTGTAATATTTTAAGAAACTATATTAATCTTTACAGTGGAATATTCACGTCATATCAATTGCATGACAATATATACACCTATATAAATACTATATATATATATATATATATATATATATCACCTATTATAATTGTCAAACTGCGAGTTTTCGTCACGCTTGGGTGCCTTGCGAAGCAAGGCGAGCCGATGAGGCATGGAAGCCTTCCGAGCTCGCACTTAGGCCCGCAGTTGAGTGAGGACAACTGTCAGTTTGACAACTTCTTCCTCCTTCCCCTCATCCTCCCTCCTGCCCCTCATTCTCCCTCTGCCTCTCATTCTCCTTCCTTCTTCTCATCCTGCCTCCTCCCCCCTCATCTTCCCTCCTGCCCCTCATCCTTCCCCCTCCTCCTCCCGTTCCCCCTCTCCACTAACCTCCAGTGTCGGATGACGGCCTGCTGTTCCCTCCCCAGCAGGCCTCTTCTTGCTGTGTCTGGCATATTCTCTCCCTCAGTACGCTACCTCCTCCCACCACTAGGGGGCGCTGTCACCGAGCAGGAACATACCAGGGACTGAGCATGGAGGCCACAAGCACCATCTAGCAGCACAATGGCGACATATACAAGAGTGCACACACTACTACGAGAGAGACAGCAGGGAAAGAGGGGAGAGTGACAGCAGGGGAAGAGGGGGGAAAAAGAGAGAGACAGCAGGGAAAGAGGGGGAGAGAGTGACAGCAGGGAAGAGGGGGGAGATAGTGACAGCAGGGGAAGGGGGGGAGAAAGAGAGACAGCAGAGGGAAGCAACAGAGAGACAGGGGAGAGAGAGAGCAGGGAAAGAGGGGGGAGAGTGAGAACAGGGGAATAGGGGGGAAGAAAGAGAGAGACAGCAGTGAAAGAGGGGGAGAGAGTGACAGCAGGGGAAGAGTGGGGAAGAAAGAGAGTGACAGCAGGGAAAGAGGGGGAGAGAGTGACAGCAGGAGAAGAGGGGGGAGAGAGTGACAGCAGGGGAAGAGGAAGAGGGGGGAAGAAAGAGAGAGACAGCAGGGAAAGAGGGGAAAGCAGGGGAAGAGTGGGGAAGCAGGGGAAGAGTGGGGCAGCAGGGAAGAGGGGGGAGAGAGTGACAGCAGGGAAGAGGGGGGAGATAGTGACAGCAGGGGAAGAGGGGGGAAGAAAGAGAGAGACAGCAGGGAAAGATGGGGAGAGAGTGACAGCAGGGAAAGAGGGGGAGAGAGTGACAGCAGGGGAAGAGGGGGAGAGAGTAACAGCAGGGGAAGAGGGGGGAGAGAGTGAAAGCAGGGGAAGAGGGGGGAGGGAGACAGCCGAGGGAAGAAAGAGAGAGACAGCAGGAGAAGAGGGGGAGAGTGACCGCAGGGGAAGAGGGGAGAGAGAGACAGCAGGGGAAGGGGGCAGAAAGATAGAGAGAGACAGTAGGGGAAGAGGGGGAGAGAGAGACAGCAAGGGAAGGGTAGAAGAAAGAGAGACAGCAGAGGGAAGAAAGAGAGAGACAGCATGAGAAGAGGGGGGAGAGAGTGACAGCAGGGGAAGGGGGGAAGAAAGAGAGAGACAGCAGAGGGAAGAAAGAGAGAGCCAGCAGGAGAACAGGGATGAGAGAGTGAAAGCAGGGGAAGAGGGGGGAGAGAGAGACAGCAGGGAAAGAAGGGGGAGAGAGTAACAGCAGGGGAAGGGGGGAGAAAGAGAGTGACAGCAGGGGAAGGGTGGGAGAAAGAGAGACAGCAGAGGGAAGCAACAGAGAGACAGGGGGGAGAGAGAGAGAGCAGGGAAAGAGGGGGGAGAGTGAGAACAGGGGAAGAGGGGGGAGAGAGTGACAGCAGGGAAAGAGGGGGGAGAGAGTGACAGCAGGGAAAGAGGGGGGAGAGAGTGAGAGCAGGGGAAGAGTGGGGAGAGAGTGAGAGCAGGGAAACAGTGGGGAGAGAGTGACAGTAGGGGAAGAGGGGCAGAGAGTGACAGCAAGGGAAGAGGGGGAGAGAGTGACAGCAGGGGAAGGGAGGGGGAGAAAGAGAGAGACAGCAGAGGGAAGCAAGTGAGAGACAGCAGGGAACGAGGGGGGAGAGAGTGAGAGCAGGGAAAGAGGGGGGAGAGAGTGAGAGCAGGGAAAGAGGGGGGAGAGAGTGAGAGCAGGGGAAGAGGGGGGAGAGAGTGAGAGCAGGGGGAGAGAGTGACAGCAGGGGAAGAGGGGGAGAGAGTAACAGCAGGGGAAGGGGGGAAGAAAGAGAGAGACAGCGGGGAAAGGGGGGAGGGGTAGAGAGACAGCAGGGAAAGGGGGGGAGGGGTAGAGAGACAGCAGGGAAAGATGGGGGATAGAGAGACAGCAGGGAAAGAGGGGGGTAGAGAGACAGCAGGGAAAGAGGGGGAGAGAGAGACAGCAGGGAAAGAGGGGGAGAGAGAGACAGCAGGGAAAGAGGGGGGGAGAGAGAGACAGCAGGGAAAGAGGGGGGAGAGAGTGACAGCAGGGAAAAGGGGGGGAGAGAGTGACAGCAGAGAAAAAGGGGGGAGAGAGACACATCAGGGGAAGAGAGGGGGAGAGAGTGTCAGCAGGGGAATAAAGAGAGAGACAGCAGAGGGAAGCAAGAGAGAGACAGCAGGGGAAGAGGGGGGAGAGAGAGACAGCAGGGCGATGGTGCTTATCTTGCCGTCATTTTTGACGGGCAAGTAGCTAGTATATATATATTAGTGATGTCCCGAACAGTTCGCCGGCGGACTATTCGCAGCGATTTTTGCATGTTCGCGTTCGCAGCGAACGGCGAACACATGCGCTTTTGGGTTTGCCCCCTATTCTTTATCATTGAGGAAACTTTGACCCTGCACCTCACAGTCAGCAGACACATTCCAGCCAATCAGCAGCATACACTCCCTTCCAGAGCCTTCCATCTGAAGGACAGCAACCCAAAAAGCCCTTTTTAGGGCTAGAACATCATTTATTTTATTTTATAATTTTTTTCTGTGTAATCTAATTGCATATGCCTGCCTGCCAGTGTGTGTGTGTGTGACAGGCTAACACCTAACAGCTTATATTGTGCTCAGTGAAATAAAACAACACTTTTTTGACTGTAATAGATTGAATAGCAATTGCCTGCCTACAGGTGTGTGTGTGAAGTCTATTGCATCTACTCTGCCAACTTTTGCCAGTGCACAGTGATACGTCATATCTGGTGCAACCGTAGTGTACAGTGACATAAAACAACACTTTTTTGACTGTAATAGATTGAATAGCAATTGCCTGCCTACAGTCGTGTGTGTGAAGCCTATTGCATCTACTCTGCCAACTTTTGCCAGTGCAAAGTGATACGTCATATCTGGTGCAACCGTAGTGTACAGTGACATAAAACAACACTTTTTTGACTGTAATCGATTGAATATCAGTTGCCTGCCTACAGGCGTGTGTGTGAGGCCTAGAGCGCCTACTCTGCCAACTTTTGCCAGTGCACAGTGACACTCATATCTGGTGGCACCTTAGATTGCACGCGCAGTGCCCCAAATTTGAAGTGGAAGGACAGACCAAGCATCTTTTTCCATCTCCCGCTTCCAAAAATCCATGCCATATACACGTCCCCTGATAGTGGACGTAACAGGGATTAAACCGATAGGAATAGTACTGCTTAACAGTACACACCTTATAATAACGCAAACTGAGGCAACGTGTATAATCTTCCATGCTGTGCAGTGGAAGCCCCAAGACTCTGACCTGTGTATAATATTCCATGCTGTGCAGTGGAAGCCCCCAGACTCTGACCTGTGTATAATACTCCATGCTGGGCAGTGGAAGCCCCCAGACTATGACCTGTGTATAATATTCCATGCTGTGCAGTGGAATCCCCCAGACTCTGACCTGTGTATAATATTCCATGCTGTGCAGTGGAAGCCCCCAGCATCTGGGAGTCTGAAGAAGAGGAGTCAGAGGAGGAAGGTGGCTTTGAGGTGGTGGAAGACCAAACACAGCAGGCGTCCCAGGGGGCTTGTTGTCACCTTTCGGGGACCCTTGGTGGCTGGGTGGAGGAAGAGATCTTCAATGACATCAGTGAGGACAAGGAACGGGACATGGCTAGCTTGGTATCCAACCTTGTGCAAATAGGGAGTTTGCGGTTGTGCAAAGGGACTATGCATTAAACAGGGAGATTGGTCTGTTACTGTGAAGCGGGTGTAACCCTTACACTACCTGATCGATACAACATCATACCTGATGTTTTAAAGCATGTTATTCCAAACAATTTAGGCTTAAAACCAGACTCTGCATCAACTATGTAATTTTCCGTGGGAGTTTTGCCATGGATCCCCCTCCGGCATGCCACAGTACAGGTGTTAGTCCCCTTGAAACAACTTTCCCATCACTATTGTGGCCAGAAAGAGTCCCTGTGGGTTTTGAAATTCGCCTGCCCATTGAAGTCTATGCCGATGTTCGCCGGTTCGCGAACCTTTGATGAAGTTCGCGTTCACTGTTCGCGAACCCAAAATTTGATGTTCACGACATCACTAATATATATATATACCACAACATCATTAGACTGTAACAAGAAAAATAACACATATTTCAACCCACCACCTGGTCGTGACACCAACCTGGACAGTTATATAGAAAGCTTTCGCCTGAGAACGGCATTCATTTTAACAACCCATTATAAAAGAGACTTAAACAATCTTACTCCATCAGAAAGAACTGCCGTAAAGATTTTTAAAAAACAACCCCGACATCACCATTAAACCGGCAGACAAAGAAGGTGCAGTGGTTATCATGAATACTCAGAACTATATAAATGAAGCCAACAGACAACTGTCAGACAACACCCACTACAAGAAACTGAACCAGGGCCCTAGAGAAAAATATGCTCTTCAGCTTAAGAAACTCATCAAAACATTTCCTAAAAATACACAATAAGAATTAGAACAACTCATCCCTGCTAATCCTTTAACTGGGACTTTCTACCTACTGCCAAAAGTCCACAAACTAGGAATCCCTGGGAGACCAATTGTTACAGGTATGGACACACTGACTGAACAGATATCTGGATTTGTTGAAAACATCCTTAAATCATTAGTTAGTAACACCAGTAGCTATATACAAGACACCACTGACTTTATCAATAAACTCAGTCTGATTAAAGACCTACCTGTTAACAAACTACTTGTTACCATGGATGTAGAGTCTCTTTACAGCAACATCCCACACAAAGATGGCACTGGGGCATGCTTTAAGTTTCTTTCAATACATATGCAAAACAATAAATATGGCCCTGATGTTATTGAGGGAACCATGAATGCCAACATTTACTGTGACATACTGAAGCAGAGCATGACCCCCTCCCTTCAGAGACTAGGCCGCAGCGCAGTATTCCAACAGGATAACGACCCCAAACACACCTCCAAGACGACCACTGCCTTGCTAAAGTAGCTGACGGTAAAGGTGATGGACTGGCCAAGCATGTCACAGACCTAAATCCTATTGAGCATCTGTGGGGCATCCTCAAACTGAAGGTGGGGGAGTCCAAGGTCTCTAACACCTACCAGCTCCTTGATGTCATCATGGAGGAGTGGAAGAGGACTCCAGTTGCAACCTGTGAAGCTCTGGTGAACCCCATGCCCATGAGTGTTAAGGCAGTGCTGGAAAATAATGGTGGCCACACTAAATATTGACACTTTGGACCCAATTTGGATATTTCCTCTTAGGGGGTGTACTCACTTGCCAATGGTTTAGACATTAATGGCTGTGTTGAGTTATTTTGAGGGGACAGCAAATTTACATTGTTATACAGGCTGTACATTTACTACTTTACATTGTAGCAGGGTGTAATTTCTTCCGTGTTGTTACATGAAAAGATATCATAAAATATTTACAAAAATGTTAGGGGTGTACTCACAGACTCACATATTCATACTGTATATTTATATTCCTATATATTTCATATATTTTTTATATAAGTACTGAGTTGATGTTGGTGGGGGGAGTGCAAAAACAAAATTGTGCCTGCCCCCTCCTGGCACCGGGAGCCCCCTATGCACTATCTCTGCTACTGATAATACCCCTGTACTGTAATAATATGTTACATAATCTATTTTGCTTTTTCTTTTAAGTCAAACAAATAAAACATAAAAACAAACTCATACAAAAAGCATGTTCTTGAAGGTATATCTAAGTTTCCCTGTTGTTACCTTTATCCAATCTAATGCATGCTGCTTAAATCAGATCCACACATTACATTGATTAATTCTATACACATACAGATTTTTTTATTTAAAAATAAAATTAGTTTTGTATGCCCCCAGAGCTGCTTATATAGGCACAGTGTACCCACCAATAGAAACCCTGCATTTGGGTATGGTTATAACCCTATACTAACCTTCAAGCCTACAGCCACATAGTGCAGAAACTCACAGAGCAATGTCTGGGCTCCTCCTTGCTTCTATGTGCTGAGGACTACACATTCCATGATGCCTTGCTGCACCAACTGCCATCACAAATTAAAACAATGTATTAGCTGCCTATGATTGGCCAAAACAAATGATTAAATTATACCAATTGTAGCAGGGATTTCCAGGGGTGTTAATTCTCAAAATCTACGACTTGAAAACTCAAGACATTTAGCAAACCTTAGGGTAAGTTTAATAATGTTTATATTGGTACTTTTTCATGCAAAAATGTTTTCATACACTGCTGATTCTGCTCTATCAGATGCACCCATAATCCATTCAATTAAAAATGCCTTTAAGAATGTGTTGTCTGTAAGTTGGGTCGTCTGTAACCCGGCGACCACCTGTATTATGATATAGTTAAGGAGACCACACCACCTGAGAAACATATCCTTGAGTGATCATAGACAAGCACACTTTCATGTATTCCATTATAAACCACATTGCTTAGGCAATGACTAAGCTCTAAGGATTGTCATAGATAAGGTGAAGGCAAATAAACATTTTAAAGGGAGGGTCACATTCTATTTTGACAATAAATGTGTTTCAAAGTCAGACAGGAAACACATGCTCCTTTCTTTGCAGGCAGAATGGCTGAATGTGTATGTTTTTAATGTGTATGTTCAAAGCCAGCACTTACTCATTCTCTTTGTTATACTCTACACCATTTGAAAACAGAGTAGCAGAAGTAGTTAGTACTAGACTAATAACTGGAAAATAATCTTGCTAATCAGTGGAGTACATTTAAAAGTAAATAAAAGTGGGGCTCCAAGAAGTGGACTTAAATATCCCCATTTCCTATGTATTCTACCAATTTTTAAACACATTTAAAATTAATATCTGCTTTATAAATAGACTCCACAGAAAATAGAGGAAGTGTAGATATAGTATATATTTTTTTTTCAAACATCTTTTTATTAAATGGAGTTTGCGTCAGAACAGAAGTGGATTAATACATTTCAACCATTGGTGAGCAAATATATCCAATGTTCATAGTAGCCATACTTATTGCATCATATTTATCTAGTACATATAGGAATTCCTTTATAAATTTTGTGCTTGGAATTGTACCACATTGCTTAACATCACCTAGATATCCTTTGGTGTTCTCCAAATGTATTTATTTTTTTTCCTTTTATATTGTCTTCTAACATTTTATTCTTTACACAAGTTAAAACAAAAATACAATCAATTATCAACTGGGGAGAGAGGGGGGGGGGGGATAAAGGGTAGGTGGGGAAATAGCACACTCACCGTCTCGAGTAACACTGGTCACAAGTAGGCTCTGGGGCCCCATCCGTCGCCCCCGCTGCCCTCCGGCCCATCCCCACCCCGAGGCTGGGGTCTGAGCTAAACTGTGGCACTATGTGGGGAGTCCAGCCAGGGAGACCAGATATCCAGAAAGCTGGGATAGCTGTGTTGCATGTAATGTGTCAATTTTTCATTAATCATTATAAAGTTTATCCTGGTAATGACATCATTTAGATTTAGTGTAAGGGTTCTCCAGTGTCTGGCAATAGTATGCTTAGTGGCTAAAGTAAAATACTGTAAGAGTGCATTACACTTGGGGGATATGTTCTCTGCCTTCCCTCCTAACAGGCAAACCTCTATTGTGGGTGTTAGTGGGCTATGTATTAGTTGTGAAAATAGTTGGAACACGTTCCCCCAGAGAGCTTGTGCCTTTGTGCAGTGCCACCAAATGTGGCTAAAATCTCCTGTAGCTTGGCAGCCCCTAAAGCAAAGTCTATTTATCGTCGGGTTAATTTGGTGCATTCTGGATGGGGTGAGATAGGTTCTGTGGAGGACTTTGATTGAGACCTCTAGTAGGCTATGGGTAAGTGAGCCCTTGGTCAGATTTCGGCTAATCCTATGCCAAGTTTCTATAGTCAGTTCCCTGCCTAGCTCTTGTTCCCAGTGTGCCATGCAGGCGGGTTTCTGTTTTTTTTTGTATTGTTAAAGCTGGAATACAAGAGACCCAGGGTGCCTCTAGAGTTGGGAATATTCTTACAAATTGTTGATAGCCAGCACTGTTTCGGTGGGCCCTAGACTTTTGTCAGGGATTCTAACCAATGTCTGATTTTCCTATAATTCCATAGTTCCCCTGTTGGTATGTTAAAGTTAGTTACCAGTTGTTCGTGATTTACCACTCTATCGTCGTGATACCACGCCCCTATTCTGTTAAGGTCACTAGAGAGCCACCACCTTTTTGAGATTGAGCTCAAGGTCGTCTCAAAGTCTGGGAAAGATTTTATAGAAGTCATAGGGGTGATTGGTGGCGCTAGTTGGTGTTTGGTACAAGCCCAGGTCCACACCGATGCCGTGAGTTTTATCATCGGGTTGGTGAGGTACTTTTTGTTTTTGATTTTATGAATCCCCGGGTCCCAGATCAGCATGTCCCAGGAGTGGGGTCTAAGTTCCCAGTTCTCCATAAAGACCCATATGGGTTGATGTGTCTTTGTGTGGGTTAGTGGCAGGAAGGCCAACTGGGCTGCTTTGTAGTAAAGCCTGAGGTTTGGGCAGGATAATCCCCCTTGGTTTTTGTGCTTATACATCATCTGCCTAGCAATCCGCGGGGCTTTATTGCTCCAAATAAATTTAAATATTATATTCTGCAATCTGTCTAGATTTTTGAGATCTAGCGGTAGGGGAAGGGTCCTGAAAAGGTACAATATTTTGGGCAGAATATTCATCTTGATGGCCGTGATGCGGCCCATCCATGATATGTTTAGCTTTGACCAGCTTTGTATATTCTTTGTTAATTTCTGAAGCAATGGGGGGTAGTTTGCTTTGTATATTCCCGCTACCCTCCTTGTAATATGAACCCCTAGATATTTGATTGATGTTTTTGGCCAGGAAAAGTTATAAGTCCTTTGCAATTCTGTAAGATCTGTCAATGGTATTCCTACATCTAAGGTCTCGGTTTTCTCCAGGTAAATTTTTAGCCCCGATATCTCCCCAAAGTCACGTAATACCGTCAGCAAGGCTGGGATCGAGCTCTTGGGGTATGTCAGAGTGCATAGGAGGTCATCCGCAAACAGGGAGCATTTGAGGTCTTGGAGGCCGATTCTCAGGCCCCTTATGTTTGCGGTGCATCTGATTTTTTGGGCCAAAGGTTCCATGGCCAGCGCAAAGAGTAATGGAGACAGGGGGCACCCCTGTCTTGTTCCTCTCCGTATGTCTATAGTCTCCCTGTTTGGCCCTGGTAGTTTTAGAGCCGCCTGGGGCAGATGATAATAAGAGCGTAGCAGATTTATGAAGCGTCCTTTGAAGCCAAATTTGGCCAGTGTCGCGTGTAAGTAGGGCCACTCTACAGTGTCAAAGGCCTTTTCAATGTCAAGGGCCAAGACACAGAGCGGGATACCATCCCTTTGCGCTAGATGTAGTACATTTAAAGTTCATCTAAGATTGTCTGCTGCTTGTCTGAATGGGATAAAGCCCGTCTGGTCTTTATGTACTAGTTCCGGTAGGAACTTGGAGATCCTGTCCGCCATTATCTTTGCCAGCATCTTAACATCGCCGTTTAGGAGGGATATTGGGCGGTAGTTTTTGGCCTCCAGGGGGTTCCTGCCCTCCTTAGGGAACACCACCAAGTCAGCCCTATTGAGTTCAGGTGGCATGGCTTCTCCATTCAGAAAGGAGTTGAAAATCCTGCATAGATAGGGGGCTAGAAGTCCAGCATATGTTTTATAGTAGGAGTTTGGGAACCCATCTGGGCCCGGGGCTTTACCTAATTTGAGATTTTCAATAGCTCTGAGTACCTCCTCTATTGATATGTCAGAGTTAAGCATGCTTATGTCCTGTTCCGTGGCCTTGGGTAGATCTAAAGATGTCAGATAGGATTGGGTCGCATCTGGGCCTTGTAGGATAGTTGCAGCATAGATTTTTTGATAGAAAGCCGCAAAGGTCTGTTTCATTTCTGTTTGGCTTACTGAGGGATACCCATTTGCGGTGTTAAGCTTTAAAACTTTTTGCTGAAGGGGTCTAGGGTTCAGTCTCCTAGCTAGAAGGGAGCTAGGTTTGTTCGCCTTCGTATAGTATAGGTGGGTGGTGCGCCTCAGTGCTTTGTCTGTCCGCATTGAGAGAGCATTGTCGAATTCCAGTCTACATCTATCTATTTGATGTCTTGTTTGAGGAGAGGGTTTAGTCTGGTTATGTCTCTCTAATCTTTGGAGTTCTTTTCTGATCTCTGTTTCCCTCTGCAGGCATTGCTTCTTAAAGGCCGAAGCAAGCTTAAAATAGGTGCCACGTATATACGCCTTATGGGCAGTCCAGATCCAGCCCATCCCTACGTCTGTAGTGTCATTAATGTCAAAGTATAGTCGTAGGCCTTTCTCTACTTGGCTATTGAATGTGGGGTTGTGTAGTAAAATTTCATTTAGCATCCAGATAAAAGGGCTTTTCTGGGTCTAGCCAAATTCTATTGTCAGGGTCACCGCCGAATGATCCGACCATGGACATACATTAATTTCGGCTGATCTAGTCATATCAAAAATTGGCGCGCTTACTAGTATTGTATCGATTCGGGAATAAGATCCATGTACATGCGAGTAATGAGTATATTCCCGTCTGGTTGGGTGATGCCCTCTCCAGGGGTCCACTAAGCCTATAGCGTTTAATAATCTCTTAATTTGTTGCATTTTATTTGTGTACCAACCACAGTCTAGGCCCCTAGATCGATCTAAGAGAGAATCTAATGTCAGATTGAGGTCTCCCCCTATTATCAGTTTTTCATGGGCGTTAGATTCAAGTACTCTCAGGATTTTTAAAAGAGTTTTGTGTGGAGATGTCGTCGGGGCATAAATGGATACTAGCGTCAGCTCTGAACCTAGAATTGTGCCGGATAGAATAATGTAGTGTCCCTCTTTGCCAATTATTTTAGAGGTGATCTGGAGTGGAAAATTGCGGTGTATTAGTATTGATGTCCCCGCTTTTCTGGTGGGTTGCGTAGCTGAGTAATAGTTTGGGTATTCTTTATCCAAGAATGAGGGGATTTTGTGTTGGGCAAAATGTGTTTCCTGCAAGAACAGGACAGAAGGCTTGATATGCTTGTAATAAAGGAAAGCTTTTCTCCTTTTGTACTGTGAATTGAACCCTTTTACATTGTGTGTGGTAAAAGCGTATTCTACACTGGCCATCGAGTAAGTCTGAGTATGTGTTGTTGAGAGCCTGTCAACTCACCCCATGTCCCGGATTGTGCAGGAGGGACCAGAGAGCCAGGGAGCACCAGAAGGAGCCTCCAGGCCCCGTTGCGGGACAATGTCTTCTCATGCCGGATAGAGCGTGCTGGGGTGGGAGGGGAAGGGAAAAAAGAAAGTTCATAAACAACATTAACCGTAATACATATACACTTACTCCTACGCCAGTCAAAAATTCTGGCATCTGTCGGGGGTAGGACTATGGGAGGCAATCGTCCTATAATCCCCCGTTGGAGGGGTATATATAAGGAACCCATTACATAAAAGTAGTTCCTTGTAGCCACTGAGGGGCAACTCATTTAGATCTAACTATAGAGTCTAATAGTCTGGTAAGAGATGAAGGGAAAGTGTCATGGTCTTATCTATAAAAGCTAGTTGGCCTTCTACACTCAGATTGTCTCTTGGATTATGATAAGGTTTTGGAAGGTTCTTTTTTTGTTTATGTCACCCTACGTTTCTGATTTGAGTGGTAACGTGCCTCAAATTTTAGGTTTTCAGTGGGCCTCTATTTCCCCTAGTGTCGTCTTCTTTTGGTTTGGGTGGTTCCCTGCTAGTTCATCAATGGGGGCTTCAGTATGGTAGTAAAAAGAGCTCTTGTGAGGCCTGCCTTTATGTTATGTCCTCTGTAGGGGGGGTAATAGGTCTCTAATTTTCAAGTGGGTAGCCATCTTTCCCTGTTTACTTCGTCTCTTGTTAAAAAAAATAAAAAAGGCTTCCCATCGACTCTTGCCTTAGTGTTTAAGTTTGGTGAGTGTCAGTGTTGTCTTCCTTTCAAGTCTAGTTATGGGAAGTTTTGTAGCTATATTCTCAGGCTAAGACATTTGTAAGGAACAGTAACAACCAGCAATGACTTTTGAACTGTGCTTAAAATGACAAAAGATAAATCTGATACAAATTAGCCTTAAATTCAACAACAAATCATGAATGATTAAACCCTTTGTAAATTAGTCCGTTTGGTATGGTACTTCAGGTAGCTCTAAGGGCGCCTTCAGGTATCTGCCCAGTTCTAGTAGTGAACTTGTGGCTCGTAGGCGTTTCCCCCGAATTTGGGGAAGAGCTCTGATTGCCTTTATTCTGTACTTTAGTCTACTGTTTGGTGGGCGCAGTAGTATTGTTTTGTCTGTGATCCCTCTCTGCGTTGTTCGGTGGATTAGGTGCAAGTCCGATAGTAGTGAGGTGAGAGCGGCATTCCTCCAGGGAGCAGGCTGAGTACATCTTGCCCTTATGTTGAAAAGATACCACAAATGGAAATCCCCATCTATATGGGATTTTATGTGTGTTCAGAATCTCTAGGGCTGCCTTCATTTCCCTGAGCCTCGTCAGTGTGATCGGAGAAAGATCTGCAAACAGCAGTATTGTTGCATTGTCTGGGCCCCTGATGTTTTGCTTTTTTCTGGCTGCCCCCAGGATCAGGTCCCTGGCTTGTTGTCTCAGGAATCTAATGATCACATCTTTCGGTACGTCTGGGTTTCTGGGTGCCCCTAGAGCTCTGTGGGCCCTCTCTATCTCCCATACTGACTCTGGTATTTCCGGAATAATGCCCTTGATGGTGTCTTTCAGGTAAGGCTTCAAGTCTTGTACTGCCTTCGGAATCCCTCTCAGCCTTAAATTATGGCGGCGCGACCTGTTTTCTAGGTCCTCAAATTTATCTTCGAGGGTTTCCACTCTGGAGTAGGTCTGCGAGTGTAGCGCTATGTCCCTCTCCTGGGCTTCAGCAATCTGGTCTACCATTTCTTCCAGAAGGTGGGTTCTCTGACCCAGGTCATGTATGTCCTTTCTGATAGCATTCACAGTCTTTTCAGTATATGCCTGGAACATTCGTTCTATCAGGGCTATGGATCTCGGTGAGAGGTCCATGTTGCTTTGGGTTGCACCCAGGTCCTCCTGGTCCTCAGAGTTGTCCGAGTGCTCTGAGTTCGCTTCTTGGGTGGTTTCTGGGGTTTTAAAATGATCTGTGATCCTTCTGGTTGCAGTGCCTTTTTTGCATTTCCCCATGTTGAGGCCCAAGGATTAAAGTTACTATTGCATGGGCAGTCTGTGGCTGATGGTCAGTAGCAGTTTCTGAGGGATCAAAGTGGTGGTGCAGATAAATGAATGGGTTTAATGCAAATCACATTTTAGTCATGGTCTTTGGTTGCTTGTGATCTATCATGCATGGCTTTTAGAGAGTTGACCCCTCATTTGTGACGCAGGGGGCGGTCAGGGATTTCTCGCCATTTCAAGGTTTACATATAGTGGTTCTGTTTGCAGTCTCTGTTTTTTTGTGTTGAGTGCCACCTGTGTTTTGTCTTGGGCAGGGTCCGTCCTTTAGGGAGTGATTGAGGGGCTTTTCTGTGCAGGGTAGATTGTAGAGTAAACCCTTCCTCTTTACTGATCTATGTTTCCACTTTTACCTTTGTGTAATACCCCTGCTTGACAGTTGGAGTGCTTTGGGGAATAGTGTTGAATCGTTTCTGTCCACTAGGTGTCAGTGAGCCTCCATTCTCTGTCTGCCAGTTGCATAGAGTCAGTGTTACATATGCCAGTTTCTCACATATGGGGCCCTGATTCGCAGGGCTGCCAGAATAAAGGTAAGAAGGATGCAATCCAGCCTTATCTGTTGGTGTGTAAGTTGAATAGTGAGTCTTTATAATTCCAGTTTTCTCAAAGGTTTAAGTACCCTAAGTTCAGTGTGGGTTTTCCTTGTTTGTACTTGTGTGTTAAGGATAGCAGGCTAGTTAGATGAGGGGTGTATTATAAACAGTGTTGTTCTTGTTTTATACTTGTGGAGGAGATGGGGTTAGGGCTGACATGTATCCCTTCTTCTGCGTACACAGTCCTGTCCTATGCCCCTAAAATGGCCGCCTCAGAGCTCTTTTTTGCAGGAGTGACACTCCAACAGCAAGGGCCTCTCTGACCCCCCTAATGCAGGTAAAGATATAGCCACCCTCTATCTTCCTGCTTCTTTCCTCCAGCCCCACCAGTACTCACTTTACAGTTGGGTCTCCAGGCATAGGGTCACAGGGTTAATGGGTAAAGCTCCTGAGGTGATCCTGTGCACCCACAGGGGCCTGGGCCTCCACCTCAGACCTTGCCTCATGCAAATCCAAGATGGCCGCCACCCGATCTTGGGGTCTCTGTAGCTTCCACTGCCTCCTGTGTTGCTCTGACCAGGCCCTTCTGCAGTGTTGCAGTTTCTGGCAAAGGGTGCCTGTAGCAGGCGCAGGGCCTCTGAAGCTCTCACCTCCCGGTAAGTCCCTGCAGGAAGGCAGTCTTCTAGTGAGCTGGCCGGGTGCAGGTTTCTCTGCAGCTGTGCCTCCAGGGGTATCTTTTGAGGGTCCCACGGGGGAAATGGGTCCCCCCTCCTCTTCCCCCAGTTGTTTTCAGGGTATGCAGTTTAGTTATGTTAACTAGGGCAATTTATAAGCCCACTTTTAGTGCTTTAAGCAGGAGCTCACACTAAACACGTCTAGCTCCAGCATACGGAAGCTCCACCCCCCAGTTATAGTATTTTTTAACTGTACGTATTCCTATTTATCCACATTTATCCCTGCTTGTGCCCACTTTTAACCCTGTTTGCTAAATGTATCTCAGTGAGTGAATGATCTAAAAAAAGCATCACTACTGGCTTCATGAACCAACAAAGTTTTGTCTACATACAAAGCAATGTTGGAAAAAAAATTAAGCTTATGCTCTCAGCCTCTGTTGTATTAAATTATTTAATCATGGGGGAGTTTTGTAAAGTTCAACAAACAAATGCAAACTAGTAATGATGGGTAGGCTCCATACATCACATCATTTAATTATTTATTTTTTCATTATTTATCAGTGCCTGGAATTACTGATTTGCCCTCAATTCTCTTCTTACACATTACTAAAAAGTAAATAAAATATTTGCAACAGCATAATTAGTGTTGCAACCCATGAGTATAAACCATTTTTTTCAAACTATTGTTTAGCCTAGAGACTGAGGGAGAAGATCCTACCTGCATCCATTGTTCCTACAATCAACCCAAAGTGTCTAATCTTGTTAGTAACAAAAGCATAACAGTCCTAAAAACATGATGCCAATTATCAAGACAAGTTATTTATG
Organism: Discoglossus pictus; assembly: GCA_027410445.1. Taxonomy (NCBI): domain Eukaryota; kingdom Metazoa; phylum Chordata; class Amphibia; order Anura; family Alytidae; genus Discoglossus; species Discoglossus pictus. The sequence goes on along the minus strand of CM050163.1, from coordinate 428,075,501 downwards.
AGAATATACAAAAAATCTGACCCTTTAAAAATCCTGGACTCATTTATTGCCCCTAAAACAATTATAGACTTGATACCCCATCGGAACCAACTTATACACAGCATGCTACTTCAAACTTTGAAGCAAACACTGAAATAAATAGAGCCCTGGGTACACTGAGAAAGGAGTATAAACTCAATGATATCACAGTTCATCTTCTTTGTTAAAGTGCCAGAGAATGAATTCTTGATACTACCAGAAATATGGTGGTAATTACTGGCCCAGATGGCTCACATCTTCAGATATATACTGATATTGCTCCAATGACTCCTGTTGTCTATACTTACAAAACATAAAATTAGATTTTCCTTTTTGTCTTATGTTTCCATATCAGGCCAACTTCACATTATCTGTAGCCTAGTCCATGGTCGGGGGCTATTAATTCAACTTAACCTGATTACCTCTTTAGACCTTCAGGAATATACAAATACCAGTCCACCTCCGAGACCTTCTAGAAAATGGTCAGAAGCTCCAAGAGAGAAACTCCAAAAGAAGACTTTTTTTTTTGCTGAGCAGAGGGACCACTCCTCCCAGGCCCACAGAGGATTTGGAAGCAGTGTTGAAGGGTTCTTCCCAAACCTTAGTGCTGTTTTTCTGTACTTATCATCATTATTGAAATGCATAGTAATAGGGTATTTTAATCAATTTTTTAGGTTTTTAATTATTTTTCCACATTACATTTCTGAGACAAACTGAATCTTTTGAGTGTTTTTATGATTACATTTTAAGTCAATGTGATCAGTAATACAGATGGAGGAGGTTACATAATAGTATGCTACTTTGTTTTTTGTTTTTTAACATGCAATTTTCCTTATAGCTCTTAGCTCAGGTAATTTGGCCTAATCATTCTTTATTGCTGAATCTTAAATGTCTCTCCCTTTTTGTTTTCCCTCTTTTCTTTAATTTTATCTGTCTTTTAGGGATAAAGAAAGGGACAATTTTGTTCTGTTCTCTACCCTAGTTAATTGTGTTGCACATTATGAAAGTCAAATGACATGTCATGTTTGTTTATGCCTAAGTTTAATAGCCTTTATTTACAGACCCATGCTTTAAACTTGCCTGCCTTGCCCTTTCTTCGATTTGACAGCACTGGGCATTGGTTTTTATTTGTGATGTTGGCCCCTTTTCCTATTTCCAGGTTTGATTTACAACATCATGATGACCCTACCAACGTATACATTTATTAAACACAATGTGAACGGTTTTAAATCTCCCTTTAAAAGAAAGCTATACTATTTTACAAAGCACACCATCCTGCCGTGTTATTCCTACAAAAAAAAAACTCACTTTTCTAAACACCAGGTCCCAAAATTCACAAATAATGCATGTCCCACTGTTTATACCATCTTACTTCACAGAAACTTCTTCTTTTTGACAGACCAATTTTTTTGACCCAATTTTGATTAGCCACCTTTTAGGCACTAAACTCTCACTTATCAACTTTATACTCCGACCTTGCCCCATGATAGGCTCCTATGCTTGTTGCAACATTTAGAGTCAATAATAATTAGTTCTGAAACTCTAAATTATATTGTTCTTTGCCACATTTAGAATAACGCTATACACAAACACTTTTATCACAACACTCTTAGCCAGTCTGCATTTTGTGGATGTCTGGAATATCCTTCATCATCAGAGAATATACATTTTTTCTCCCCATAGCCATCACACTTACTCCAGAATAGACAATTTGCTCCTTTACTTCTCCCTATTAGATTCTACATGTCTTACAGAATGAGTTCTAGGTTCATGGTCTGATCACTCTTATTTTTCCTTAATTTCTCTCCCCTTATTTTTCACCTTTGGACTAGAAATGTAAAGAATTTCTACTTATTTATCTGCAAGTCCGGGACATGGTAGCTCAAGACTTAAAATTGTATTTTAATATGAATAGCACACATGACTCTAATATAGCGTTGATTGGGATAGTTCACAAGGTGTTCATTAGGGCTTCCTAAAATTAGCTTCTAACAGTAAGAAACAGCAAAAATTCAGGCAACATGAACTACAATCAAAAGTGTTCCATTTTGAAAACGCAAATCAATTTTTTATTGCCGATTTGCGAGCTTGAGAATTCTAATGTCTTTAATCGCTCTCCCCATCATTTACAGTGCAGTATTGATTTATTATTTGCATTTACAGTGCTTCGGACAGGGGTTAAACCCCCTTGCAACTCCTCTCTAGTACTCATAGGATTTTCTCCTACATTTGCCATTTACGGGTATGAACATTTGCAGGCTAGGGGAATTGTAGCAATTGAATAGCGATTTGCGATTTTAGTGATGATATCTTTTACTGATGGGACAGATCAAAGGCATTGAGTGGCTGTAAGTTCCGAATTTAACAACCTCAAGGCTTTAAAGGCTGTATCTAGTAAACTGTTTGGAGCCCGCAAAAAGACACCAATTGAATGTAAATGAACTTGTGACCTCAGATACGGGCTCCAGTACAGGAGCAGAGCTACCGCCGGTGCTACCGGGGTCTTGCACCAAGGCCCCTGTCCTTTGAGGGGCCCCAGCGGACCTCCTGGAGGTTCCCTGTGGCCCAGCAGGTCCTCTGTTGCCCCAGGTCCCCCTTTGGTGCCCCAGCTCTCCAGTGGTCCCTGTGGTTCCTCGACATCCCTCAAGTGGCCCCCATGGGTCTTCTGTGTCCCCCAGTGGGCACCCTGTGGCCCCTGTGGGTTGTCTAAGGCCATCATGTGTTCCCTATGATCCCCAAGGGGCCTCAGTGCCAACGGTGGCACTCATCACCCCTTATGGCCCCTGCAGACCTCCCTGGGGTTCCCTGTGGCTCAATATGGCCCACTGTTCTGCCCCCCAACAGGCCCCAGGGGCTCCCTGTACCCCCTGAAGGCCCTGTGGCCACTGCTTATCCTCTATTGGCCTCCTGTGGTTTATTTGCGATCTTCTTGGCCCCCACAGCACCTGCAGACCTTCTGTGGGTTCCCTGTGACCCCTGCAGCCCATTATGGCACACAGTGGTCCTCCACATGCCCCAAGGGGCCCTGCAGGGCCTATGGCCCCCTGTGTTCCCCCTCAGCCTCCTGTGGCCCCTTGCCAACCTCTGCAGGTTCCCTCAACCCCCTCTGTTCCCCCTCAGCCTCCTGTGGCCCCTTGCAGACCACTGTGGCCTTCCTTAGCCACCTGTGGCCCCCTGCAGCCCTGTGTCCTCCCTCGGCCCCTTGTGGTCCCTCAGTCATTGTGGGCCTCTGTGGCCCCCCAGACGTCTGCTGCCTTTTGTTGCCCCCTCGGTCCTCCGCTGTCCCCTTGGCCCTCTGGCCTGCTGTGGCCCCTCCTCACCCCAGGAAGTGAAGTGCAGCATCCGGCAGGTAAGAAAGTATTTATATATATATATATATATATATATATATATATATATATATATGCATATGTAAATGTATATACATGTATATGGTATATATATATATATATATATATATATATATATATAAATATTTTTATATATATATATATATAAATATTTATATATATATATATATATATATATATATATATATTGGGGAGTGAAACAGCCATGAATGTCCAGTAATCTAGTAATTTAGTAATTATTAATCTATATAAATATAGATTAGTAATTAGTATTGCAGTATAATTTGATAACTTTTGGATTGGACAAATGTCTTATTTATAATGATGAGATTTGAGAACTTCAACCTCTCTTTATCAAGTCTGAAGCAATACTGACATGAGATGAAACCCTCAGATTGAATAAAAACAGCAGATGCAGATAGAGTGGAGACAGCATCTGACATCATCAGGTAAATACAGTACATCAAAAGATCGTATTCATGTATACCGTGAACCCCCAAGCATTTAATGCCATTACAAATGCTACAGATTATGAAATGGTCAAAGACTATTATTTCTATCTCGTTGGCCCTGGTGGATCAGGAAAAACGTATCTGCACAATTGTTTGATGATTTCCATTCGATCACAGGGTCAAATAGCAATGCCATTTGCAACAACTGGAATTGATTGATCTTTTTCCTGCTGGATTAAAAGTATGTGTGCATGTGGCAGGCCTCTTTTTTGACATTCAATGGTATAAACAAAAGCCACACATTTTCCAAATAACCGTGCTTTAGTTATATCATATATTAATGAATTTAGTTTTATTTTGAATACTCTCGCCACTAAACCTGGTCGGTCAGAAGTATTTTGTCCAAGATTAAAGTTTTCCTTTCCTCTGGCCATTGTGGGTTACATGTGCATGTAATGAATAAATCTGTTTTTCCAAATTTAGTGACAATAGCCATGGCATCATTATATCTTTCTCGCATATTGCGAGTAGATCCTTGGAAAGTGGATGGCAAAATCATTGTTCTTCCAGCTGGAATGTCTCTGTTGGTAGCCAATTCAGCCACATAATCCATCAATCTACAATATTGTTCTATGAAAAGCTTGTTTTGTTAAAATTTGATAAAATTTAGATTATTTGCTTCAATTTGTAGACACATTGTCGTGGGAGTTTGCCCCCACATAAAATAGGATTAAAATTATCCCAAAAAGCAGTTTGTGCAACTTTATTTTCCAGCATAGAAATATAGTAGCTAACACAAACTTTACTATTGGTATAACTTTGCAATTGGAATTTTGTTTCCCATCCTGGCTCACCATTTGGAAAGAAAATAGGATATGTCATTGGATCCAATTTACAACTTAATATATTTATGTTTATAAAAGGTTGGTCTGCATTGTGTGGATATATTCTAATATCCTCATTGTTAAAGACCATGGCAACCTCATTTATTGTTGGTAAATTATACAGTATTGCAATCTTTTTTTAAAACCATATTTACTCTTGAAGTATTTGAGCATGTTGCTGTTGTTCTTTTTCAACCTGTGCTAATTGTTTGTATGCTTGACTTTAGGGGTTGTTGGCCATAATTTTATCCAGCTGTTCAAAGACTATGCGCAAACACTGTTTATTTTCTGGAAGCGTCATCCGTTGTTCAACAGTTTCCATTGTATCTAAGATATCTAACTGCGCAAATTTATTTTCCTCTCCTTCTTGTAGTTGTAAATGAGAAGTGCAATGGTAAATTTGTCCTTGAACTTTGTAAGTAATCTGGAAATGTGTGTCTTTGTGGAAGTCTTACCTTTCCTTTCTGACAGCAACTAATGAAGTCTCCATCAGTTGGTCTTTCCTTGAGAAAATGATAGGCCTCACAAAACTGACAAACAACAATAAGTAATCCACAACAATGAGTCTACTGTTAGTGCTGTAATGAAAGCAGTATCCTGAGCTTCCTGAACATACTGTAGATATCACAACTTTATATATCTACATTGCTGTCATGTGTCTGAACATTGGTGTCATGAGGCAATATTGGATCATTAGGCAATGTTTTCACAGACATGTTTTTGTTTACCTTTTCTTTTCTTTGAAGCTCCAGCACACTCACTTTGTGCTTTCTTACACATTTTTCTTTTATTTAAAAGTCTCTGTCGGTCTTCTTCTCTTAAACGTTTGGAAGTCTTGGGGGACTGTGCATCTCTCCACCTTTGCTTCCTTTCCCTTGCCGCTCTTCTTTTGCATTCAATCTTGTCTTCTCTGTTGTCCGCCATTGTAATCTGTAATTGTAAATAAAGGTGTAAGATATAATGTTTTTTTTTGTATTGTACATATTGTTTTTAGCTGCTCTCATTGCAAAACCTAAATAGCATTAATGAAAGAATGCAATGATTTGAAAAGCATTTGGAATGTTTCCATGAAATAAATTAATCCATTATTTTTTAATTGGCATACATTAAAAAGGAAAGCTCTGCACATATATATTGATAAATACATATATATTTTTTGTAATAATTAATTATTAAGTCATTAATAAATAAATATTCGTTAATAAATTAATCAATAACTGCCATCAATTGTAAACCTAAAGAGGTAATTATGTTTTCCTAAAGAAGGGCAAACAAAAAAGAGCTATGAGCAATGTATAGATCGGGCTTAAAATAATGTGCAATTTTGTAATTTTATTAATGTTGTAATCAATCAACTTATGAGGTGTAATTTGAGTTATTTAAAAGTTAATTAGGTAAGCATAAATGTATGCATAATTTTTTTATTTTTTTGTTATTATTAATGAATAATTAAATACGAAGGGCCTCATACATTTGCAATTTGTGCAATGGAATAGGGCTCTAGATAAGCACATAACATATTATTTTACCGAAGTTTTTAGTTGGTGAAGACCTTGGTTTTGGATCGATGTTAATTAACTAAAAAGTTATGTAAAAATAATATGCTATAACATAAATGCATAATCATCAATATATTCATAAATAAAAGCAGTATAAAATATTAAATGTAGCATGTGTCAGACTCTGAGAAACTGCTATAAATATTTAAGTGCTTTGAAGGTCCTATCCCTGTCAGGCAATTATAAGCACTCAAGGTCTAATAGGAATGCTAGGTTCCCAGGGTGTTTGCCACCCAAAAATTATTGATATATATACAAAAAGTGGGAAAAAATATAATTGAAGTCTTTATTAATAGGGGGTAACAACGGCGATTGCTTTAAAAACAATGGGTAAAAAAATCCCAGGATTGAAACAAAAAGATAAAAATTGGCTAATGGATGTGTGGACAAAAAACCACACCTAACAGTACTGTAGAGGCAAAAAATGATTGCTAATCCAATTGGAATAATCCTGTCTTTGTGATAAATCCTGGATCTATAATCCATATATATAAAGGTATAAACGATCTGGATAGCAAAAGGTCATCTTATAAAAGGTTCAAGAATAAATTACTGGAAAAAATCTGAAAAATATATATATATTCTTAACGGTATACCAAGGTATGATTATACCATATTTGCTTGCTTATGAGTAAGGGTAACAGTGTTTTGAACTGGGCAATAAAGTTCTAGGACTATTATATGCAATTAGTGCCTACCCAAGGCTACTTCTCATATAAGAAAAGGACTTATATCTTGCCCATATTGCATCTCAGAGTATAGCATAATAGGGAATAGGCCAAAGAATGAGCAGTGCAAAAAAAAAAAAGCCAGCTGGCTAGTTATTACTTCAAGCATCGTTATTAAAGTGCTTAATCTAACTTATATCCAGACCACAACATTCACTCATTTGGAAACGGACAGGTAGGGTAAGCATACAACCTCTAAAAATATTAATGGCTAATACAGTACTGTTAGTGGTGAAGACGCCGGCGTGCCCTTAGCTGTGAGGCATGCCACGTCATCAAAGGCCAACGCGTTTCGTCGTCATCAGACTTCTTTGTCAAGGTAAGGTCTGTGAAGCCGTCTAGCCCTCTTTTTAAACGCTGCCGTTACTACGGCAACCAATTGACACTCAGTGAGCCTGCGCAATGGATACAGGAAGCGTCTGTTGCACTAAGTTTCAGTGCGATGCAAATGCAACCAGCCTTATATAAGGAGGGGTCTAAGGGGAGAAGAAACATGAAATAGCGAAATGGCAAATAACAAGCCCAATTAACAATATACAGTGATAGAAATAGAATGGTGGAAACCACAGCCACAATAGATGGGGGAACATATTGTGAAGAGTAGATATAATAGGAAAAATAAATAAAATAAATAAAAAGGGAAGGATATCTAAATTAAATGATTGCTACTAGAATATAAATATGAATGTGTGGTGAAAGGTAATAATATAAGAGATGAAACATGTAAGGCATCTCTATAAATGTGATAGGGGAACACCCCAATATGGTGTGAGTGGAAAAATGAAGTGTGGGAAAGAACAAGGAATATGATGACTGTGTAAAAGTTATAATAAGTGGATGGCAAATAAAAAATAGGCCATCAATATAAGTGGTACAATGTGATATAGTATGGCATAAACTACACTTGTGGTGCAGCAGTTTGAAAAATCCTTTAAAACATATCTTGCCCCATTGGACGGATGTTCATAGACTTTTGTGGGTTTGATGTATCTACAAAATTTGCAATTCCCACATTTGAAACATCCCAATGGGGGATTGAGCCATGTCTTGTTATCTTTATTCTCTTTAAAGAAACTATGCACTAGAGTATCTTTCAAATTTTTGCCTTTCCGATAAACAATTGGTATTTTTTTTGCACTGCTCATTCTTTGGCCTATTCCCTATTATGCTATACTCTGAGATGCAATATGGGCAAGATATAAGTCCTTTTCTTATATGAGAAGTAGCCTTGGGTAGGCACTACTTGCATATAATAGTCCTAGAACTTTATTGCCCAGTTCAAAACACTGTTACCCTTAATCATAAGCAAGCAAATATGGTATAATCATACCTTGGTATACCGTTAAGAATATATATATATTTTTCAGATTTTTTCCAGTAATTTATTCTTGAACCTTTTATAAGATGACCTTTTGCTATCCAGATCGTTTACACCTTTATATATATGGATTATAGATCCAGGATTTATCACAAAGACAGGATTATTCCAATTGGATTAGCAATCATTTTTTGCCTCTACAGTACTGTTAGGTGTGGACCTAATAACCCCTCTATTAAGAGTACATTCAACATTTAGTGGTTTTTTGTCCACACATCCATTAACCAATTTTTATCTTTTTGTTTCAATCCTGGGATTTTTTTACCCATTGTTTTTAAAGCAATCGCCGTTGTTACCCCCTATTAATAAAGACTTCAATTATATTTTTTCCCACTTTTTGTATATATATCAATTATAAGCACTCCAGATATGTAAGTGCTTTGTAAAATGTATACATTTTTTATGTATTATAAATGTTTTTTTGTTTTTAGTCAATTATTATTAATTAATAGTTCCAAAAGCAATGTACATGAATAAAGAGTACGGCAGATATATAAGTGCAAGTTAAAAAAAAATATTATTTTTATTGCAGTATAAAATGTAACCTTTTTTTTGTAATGATTACTAATTAGTAATTAATTAATATATTAATAAACATTAATTAATCAATAACTGTCATCAATCCAAAATAAAAAGACTTAATCATTTTTTGTTCCATAAGAACATAATTAAATGATATACCTATAAAGGGGATCTTTATGCTGTTCAAAGGCTGCAAACATCACTCTCTGTGTTCAATCAGCTGCAGAGACGATGAAACTGTCAAATAAGATGGAAAGCATTTGTAGTATTTGGATTCATCCCTATCAGGCACTCATCAACAGCAACACGGATATGTCAGTGCATAGTAAAATTTACATATTGTTTGTGGCCCTTTTTTTTTGTAATGATTACTAATTAATAATTAATAAATTTATGTACTTTAATATTCAATTATTAATGAATAAATGTATTCTAAAGAGCTAAGCATTAATATATTAATAAACTAAAGGTATTGTAAAATATAGAATATTTGTTGTTCATAATGATTACTAATAATTAATTAATTAAATAATGTACGTTAATAATAAATTGATCAATGTCTTGTCTAAATATATTAGAAAGAGGTAAGCATAAAAGTATTTATAAACTAAAGGCAGTGTAAATTATAATTTTGTTGCTCAATTATTTAACTAATACAATATACTTTTTTTAAGAATAATCAATGTATTAATTATTTATTAATCATCAATAATATAAATTAATATACTTTATCTATTTGTATTTAATATTCAGCAATCAGTATCCTGAAGAGCTAACAATCTCTTTGGATTCCGGCAGCAGAAAATGTCCACTAAGACTGTCATCCCCTGAGGAGAAAGTGTCAGCTCTGTGGCAAGTGTGCCCTATATATAGGTTGCTTGCGTGAGACAAAACCTTTGGTTTAGGCGGGAAAGCGGTCATTTCAGAATCTTAATGTGTAAGTCTATGTTTTACGCGTTTCGCAAGCATTTTGTGTCCTTTCTATTAGTATTTTTCTACCTCGTACGTTGCTGGCTGTGTTTTGCACGGTTCGGGGTCTTGTAGTTTAGTTTTCATTTTTTTCGGCCGCCATTTTTTTACTCACTTAGCCGATCTTCATGTGCCGAAACTCCTCAAATTCTACTTAAATTCGCGTTCCACCTCACTATCAGACATCCTGGATGTTCTCTCGTACTGTGTGGGATTTTTTGTTGTATTTTGTTTTGTATTTTTTGTGTTTTTCTTGTTTTTTGGTTTGCGCAGTTCGTCCGTGAACTTCGTATTTTTATTTTTATGTCATTTTTTTTTTTTAAGTGCCGCGTCTCATATTTTTTTCCTTCAAGTCCCGCGTTTGTAAGTCTTTAGAGGCTAAGTCCCCTGTGTTACATTACCTCCACTGCTCGCCTCACTTCCTGAGGCTCACAGGCCTTTGGCGGTCATTGCCTAAGTGCTGCGAGTTTTAGTGGTTTAACGGCTCACCCCTCTACTCAAGGCTCGCCAGCGATGGGCGCCTTTGGCATACACATCATAGTTCGACAATTATAAGATGTGATATATATATGTACAAACACATATATATATATATATATATACCGCGAACCGCCGCAAATGTTCGAGAACCGGCGAACATCGGCGAACCGCCATAGACTTCAATGGGCAGGCGAATTTTAAAACCCACAGGGACTCTTTCTGGCCACAATAGTGATGGGAAAGTTGTTTCAAGGGGACTAACACCTGGACTGTGGCATGCCGGAGGGGGATCCATGGCAAAACTCCCATGGAAAATTACATAGTTGATGCAGAGTCTGGTTTAAGCCATAAAGGGCATAAATTACCTAACATTCCTAAATTGTTTGGAACAACGTGCTTTAAAACATCAGGTATGATGTTGTATCGATCAGGTAGTGTAAGGCCTGGATTTTTAGAACCAGGAGATGGAAAAAGATGCTTTGTTGGTCGTATCACTTCAATTTTGGGGCACGGCACGTGCAGTCAAAGGTGCCACCAGATAGGAGTGACGTGTTTGTAAGTACTACTCTTATCAGTTTAATACTTGTTACGTTACCTATCAGGGGGCGTGTATAAGACCTGGATTTTTAGAACCAGGAGATGGAAAAAGATGCTTTGTTGGTCGTATCACTTCAATTTTGGGGCACGGCACGTGCAGTCAAAGGTGCCACCAGATAGGAGTGACGTGTTTGTAAGTACTACTCTTATCAGTTTAATACTTGTTACGTCACCTATCAGGGGGCGTGTATAAGGCCTGGATTTTTAGAACCAGGAGATGGAAAAAGATGCTTTGTTGGTCGTATCACTTCAATTTTGGGGCACGGCACGTGCAGTAAAAGGTGCCACCAGATAGGAGTGACGTGTTTGTAAGTACTACTCTTATCAGTTTAATACTTGTTACGTTACCTATCAGGGGGCGTGTATAAGGCCTGGATTTTTAGAACCAGGAGATGGAAAAAGATGCTTTGTTGGTCGTATCACTTTAATTTTGGGGCACGGCACGTGCAGTCAAAGGTGCCACCAGATAGGAGTGACGTGTTTGTAAGTACTACTCTTATCAGTTTAATGCTTGTTACGTCACCTATCAGGGGGCGTGTATAAGGCCTGGATTTTTAGAACCAGGAGATGGAAAAAGATGCTTTGTTGGTTGTATCACTTCAATTTTGGGGCACGGCACGTGCAGTCAAAGGTGCCACCAGATAGGAGTGACGTGTTTGTAAGTACTACTCTTATCAGTTTAATACTTGTTACGTTACCTATCAGGGGGCGTGTATAAGGCCTGGATTTTTAGAACCAGGAGATGGAAAAAGATGCTTTGTTGGTCGTATCACTTTAATTTTGGGGCACGGCACGTGCAGTCAAAGGTGCCACCAGATAGGAGTGACGTGTTTGTAAGTACTACTCTTATCAGTTTAATACTTGTTACGTCACCTATCAGGGGGCGTGTATAAGGCCTGGATTTTTAGAACCAGGAGATGGAAAAAGATGCTTTGTTGGTCGTATCACTTCAATTTTGGGGCACGGCACGTGCAGTCAAAGGTGCCACCAGATAGGAGTGACGTGTTTGTAAGTACTACTCTTATCAGTTTAATACTTGTTACGTTACCTATCAGGGGGCGTGTATAAGGCCTGGATTTTTAGAACCAGGAGATGGAAAAAGATGCTTTGTTGGTCGTATCACTTCAATTTTGGGGCACGGCACGTGCAGTCAAAGGTGCCACCAGATAGGAGTGACGTGTTTGTAAGTACTACTCTTATCAGTTTAATACTTGTTACGTTACCTATCAGGGGGCGTGTATAAGGCCTGGATTTTTAGAACCAGGAGATGGAAAAAGATGCTTTGTTGGTCGTATCACTTCAATTTTGGGGCACGGCACGTGCAGTCAAAGGTGCCACCAGATAGGAGTGACGTGTTTGTAAGTACTACTCTTATCAGTTTAAGACTTGTTACGTTACCTATCAGGGGGCGTGTATAAGGCCTGGATTTTTAGAACCAGGAGATGGAAAAAGATGCTTTGTTGGTCGTATCACTTCAATTTTGGGGCACGGCACGTGCAGTCAAAGGTGCCACCAGATAGGAGTGACGTGTTTGTAAGTACTACTCTTATCAGTTTAATACTTGTTACGTCCCCTATCAGGGGGCGTGTATAAGGCCTGGATTTTTAGAACCAGGAGATGGAAAAAGATGCTTTGTTGGTTGTATCACTTCAATTTTGGGGCACGGCACGTGCAGTCAAAGGTGCCACCAGATAGGAGTGACGTGTTTGTAAGTACTACTCTTATCAGTTTAATACTTGTTACGTTACCTATCAGGGGGCGTGTATAAGGCCTGGATTTTTAGAACCAGGAGATGGAAAAAGATGCTTTGTTGGTCGTATCACTTCAATTTTGGGGCATGGCACGTGCAGTCAAAGGTGCCACCAGATAGGAGTGACGTGTTTGTAAGTACTACTCTTATCAGTTTAATACTTGTTAAGTTACCTATCAGGGGGCGTGTATAAGGCCTGGATTTTTAGAACCAGGAGATGGAAAAAGATGCTTTGTTGGTCGTATCACTTCAATTTTGGGGCACGGCACCAGCGGTCAAAGGTGCCACCAGATAGGAGTGACGTGTTTGTAAGTACTACTCTTATCAGTTTAATACTTGTTACGTTACCTATCAGGGGGCATGTATAAGGCCTGGATTTTTAGAACCAGGAGATGGAAAAAGATGCTTTGTTGGTCGTATCACTTCAATTTTGGGGCACGGCACGTGCAGTCAAAGGTGCCACCAGATAGGAGTGACGTGTTTGTAAGTACTACTCTTATCAGTTTAATACTTGTTACGTTACCTATCAGGGGGCGTGTATAAGGCCTGGATTTTTAGAACCAGGAGATGGAAAAAGATGCTTTGTTGGTCGTATCACTTCAATTTTGGGGCACGGCACGTGCAGTCAAAGGTGCCACCAGATAGGAGTGACGTGTTTGTAAGTACTACTCTTATCAGTTTAATACTTGTTACGTCACCTATCAGGGGGCGTGTATAAGGCCTGGATTTTTAGAACCAGGAGATGGAAAAAGATGCTTTGTTGGTCGTATCACTTCAATTTTGGGGCACGGCACGTGCAGTCAAAGGTGCCACCAGATAGGAGTGACGTGTTTGTAAGTACTACTCTTATCAGTTTAATACTTGTTACGTTACCTATCAGGGGGCATGTATAAGGCCTGGATTTTTAGAACCAGGAGATGGAAAAAGATGCTTTGTTGGTCGTATCACTTCAATTTTGGGGCACGGCACGTGCAGTCAAAGGTGCCACCAGATAGGAGTGACGTGTTTGTAAGTACTACTCTTATCAGTTTAATACTTGTTACGTTACCTATCAGGGGGCGTGTATAAGGCCTGGATTTTTAGAACCAGGAGATGGAAAAAGATGCTTTGTTGGTCGTATCACTTCAATTTTGGGGCACGGCACGTGCAGTCAAAGGTGCCACCAGATAGGAGTGACGTGTTTGTAAGTACTACTCTTATCAGTTTAATACTTGTTACGTCACCTATCAGGGGGCGTGTATAAGGCCTGGATTTTTAGAACCAGGAGATGGAAAAAGATGCTTTGTTGGTCGTATCACTTCAATTTTGGGGCACGGCACGTGCAGTCAAAGGTGCCACCAGATAGGAGTGACGTGTTTGTAAGTACTACTCTTATCAGTTTAATACTTGTTACGTTACCTATCAGGGGGCGTGTATAAGGCCTGGATTTTTAGAACCAGGAGATGGAAAAAGATGCTTTGTTGGTCGTATCACTTTAATTTTGGGGCACGGCACGTGCAGTCAAAGGTGCCACCAGATAGGAGTGACGTGTTTGTAAGTACTACTCTTATCAGTTTAATACTTGTTACGTCACCTATCAGGGGGCGTGTATAAGGCCTGGATTTTTAGAACCAGGAGATGGAAAAAGATGCTTTGTTGGTTGTATCACTTCAATTTTGGGGCACGGCACGTGCAGTCAAAGGTGCCACCAGATAGGAGTGACGTGTTTGTAAGTACTACTCTTATCAGTTTAATACTTGTTACGTTACCTATCAGGGGGCGTGTATAAGGCCTGGATTTTTAGAACCAGGAGATGGAAAAAGATGCTTTGTTGGTCGTATCACTTCAATTTTGGGGCACGGCACGTGCAGTCAAAGGTGCCACCAGATAGGAGTGACGTGTTTGTAAGTACTACTCTTATCAGTTTAATACTTGTTACGTTACCTACCAGGGGGCGTGTATAAGGCCTGGATTTTTAGAACCAGGAGATGGAAAAAGATGCTTTGTTGGTCGTATCACTTCAATTTTGGGGCATGGCACGTGCAGTCAAAGGTGCCACCAGATAGGAGTGACGTGTTTGTAAGTACTACTCTTATCAGTTTAATACTTGTTACGTTACCTATCAGGGGGCGTGTATAAGGCCTGGATTTTTAGAACCAGGAGATGGAAAAAGATGCTTTGTTGGTCGTATCACTTCAATTTTGGGGCACGGCACCAGCGGTCAAAGGTGCCACCAGATAGGAGTGACGTGTTTGTAAGTACTACTCTTATCAGTTTAATACTTGTTACGTTACCTATCAGGGGGCATGTATAAGGCCTGGATTTTTAGAACCAGGAGATGGAAAAAGATGCTTTGTTGGTCGTATCACTTCAATTTTGGGGCACGGCACGTGCAGTCAAAGGTGCCACCAGATAGGAGTGACGTGTTTGTAAGTACTACTCTTATCAGTTTAATACTTGTTACATTACCTATCAGGGGGCGTGTATAAGGCCTGGATTTTTAGAACCAGGAGATGGAAAAAGATGCTTTGTTGGTCGTATCACTTCAATTTTGGGGCACGGCACGTGCAGTCAAAGGTGCCACCAGATAGGAGTGACGTGTTTGTAAGTACTACTCTTATCAGTTTAATACTTGTTACGTCACCTATCAGGGGGCGTGTATAAGGCCTGGATTTTTAGAACCAGGAGATGGAAAAAGATGCTTTGTTGGTCGTATCACTTCAATTTTGGGGCACGGCACGTGCAGTCAAAGGTGCCACCAGATAGGAGTGACGTGTTTGTAAGTACTACTCTTATCAGTTTAAGACTTGTTACGTTACCTATCAGGGGGCGTGTATAAGGCCTGGATTTTTAGAACCAGGAGATGGAAAAAGATGCTTTGTTGGTCGTATCACTTCAATTTTGGGGCACGGCACGTGCAGTCAAAGGTGCCACCAGATAGGAGTGACGTGTTTGTAAGTACTACTCTTATCAGTTTAATACTTGTTACATTACCTATCAGGGGGCATGTATAAGGCCTGGATTTTTAGAACCAGGAGATGGAAAAAGATGCTTTGTTGGTCGTATCACTTCAATTTTAGGGCACTTTGTGACATTAGCTTCTTACGCTCAAACATGTCCTTTAGAGGCACCTGACTATGGGCAGATGAGCAGGAACTGCTCAAGGCAAGAGACGGAGTGGCGGATGGTTGAGAGGGGGCAAGGAGGACAGCAGTGGTTGATGTGGCTTATGATGCTGCACCAGGAGGAGGATGGCGGCTTTGAGTTTGTGTGCAGCTTGTACTCATGTGTTGGTCTGGAGTCACCCAAACATTAGGTCTAAACCTGTAGAGGATAAGGGAACCAGGCTACTCTAGACCTCATTTAACATTACAGGTTTTGACAGATCGGTACTATGCATCCAAGCTACTGTGACAACAGATATGAGTGGCACTGTGCACTTGCAGAAGTTGGTAGAGTAGACGCTGTAGGTCTGACACACACGCTTGCAGACAACTAACTGCTATGCAATCTATTACAGTAGAATTTTTTGTTTTGTTTTAAATGTACACTACTGTTACACCAGATATGAGTGGTGTGTTAAGTAGTACTACTCCTATCAGTTTAATCCCTGTTATGTGCCTTTTTTTTGGGTTTGGTTGTTGAAGCCACAGTGCAGCACCAGAGGCCAGAAAAATTAGGCATGTACACATGCCTGAAAAATTAGGTATTGTTGATCTTGCAGCGAGCAGATAAGAAGGTAGGCCTGATTCAACGCCCCATCCCTGCAAATCCACACTCAGAGATTGAGGGGGCGACCCTTACAAGGCAAAGGGTCCGGAGATATAAAGGGGGGCCATCCCAAATAAGCACACAAGCGGGGACAAAGGTAGTGAAGGGGACATAGAGGCCCATGGACTGAAGGTCGCCATCTTGGCAGGAAAAGGGCCCAGCAATTAAGTCAAACTGACCCAGCACAGGCAGCTACTTGAGTCAAACGCTGTACAATTACACCTTAATAAAGCTGAAACATGCAGCAGCAGGGATTCTAGACGGCCACACAGGGACAAGGAGGCTAATAGCCCCCACAGTCTCTGCACCACTCTTTTTAACAGATAACCCAAGGGGCTAACCAGAGACCTTGCCCAAAAAAAAAAAAAAGCAGAATTTTATTGGAGGAATTATTAGTGTCTTTACCCCCCAAGAGAGGACATAATATACGGTATCTTTAGACTACCTGATGGCCAAACCTCCTTTAGCCCCAATGCTATCCAAGAAACATTTCAAAACTTCGATCAGACCATATATTCATCCCAATCCCGCTGCAGCGGATCTGACATAGAGTCCTTCCTACTACAGCAAGAAGTCCACAAAATACCTGTACCTCAATTGGACAGCTTGAACCTAGACATATCCCAAGAGGAAGTTAAATCTACAATCCAAGATCTTAAATTTGGCAAGTCCCCATAGCCAGACGGTTTTACTCATCTGTACTATAAGAAATGTGAGACCTTGCTTACCCCCGCACCTAACATCTTTGTTTAACGCTATACTAAATGGAGAACCTATGCCCCCTTAATTGAATCAGGCTGACCTCATAGTCTTTCCAAAAGAGGGTAGGGACCCGAATCTCAAACTGTATTACAAGGCAGCGCAGCTGGCTTTCATTCCTCTGGCGCATTCTCCAAAACACATCAGCCGCTCTGGGTATTTATGGAAAATGTAAGCATGTCACCTTATACATGGGATACAGTAATATGGATTCCAGGCCTGTATACTTTTTTGAGAAACTTGAAAAACCCATTGATTAAGCACTCATTAAAAATATGGACAGAGATGAACTGGACACAAAAACTGGACACTCGGGTATCAGATCTTACCCCTATCATACCGAATCCCCACTTTAAGATACATCTTCCGGAAAGCTCTCTCAGTTGGTGGAAGTCTCAGAACCTACTAAGGGTTGGTCCATGGTGGTCATGACGACAAAATAATGACCTTTGAGTGGGTGAGAGATAGATACAATTTACCCCTGGCTGAACACTATAATTTTTGCAGGATACATCATTTTATATATACGATAAGTGGTAGGGGAACCCCCCAAAGAAACACCTGGCTACTCAAAAAATTTAGGGATTCCCCCTTTCAGCCTGGTATTATTAGCTTCATGTATGAACTATTTAATGAACACTCATGGGCAAACAAACCAGACTATACCAAAGCCTGGGAGAGGGATTTGGGCACCGAGTTGGCAGATAGCACATGGGATAAAAGTTGGCAAGGCTTAAGTAGGGGATCTTTAAATTATAGTCTGCTTGAGACTTCAATAAAGGTCCTACACAGGACATATATTACTCCTTTTAAGCTAATAAATGGGATCCAAAACGGAGCAGCTCATGTTTTAGGAACAGTGGTAATGAGGCTACATTTATTCATGTCTGGTGGGAGTGTTCGGCAGTCATAAGTCTATGGGAAGAAACCTGCTTACTAGCTTCTAAAATGTTTAAGATTGACCTAATAAAATATTTTTTGAAAGAAAAAATACACATAGCTAGTAGTTGGAAAACCCCAAATTAAAACTTTCAGGAATTAATAAAAAAAATCAACCATTTACTGCTCAACGAGAGATTTTACCATGTAGTCTTGGATAGAATCACCCAGTTCCAGACAATTTGGGATCCCTGGATAACATCCCCATTTAGTGCCCCACTAATATAATAAAACATTTGTTAATGGTTGAAGCGACTCGGGGGGAAGGACCGGAGTGGGGGAGCCCTGGAGGAGACCCTTCAGAAGCAACCGGCGGCAAAATCATCCGAGGAAAGGAGAGGTCGCCTACTGAAGCCTGCCCTAGGGTAACCCAAGGGCGATTGAGCAGGTTAGATATTGTAAATAATAAGCTACTGCTGGAGTGATGATAGATAATAGGACTTTACTATTGTCTGTTTTACCATGTCTTAGGTTTCTCTTAAAAATTGCAATCACAGTAAAAAAAAAGAAAATGTATTAACCAAAAAAAGTAAAAAAAAGAAGGCCTAGCCACCTAATTTTAACAAAATGTCTTCATTGTAAATATGTAGTTTTGCACAACTGTTGTTTTATGCAAGACTGTTCAATATGCTTTCTTTTCCATTACATGCCGTACGCCTTCTGGCATAAAAATTGAAATTCAAAAATTAGATATTGTTGCAGCGGCCAGAAAAATTGACCTTTGTTCCCCAGGCAGAAAGTGCCATAAAACATTGCCTCTTCTTGAACCCTAGTTGGTGGCGGATATTTCACGCAAGTCATCCGGCATTCACAGATAACATACAGCAGCGTGCGGACCATTTATAGCCGAAGGCAGCTCATCTCATCAGGCCCTTTTCAGTCGAATGTATCGCCCAGTGTCAGTCCCTTCGGGATCCATCCCTCATTCATCTTTATAAAGCTGAGGCAATCTAGACTTTTTTGCCCTAGGCGACTTCTCTTCTCGGTGACAAAACCTCCTGCTGCACTGAAGGTCCTTTCTGACAGGACACTTGAAGCGGGGCAGGCCAGAAGTTCAATTGCAAATTGGGATAGCTCAGGCCACAGGTCTAGCCTGCATACCCAGTAGTCAAGGGGTTCATCGCTCCTCAGAGTGTCGATATCTGCAGTTAAGGCGAGGTAGTCTGCTACCTAACGGTCAAGTCGTTCTCTGAGGGTGGATCCCGAAGGGCTGATGCGATGCGTAGGACTGAAAAAGGTCCGCATGTCCTCCATCAACAACACGTCTTTTAAACATCCTGTCCTTGATGGCGTGGTCATGGGAGGTGGATTACTTTCACCTCTTCCCCTGTTATATTGCCCTTGTGCTGTGACATCACCCTTATATGCTGTGTAAAGCATACTTGTTAATTTGTTTTGGACCTGCTGCATCCTTTCTGACTTGCGGTAATTTGGTAACAAATCAGGCACTTTCTGCTTATACCGGGGGTCTAGTAGCGTGCACACCCAGTACAGGTCGTTCCCCTTCAGCCTTTTTATACGAGGGTCCTGCAACAGGCACGACAGCATGAAAGACCCCATTTGCACAAGGTTGGATGCCGAGCTAGTCATGTCCCGTTCCTCGTCCTCAGTGATCTCGCTGAAGATATGTTCTTCCCCCCAGCCACGTACAACACCACGGGTACCAGATAGGTGACAACGAGCACCCTGGGATGCCTGTTGTGATTGGTCTTCCTCCTCCCCCTCAAAGCCACATTCCTCCTCTGACTCCTCTTCCTCACAATCCTCTTCCAGCGTTGCCGCAGGTCCAGCAAGCGATGCTGATAAGGCTGTTTCTGGTGGTGATGGTGACCACAACTCTTCCTCGTCACGCTCATCTACGGCCTGATCCAGCACTCTTCGCAGGGCACGCTCAAGGAATAAAACAAATGGTATGATGTCGCTGATGGTGCCTTCGGTGCGACTGACAAGGTTTGTCACCTCCTCAAAAGGACCCATGAGCCTACAGGCATTGCGCATGAGCGTCCAGTAACGTGGCAAAAAAATCCCCAGCTCCGCAGAGGTTGTCCTAGCACCCCGGTCATACAAATACTCGTTAATGGCTTTTTCTTGTTGGAGCAGGCGGTCGAACATTAGAAGTGTTGAATTCCAACGTGTGGGGCTGTCACAAATCAAGCGCCGCACTGGCATGTTGTTTCGCCGCTGTATATCTGAAAAGTGCGCCATGGCCGTGTAGGAACGCCTGAAATGGCCACACACCTTTCTGGCCTGCTTCAGGACGTCCTGTAAGCCTGGATACTTATGGACAAAGCGTTGTACGATCAGATTACACACATGTGCTGTGCACGGCACATGCGTCAACTTGCCCAAATTAAATGCCGCCAACAAATTTCTTCCGTTGTCACAAACCACTTTGCCAATTTCTAGTTGGTGCGGAGTCAGCCATTGATCCACCTGTGCGTTCAGGGCGGACAGGAGTGCTGGCCCGGTGTGACTCTCTGCTTTGAGGCAAGTCAACCCCAAGACGGCATGACACTGCCGTATCCGGGATGTGGAATAGTATCTGGGGAGCTGGGGGGGTGCCGTTGATGTGGAGCAAGACGCAGCAGCAGAAGAGGACTCAGCTGAGGAGGTTATGGAAGAGGATGGAGTAGGAGGAGTAGAGGAGGTGGCAGCAGGCCTGCCTGCAAGTCGTGGCGGTGTCACCAACTCCTCTGCAGAGCCACGCATTTAATGCTTGGCAGGCGTCAGCAGGTTTGCCCAATGCGCAGTGTAGGTGATATACCTGCCCTGACCATGCTTTGCAGACCAGGTATCAGTGGTCAGATGGACCCTTGCCCCAACACTGTGTGCCAGAGATGCCATTACTTCCTTTTGCACAATTGAGTACAGGTTGGGGATTGCCTTTTGGGCAAAGAAATTTCGTCCGGGTACCTTCCACTGCGGTATCCTAATCGCTAAAAACTTTTTGAACACCTCAGACTCCACCAGCTTGTATGGTAAAAGCTGGCGGGCCAAGAGTTCAGACAAGCCAGCTGTCAGACGCCGGGCAAGGGGGTGACTTTGTGGCATTGGCTTCTTACGCTCAAACATGCCCTTGACAGACACCTGACTGTGAGGAGATGAGCAGGAACAGCAAGAGGCGAGAGACGGAGTGGTGGAGAGTTGAGAGGGGGCAAGGAGGACAGCAGTGGTTGATGTGGATGAAGATGCTGGACCAGGAGGAGGATGGCGGCTTTGAGTTTGTGTGCTTCTTGTACTCATGTGTTGATCCCGTTGGTGTTTGTGATGTGACATCATGTGCCTTCGCAAAGCAGTTGTACCTAGGTGGGTGTTGGACTTCCCACGACTCAGTTTCTTTTGGCACAGGTTGCAAATGGCATCGCTGTTGTCATAGGCAGACACACAAAAAAAATGCCACACTGCTGAGCTCGGCGGTGACGGCATTCTGGTGGTGGCAACAGCATGCGTTGATTGGCGTGCTGTCTGGCTGACCCCAGGTGCTGATGCATGCTGTCTGACTGTGCCACTAGCTCGTTGCGATGACCTCCCTCTACTTCCAACTCGTCTCCTCCTCTCTGTCTCCCCATCTGAACTTTCCCCCTGTTCTTCTTCTCTTCTAGCAGGCACCCACGTGACATCCACGGACGCATCGTCATCATCATCACCCGCCTCACTTGTATATGACAACTGAACAAAGGAAGCAGCAGCGGGTACATCATCATCATCATCATCATCACATCGTACATACATGTGTGTAATGCTGCCTGACTGAGACATATCCCTGTTATCTACATTCTCTGGCAATAATGGTTGCGCATCACTCATTTCTTCAAACTGATGTGTAAATAACTCTTCTGACTGATCAATTGAATTGGCTATGGTACTAGTGTTGGTGGTGGCGGCAGGCGGGTGAGTGGTAACTTGAGAGGTGCCCGAAGCTAAGCTGGAGGAGGATGGTGCGTCAATGTTCCAAGCGGAAGCTGTAGAAGATTGGGTGTCCTGTGTTAGCCAGTCAACTACGTCCTCTGAACTTTTCAAGTTCAGGGTAACTGGCCTCTGAACACTGGGCATTATTGTAGGGCCAAAGGGAATCACAGTACCATGACCACGACGGCCTCTGCAGGGTGTCCTGCCTCTGCCTGTCATTTTTTTTTAAATGTGGACTGTTGGTACCCCAACTAGACTGGATTGGTTGAACTTGGCACAGTGTATTTTAAAATTATGAGAAAACATTTTCTGTAAACTAAATAAAAATCATATTAGGAGGTTGAAAGAAAAAGAAACCGGATGGCGGGATACCAAGCAGAGCACACCATCTACAGCCCACTGGGAGACAAACTCATCCATTCCCCCAGTAGACAAAGCCAGGTGGTACTCTGCCCGGATACGGGAGCGCACCAGCACCCGGAACATGGCCTCAGGTGACAAGGGAACCCCCCCCTATCAAACACTGCTTCCTGGACTTATATATAGCCAACTTGGCTAATGCCAGGAGCAGGTTGACGAGGAGGTCCCTGGCCTTATTGCCCCGGGACACTGGGCACCCAAAAATAAAAATGTGAGGGGAGAAATGCAGCCAGAACTGCAGGAGGAGGCCCCTCAAGAGTGACAAGAGGGGCTGCAGTCTGGCGCAACTAAAATAAACATGATACACGGACTCTCCCTTGCCACAGAATGGACAAGTGGAGGGAGAGTCCGTGAATTTAGCTAAGTACTCTCCCGTGCTCAGTGCACCATGGAGCACTCTCCAACTCAAGTCCCCGGTGGGTCATGTAACTAAATCAGAATAATGTTCCCTCCATCGGGGGCCTCTTGCCCTCGTCAGCTGGTAGGACCCACCTCCAGATGGTATCGGGACGGGTCACGAGGGCAAGGAAGTGCACTGTATGGAGCACGAGAGAATATAAGCTCTTCCTCGGCATGCCGCGAAAGCATGCCGAGGGTATGTCCCTCAACCTCGAGAGGTTGGGGACAGGAGGAGCCTGAGGGGAAACACGGGGCTTGTGTCCAATGCAAACAGCCGGAGAAGGGGTGTTGAAAGGTGCATGTGGCACTCCGGCCTGCAAAGCCCCGCGAAGGTAGGTGCGCGAGTCGGGGGAGATGGCATCTCTAATCTCCTGGAGCAAGCGCCCTGAGACTTTGGGCGTCACATATCCCAAACGGAGCGCAAGCTCCTGGGGTGACACCCAATCAGAACGCCCGTATTCCAGGAGATCCCCGACTCGGGTCATCCGTGCATGACTAAGGCGGCGGATGATACTGGGGGACTGTAACATTGGAGCCCCCACTGCTGCATTAAATAGCAGGGGCTCTGTGAATATTTCATCCCCCAAAGGCACGCCCTGCCTGGTCACGGAGACCATGCTCCAGGCCTTGAGGGTTTCCTGGTAGTATGCCGGCAACACCGAGAGGTCTCTCCCAAACCCCTCGGGCCTGATCAGAAATAATTGCCGGTCATACCCCAGGTTGCGCAACTGGCGATAAAAGCTGGATGCCAGTGCGCACCACTGCGGAGAGGGATCTGCATATAGGTATCTCTGCAGGTACTGAAGGCGGAAGGTGGACAACTGGGAGCACACACAAACTACTCCCTGTCCACCCTCCACCAAAGGCAGACTTGCCACCCCTGCAGAGACCCAATGCCTTCCCATCCAGAGGAAATCTAACAAATTCCTCTGGATATTGGTGACAAACTCGGGGGTCGGACTCAGACAAATCAGCCGGTGCCAGATCTGAGAAGCCACCAGCTGATTCACCACTAGAGTCCGCCCCCTAAGGGAAAGCATTTTTGCTAGACCCCTCCATCGTCCCAGACGAGAGAGGACACTGCCCTCTAACTCCCTCCAGTTGTCTGGGACGGAAGCGTCCGCAGCGGACAGGTAGACCCCCAGATATTTAATGACATCTGCCTCCCACGTGATGTCACGAAACGTGGGAGGCAAAGAGTCTACCTGTAAATTACCCTCTAAAAGGCCTGTGCATTTGGACCAGTTGATCTGAGCGGAGGAGGCAGCTGAATATACCTCCTGGCACTGTTTTGCCAGCTCAAGATCAACTGGATCCTGGGCCACGAGGAGCACATCGTCAGCATAAGCTGAAAGGACAATCCGCATGTCTGGATCTTTTAGCACCAGCCCTGTGAGCCTTTTCCTCAGTAGGCAGAGGAAAGGCTCAATGGCCAGTGCATATAACTGTCCAGACAAGGGACATCCTTGACGCACCCCTCGTCCAAATACCAAAGGTGCTGTTAGGGACCAATTGATTTTAAGTAAACACTCTGCAGAGGCGTACAGCGTTCTTATAAAGCCCACAAACTGTGGGCCAAAGCCGTACGCTTGCAGAGTGGCTATGAGGTAACCATGGTCCACCATGTCAAACGCCTTCTCTTGATCTAAAGAGAGTAAGGCGAGTGACAGACCAGTCCTGCGAGAATAATGCAATAGATCCCGGACCAGAAAGATACTATCAAAGATAGTCCG
Source organism: Discoglossus pictus (assembly GCA_027410445.1). Taxonomy (NCBI): domain Eukaryota; kingdom Metazoa; phylum Chordata; class Amphibia; order Anura; family Alytidae; genus Discoglossus; species Discoglossus pictus. The sequence goes on along the minus strand of CM050163.1, from coordinate 428,050,905 downwards.
GCCCGGGATCGCATAGGACTGGTCAGGGTGAACCAATTCTGCCAGGACAGACCCAATTCTAAGCGAGATGGCTTTAGCTACAATCTTGTAGTCCGTGCTGAGCAGAGAGACCGGTCGCCAGTTCTTAATAAGCCGGAGATCCCCCTTTTTGGGCAGCAGGGCAAGTACTGCCCTGCGACAAGACAGGGGCATCTCCCCGGTCTCCAGGACTTCCCCAAGGACCAGATGGAAATCAGGTCCCAGAGTCTCCCAGAAAAATTGGAAAAACTCTACAGTCAGTCCGTCCAGTCCTGGAGACTTCTCACAGGACATGGCACGGAGGGCTTCAGAGAGCTCTTGAAACGACAGTGGTATATCAAGCCGCTCTCTTACACCCTCACTGACTGTGGGGAGCCCCTCCCATAGCACCCTGCAGGCGTCTGGAGAAATGGGATCCGGAGAGTAAAGATCTTTATAAAAGTTCGGGGCTCTATCCCGGATACTCTCCGGATCTGTAAGGGGGGCACTGTCTTCATCTAGAAGACAGGTGATGTGCCTACTGTTACCCCCCTTTTTCTCCAGTGAGTAGAAGAGGCGCGAGCCGCGGTCTAGATCTTTGAGAAAACCTAAGCGGCTGCGCACGTATGCCCCCTTGGCCTGGTGTCGTTCCAGGTCACAGAGGACACCCTTCCTCTCTACATACTCGCTCTGCAGGGATTGGTCCCTACAAGTGAACAGCCTCTGCTCCAGATGGAGTACCTCCCCCCGGAGTGACTCCAACTCAGCTTTGCGCTGCCCACTCGCACCCTTGGTATATTCCTGACACAGAAGTCGCAAATGAACCTTGCCCACGTCCCACCACAGTTTTAACGTGGCAAAGTCCCCCTTGCAACCCCTCCAGTCCGTCCAAAACTCCCGGATCAATGTCACGAGCCCCTGGTCCTTCAACAAAGCATTGTTGAAGTGCCAATAGGCGGCTCGTGGCGCTGTTGGCGTTAGCGCCACTGTCACAGACACACAGTTGTGGTCTGTGAACGGAGCCAGCCTAATGGCACAAGAACCGACTCGTGACATATAGTGACTAGATATATATAGTCTGTCGATCCGGGAGTGGGACACCAGACCGGCTCTCACCCTGACGTAGGTGAAACCGTCTGATGCCCCTGGGTTCTGCTCTCGCCAGATGTCCTCCAGGGAGAAGCGGGCGATGATCTCCCGCAGGGCTGGCGCAGAAGGCGGGTACGACTCTGGACTATTCCGGTCCAGAGCGTCGAGGGTGCAGTTGAAATCACCCCCGAGTACCAAACACTCATCTGCGTCAACCGTCTCCAAAAACTGGGACAGTCTGGTGAGGAACCTCACTCTCTCGAGCCATCCAGCAGGGGCATATATATTAACTAGGTTAATAATGCTACCCTGCTCTCGGACCCGGAGGTGGATTAGACGGCCTGGGATAACAGCTTTCACAAGCAGCAGCTCTGGCTGAAAAGACTCTGAGAACAGGGTCACCACTCCACATGACGCCGATGTGAAGTGGCTGAAGAAGACCCTGCCTCTCCACTCCAGTTGCCACGAGGCCTCAGCCTCTGGAGTGGTGTGAGTTTCCTGCAGGAAGCTCACAGAGTACCCTCCCTGATATAAATAGGAGAGTACCTGGAACCTGCGGAAACTGTCTTGACAGCCATTGGTATTTAGCGTGCTGATGTGCAAAGCCATTACTGCGTGTCAGGAATTGTGCGTTCCTCAGACCCTTGAGACTGCTGATAGGACACGCACATTTTATAGAATTTCCGGACGCGGAGATGCTCCGCAGTCCCAGAATTCTTGGCCCTAGTGCTGACCACTAGATATTGCTGGAGAGAGTGCAGAATAAACGACATATTCTTCCACCTCTCCAAGGCCAGCCGCACCTTCCTTTTCTTTTGTCCATGAAGGGTGCTCTCAAGGAATAGATCTATTTCCTTGACAGGGATAACCCACCCAGAATCTGATGTTCCTTCTAGTGGGTCACCCCTGGGCTCCTCTTGGCTGAGGGCTTTTACTCCATCCTCCCCGGCTGGAGTCAGTTTCCTCAGCTTTATTCTCAGGGACCCCCTCTTAGATGATACAGAAGGAGTCCCTTTAGCACCCTTCAAGGTAAATATTGGACCCTTGGATTGCTGCTGCACCCCTGTAGCTTCAGGAGTGCATTCAGGGGTAGCTGGCTGGACAGCAGTGGCTGGCATGGCTTCCGTAATGGAAGCCTTGGAGGCTTTATATGCCTCCTCTGCCAGTTCCACCGCTGCTTGCTCAGCTTGGATGGCACCGATGTTAGGGTCAGTGGACGGCTGAGGAGGGTAGACAGGCTCTCCCATAATGTTAACAGGAAAACCTGTTTTATCACCCTCCCCCATTTCCACTTCCCCTTGTGCCACATCCCCCCTGACAGACAAATCCATGGGGTCCTGAATGGGGGTCATGCCTATATTCCCCCCCTCCAGTAGTGACTCGGCCTGGGGCTCTAACAAAGCCCGAGGTACGTCACTAGAGAGTGACACTGGAGGAGGAGACTGACTGGTGCCCTTGAAGCTCAGCACCTCAGGGACACTGACTACCCATTCAGCAGGGGCTTTGTTGGGTCCCCCTCAAAGGCCAGAGGCAGAACCTGATCTTTCTTGTCTACCCCTGCCTCACTTGGGAGACCCTCTTGCCCCTGCTTTTCCTCCAGACCCTTTTCCACATTAACCCCTATAGGGTCTGGAGAGAGAGATGTGTGGTCTGGCACCGGCTGGCTGAGCTTAATAACCGGGCCAGACAATGTCACCGGATGAGGAGGAGATGTTTTGTTCCTCTTCTTGCTTTTAGAGGGAGGTGCTCCACTATAGAGCACTTCCCACTTATCAGCAACCTCCCTGTTGGTTTTATGCTTCCTCTTCCTGGGGACGTCACTCCTGGAAGAGGAGCTGCCACTAGCTGCCTCCCCTGCAGAGGGCTTATTATCCCTCTGCTTACACTGTGCCCCCACACTAACTGATGTAATTATGGTGGGGGCAGATTGGGACTTGGGAGATGCAGCTGTGACACTGGGAGGACAGGTGACATTCTTCCCCTTTTTCCCCGTGTCTGCAGTCTTGCTGGAGACCACAGACACAGATGGCTTTTTTGGGGAAGAAGGGGGTTTGGAGGCCGTGGTGGTGGCTTGAGGAACGGCCTCCTTGCCTGAGCTCTGTGGGGGGGCTATGACCCTTGAGGTCCCCGCTGTTATGGGCTCAGCGGGGATGGGTGCCGTACTGATGGAGGTGCCATTTGCTGGGGCTGGGGCATGATGCTTTACATTAGGACAATTCCTACGTGTATGCCCCAACCGTTTGCAATGATAGCACTGCACCTCCGTAGTGCTGTAAAAAATCCTGTACAGCACCCCCTCAAATGGAACCCCAAAAGACCCCTCTATGTTTTCTGCGCCCTGAGGCAGGCACATTTGTACCTGCCTCTTGAAAGAGAGCACATGACGAAGTGCTCTCTCTCTGCACCCCAGGGGAATTTTAATAAATGGTGTTTTTACTTCCCCTAGGGTTAGCAGGTGGGGGCGCAGGAGGTAGTCTGGTAGGAAGGGGGGCACATTAGAGAGTGTTACTTTTGTGCCCAACCCTTCCAGGGGTTCTATTGGGACATATAATCCCCCCACTGTAATGCCTCTCTGTATAAGAATGTGAGCAGCAGCCAGAGTACGGGTAAAGAAAACTGCTTTCCCGTACATTTTGCTGGCTGCTACTATAACAGAGGGGCTGATGACATTAGCTGCAGCACGCAGATAGATATCAATGCTGTAGACCCCAGACATCTGACATTTAACCCCATGCTTCCTGGTGATCTGCCCCTCAGCCCCAGCGGTGGTATTACTGGGGCCAGCAGAAACCACCTGTGACCAGGTATTAGCCACAGGGGTAGGTCTGCTGGCAGAACCACCAGGAGCTGGGGCTGCCTTATCTGCCTGGGGCCTATGCTGTGCAGTGCTGCAGCTAGGATTTTCAGGGGCCATTATTCCCCCTTTTGACCCCTGAGGCTTCTTAATGGTCTTATCCCTCATGTTTAGACCCTTTTTTTTTTTTAGTTTATTTGTTTTATTTATTTTTATTTTTTGTTTTATGATTTTCTATTGTTTTCTTTTTTTAAAAATATATAAGTGTGAAAAAGAAACAAAAAAGACAAAACTAAGGGAGAGAGAGAGATGATGCTTGGCAGTGGAAGGGTTAATGGCCTGTTGCAAGGTGTTGCTAATTGTAACAACACAGAGAACACGGAGGCTTTTTAACCCCTCTGTGTCTCTGTGTCTGATGTTAAAAAATAAGCCTTTTAAACAAAACTTCAAATGTTCTCCCCCCACTGCCCACAAAGATGTTACTTGTCTTCTCTCCCACCAAAACATAAAACCCAACACCAAACAAACAAAACTTTAACAAAACCTGAAAAACTTTTTAAAAAAAAGTCAAAGTAAAAAACGTTTCAGGAGTGAAGGTAAAGTGCTAAGGGAGGGGTGTGGCAAAGTATCCAGGAGACAGCTCACTCTCCTGGGATAGAGAGCTGAGCCTGACCCCCAGAAAACTAAAACTTAAATTAAACTAAGAAAAAAAAACACAAAAACTCCCAAAAATGAACAACACCGTGCACAAAGTGCTTATTAACGGAAAGGTGTTACAATAAAACTTGTATTTGAGGGACTCAGACCCTAAAAAGCCTTTTGTTTAGAGCTCAAGCATGCACACAACCTCTTGGCACAGTACTTGTAAGCAGGACACACACTATGGGTAGCGGTCAAGCAAATGAACTTTGATTGACGGTTATGCAAATGCACTTAGATTTAAGAAAATAAAAGTTTGGGTTTTTTAAATGTGGACTATTGGTACCCCAACTAGACTGGATTGGTTGAACTTGGCACAGTACTTGTAAGCAGGACACACACTATGGGTAGCGGTCAAGCAAATGAACTTTGATTGACGGGCAGGCAAATGCACTTAGATTTAAGAAAATAAAAGTTTGGGTTTTTTAAATGTGGACTGTTGGTACCCCAACTAGACTGGATTGGTTGAACTTGGCACAGTACTTGTAAGCAGGACACACACTATGGGTAGCGGTCAAGCAAATGAACTTTGATTGACGGGCAGGCAAATGCACTTAGATTTAAGAAAATAAAAGTTTGGGTTTTTTAAATGTGGACTGTTGGTACCCCAACTAGACTGGATTGGTTGAACTTGACACAGTACTTGTAAGCAGGACACACACTATGGGTAGCGGTCAAGCAAATGAACTTTGATTGACGGTTATGCAAATGCACTTAGATTTAAGAAAATAAAAGTTTGGGTTTTTTAAAAGTAAACAACTAGTAAACAATATTATATTGTATGGGTTGTGCACACACAGTATAAGCTGCGAGCCTGACACACACACACTTACAAGCAGGGCTAGCAGGGAGACAGGCAAATTAAGTTAGATTACACAGAAAAAAAAACGGAAAAAAAATGATGTTATAGCCCTAAAAAGGGCTTTTTGGGGTGCTGTGTTTACAGCAGAGATCTGATGAGTCCTTCAGCACTGCACTGGACACTGAATAAACTTGCCTAGCTATGGTTTTTCCTATTGATGCAGTATCACCTACACTCTACCTCCTCTCAGTAAGACTGTGTGTTAGTTCTGATTCCAAAATGGCTGCTGTCTATGAGGTAGAAGGGTGTGGAAGGGAGTGTATGCTGCTGATTGGCTGGAATGTGTCTGCTGACTGTGACATGCAGGGTCAAAGTTTGCTCAATGATAAAGTATTGGGGGCGGGTCAAATCTCGCATATGTTCGCTGTTCGCGGCGAACGCGAACATGCTATGTTCGCCGGGAACAATCCGCCGGCGAACTATTCGCGACATCTCTACTCATCACCTAGTTTCTCCAATATGAATACATTTTGGATCAATGAAAAGTAATCTTACACACATATTTTTAAAATACATGCATATTTTATGCTGATAATTTTAATTTAAGCTACTAAAAAATGCAAAAATGTGAAACTTTATTGGCATTTTTAGTAGCTGAAAAATAAGCAATTTGTGAACTGTGTTAATTATGTTAGCTTATCCATGCCTTTGATACATTGTTTATGGAAAATGGGACTGTTGTGATGCAATATAGAGGCAGAGGTCACCAGCAGTGGATTCCAAAAATGCAGTCATATATAAATGTTTTTTTTTTTTTTAAATGCTTGTGCTCATCTGCTGTTTTAGTATGAAATGTCAGGCTTTGAAAAATAGCCTTGATTGTACCACAAATTAGCAAAGTGAGTAAATGACAATGAGTCACCAAGCAAACAGAATTCAGATACATAGCACGAGATGAGATGTAGGCAATATAAAGATGATAGTGTCTGCTATCTCTACTGACATTATAACATTAGAACTCTTGGCCCCTGGCAGTAAATAAAGTGATCAGTCCTAAAAAAAAGGGTGAAAGATTTCTATTTTATTGAGGCCTCAAGCAAGTAATTACATTTACTAAGGAAACCTTCAGCTTGGGATATTAGATGTGTGAAATTGGCATTTTTCTGTTTTAAAAAGAAGGGGGTACTTATTATTGCATTTTCTTTTTGCTGTTTGAGTATACCCATGAAAGTCAAAAGTGAGATAAACCTGCTAGACAGTGAATTATAATGATGTTTACACAACATAATTTAACTATTATTTATGCTTCAATTACTCCAAAAAAGTTTAAAACATTTACTTATTGTACTGAACATCACATATAATAGTTGTCAAACTGCAATTTGTCGTCACGCTTGCGCGCCTCGCATAGTGACCCCGAAGGCGCTCATTGCAGCCAGCAGCATTATCATAAATGGGAGCCTCGTAAAGCAAGACGAAGCAGCCGCCAAGCACTTAGGCTGCAATGAGCGTTAACGGCGCTCATTGCAGCCATCGGTACCATCACACATACAAGATGAGCTGCAAAGGCGCTCATCTGCGAGCCTCGCAAAGCGAGGCAAGCTATTGAAGCACGTAGTGTGTAATTCGAAAAACACAAAAAATAATAAAAAATAAATAAAAACACAATCACACAAAGCACAGAGGGAGAGCCAGGAAGCCTGGGAGTGAGGTTGAAAGTGAGGTTGCAAGCGCTTAAACCGTCACGCAGCACTTAGGCTGCAATGAGCGCTGAAGGTGCTCATTGCAGCCATCGGTGCCATCACACATACAAGATGAGCGGCAAAGGCACCCATGTGCAAGCCTCGCAAAGCAACAAATAAAAACACACTTACACACAGCACAGAGGGAGAGCCAGGAAGCCTGGGAGTGAGGTTGCAAGTGATTTTGAGCTAAGCGAGAAAGAAAATGGCGGACAAAAAATGTAAAAAAGATGAAAACAAGGCTCTGTAATGCCAGGCACGCAGAACTTAGAAAATGCACAATGGCGCACGACCTTGGAAAAATTCCGACAATTTACGAAATTAAAGGAGGAACCGAAAAACACAAGAAAAATAATAAATAAATAAATAAAAACACACACAGCATGGGGGGGGGGGGAGTCAGGGAGCCTGGGGGTGAGGTTGCAAGTGATTTTTAACCTTATTTGCCCTTTTTCATCACAAAATTGTCTAAGCGAGAAAAAAAATGGCGGCTGAAAAACACATAAAATCTGAAAAAAGATGAAAACGAGGCTCTACAACGCCGGGCACGCAGAACTTAGAAAATACACAACCGTGAAAACAGTAACACTTACACTAACCATGCCAGGCAAGTAGGACTTTGAAAATACAACCAACGAGGACCAAAAGCCCCACATTGTATGACAACCAGCATTGCCATCCTTACAATTTCATTGCAGGCACTAACACTTAACCCAAGGCAGTAGCGCCCTAAACTACACAGGCCTATAAATTACACTGGGGAGAGGCTTGCAATGAGTGCCAAAGGCGCTCATTGCTAGACCCGTGATGAGCGCTGAAGGCGCACAGTGCAGGGCTCGCGAGGGCCCATAGCCTTGCATTGTGTGGCAAACAGCATTGCCTGGCTTACAATTTTATTGCCGTAATTTTTTGACAGGCAATTTGCTAGTTAGATTATATTGTGCATATTAAAAACTGTTTATAATATATGTATTATGAGCATAATAAATATTATTACATTTTGTATGCAATAATGCTGGTGTGGTATCTACCACTTTGAATAATGCTCATTCTCTCCTTGTGGTAGGAGGAGACTTTGATTCCAGGGGAAGTTTTATCTGCATAACCGGAAAGGGGCCCTTAGGGTTATTAATGGGACTAATGGAAAGCTCACACATTTACAAAGATCCAATTTCCTGAGAAAGAATAAAAAAATAGAATAGAATTGCACCTAAATTTCAGACACCAGAACACACAGCAGGAAAACTACTACAGCTACCCCACCACTAATTATGCAAAAGAGGAGGAGCTATGCAGCATAGAGAGGTGGACAGAAACCTATATAGCTAAAAATATGAAATTATAACTACTAGTATAACAATGTTTAAACATTATAAATAAAGTATAGCTATGCATCTACTTTCATTTTAATAGTATTATTTTTTAGAGTACAGTGGTCCTTTAAATGTTGTTGTAGTTCTGGCATTCTCCTTTTTCTACATTGTCTCTGAGCAGGACAAAGGCCTATACTGAATGCATGTCTCTTCCAGATTATGATCCCCATTTCAATCTGACACATCAGCTTTGAGAAGTGGTTACCTGTGGAAGCTTTTTTTCATAATGTAGGGAGCCATTCCAATCCAGCTCTAGTTAAACCTTCTCCTCAATGTAGGTGACACACGTCAAGGTGTGCTCACATTGCTCTCTTGCCTTAATGTGTGCCCGCAGGCTACTTGAGGGAGATTCTGCATCTGAAGCTCAGTAGTCTCCATAGCAGTTCACCACACAGCCCTTACACCTTTCTATGCCCAATCAATTAATATATACCATTACCAATGGTAAGGAAGGGGTTAAATAAAGATAACATAATTGCAGGGGGGTTGTGACCTTTCTGACTATGACCCCCTACCCACTATGAATCCAGTGATCCCCAGGATTTCCTTAGTCAACCCATTTAAACAAGGGAAACCCAGAAATTCCCTCCTCCTACAAGCTAAAGGGAACCCCTAGGATTCCCTCCTCCCATGCACTGAGGGGAACCCCAGGTATTCCCACATGCTAACCCCATCCTCACATCTACCTATAACTATGTGGGTCTATATAGACCCCTGTGGCAACTAATTGTTGACCTCTGTGGCAGCTAAAATGAACACCCACCACTAGGGTCCCTAAAGGACCCCTGTGGCAATGAAAAAGAATCTTTATGCCATGGAGGTTCTTTGAGGACCCTGATGGCATCTAAGTATTACCTTACACCATGGAGGTCCTATAATGAACCTCTATCTAACATTAACCCTTATGCCATGGAGATCCTGCAAGGGCCATGGCACCTCCATGACATCTATAATAAACCCCTACATCATAAAGAACCTGTGTGGCATCTAAAATGAAGCCCACATTAAAAGGGTTCTGTATGGACACCCATGGCTTCTGTAATTAACCCCATGCCAAGGCGGTCCTTTAAGGACCGCTAAGGTCCCTACATAATAATGCTTAATCCCATATCCATGGCTTCTGTAATTAACCCCATGCCAAGGAGGTCCTTTAAGGACTGCTAAGGTCCCTACGTAATAACGCTTAATCCCATACCAGTCTAACAGTTAATTCCATACCATGGTACCTAACTTTAACCCCTATGTGCAAGATAAAAGAGGTCAAGAAGCTTCAATCAACATGGATAAACTGATTATCCAGGGCTGAAGATTGAAGACCAGGGCATCCTGAATCCTACCTGGGTGAACGTCAAAGCTAGGTAAGTATTATTTTTTCCCTTACAGGTTTCAAGTTTTTTTTTATTTTTATTATTATTATTATTATTATAATCATTATTTATTTTATGTATATATGTAATATTTTTTATTTTAGTTTAATTATTTTTCATGTAGTGTTTTATTATTATTATTAGTAGTAGCAGTAGTATTAACTTTTATTTGTAACGTGCCAACATATTCCGTAGTTCTGTACACGGGAAGAGATCAGAGAAAAATACAATATTAACAACTGAACAATATGGTGGACCCTTTTTTGAGCTTAGAATCTTTGTAGAAACTGCTTTTATGTACTTTATTAACCTGTGTTGGTAATTAGGGTGCCATGGGGGTCCTTGAGGACCTCCATAACATATAGGGGTTAATTTTCCATATGAACCCCCACAGTAGTAAGGCTTCATTTCACGTACCATGGGGTCTGTATGGCCCACTACGGTAGTACAGATTCATTTTAAGTACCATGGGGGTCCATTGCGGTTCTTTAAGGATTTCCCTGGCATGAGTTAACACATAGACGCCATGGAGGTCCTCCCTGGTGGGGGCTAAAATTAGATCACACAGACATTTTTTACCTGACCTCCTTGGCATAGGAGTTAATTATCAGTGCCATGGGGATCTGTGGGTTGGTTAATGTTTAGCTATCACCGGGGTCCTTCAAGGGTTAACAGTTAGTTGCCATGATTATAGGTAGATGTGTGGATCAGGAGTTTAGCATGTTGGTGGAGTGACTCCCCGGAGTTCTCCTCTGCTCATGGGAGGAGAGAATTCCTGGGGTTCCCCTCAGTATGTGGGAGGAGAGAATCGCTGAGGTTCCCTTGAGCGAGTGGGAGGAGAGAATCTCTGAGGTTCCGCCCAGGGTATGGGTGGAAGGAATTCCTGGGGTTTCCTTCAGCGAGTGAGAGAAGGGAATATCTGAGATTCCTCCATTTAGAGTAGGTTTTTGTTGGTCATCGGGAGTCCTGGGCTCATAAGGGTATTGGTGAGTGATACAGGAAATCCCCCAAGTTAGGTGATGTAGTGGATGTTAGGGGGTGATAATAACCCCATTAATTGTTTCAGATATGAGAAATCAAGCTTCATATACAGCTCAATTACGGCATTAGGCTGGTCATAGCATCAGATGTGAAGCTTGTTTGATTTGCAGAGGCATTTTTTTATACCTCCATGGGTAGATCTCAAATGGAATGTTGTGCCTTCTTTTTGCCCACAAAAGGTAACGTGTTTCACTCTGATTTTTGGAATGGGACATTCTAAAAAGGTTAAAAAACTGAATCTGCCACCATAAAAGATATGATAATGCTAGTGGCTGAATATACACAGGAAAGGAGAATAAAGTGGCCTTCTTAAAAAATCCATATGGCTTTGGTTTGATGAAATACTATTTTACATTGTTAAAAACAAAAAAGAAACGGTCAAAACTATTGAAAAGCAAGACAGAAAATGGGCTTGCCACATTTTGCATGAAAATCCAGGTCTAAATGTTGCGTTGCCGGCAGAGAGAACACCAAAGACCTAATGACCTCTAGTTTATCTAGTTTACCTCTTCAAACTCAAATCAGACTTTCCTTGGGTAAGATATTTCATATAAAAAATATAATGGTAGTTTTCAACAATGTAGATCATTTTTCCCAGGAAAAGCTATATTTGTTATCACTAATATGTGCTATTTTTGTTAAAATTCAGATTTAATGCAACAATCTACATACTGATTTTCAGAATATTACTTATATGTCTAAACCTGTTACACTAGAAGAAAAGAGATGTGAGCTGCTTTAACTCCATTTTTGTCAAATGCATGGTCCATTAGGCAACTGTTATATCTATCCCTTATCATCATTAAGGATGCAGAATTTCCACCCTCCTAATTATCCAATTATGAATGCAGTAGACCGGGGGATTCACTCTAAGAATTGTCAGAAAAGCCCACTCCATAGCAATGCATCACAAACCTCTCTGGGGTGATTGCAGCTTTAATATATTTCTTCTTTATAAATTTGTGTAGTCTCCCAGGCTCCACGTAGTCTAGCATAACAGTCTAATTCAGGATGGCATTATCATTCATCAAAGGGATCTACATGCACATTTCCCCAGGCAGTACGACAGCTGGGCTTGCTCTGTCACAGTGCTTGTACCTCATACAGTGCTTTCTGGATTTGCTGTGAGGTGGTGGCTTTGGTAATTTGTTATCATAATAAACAAATCTAAATGAAAGCAGGAATAACAGGATAACAGGCTTATCTGAAAAAATATTTTACATGGAACCAACCATTTATCTTGAAAATGACTGTGCTGTTGTACAAGAAAACAATACAAGGCAGTATCCTTCTCTGAGGTCTCAGAAAGAAAGTAAAAGATCAGTGCATAAGAGTTTGTGTTTGAAAATGCATGACACAACTTTACTACTTTTATATTGCCAGATTAGCCCTGAGGAAAATTAAAAAAATATGTAAGAATGGTTTAGTTGGTACTTTTTGTTAATAGTATGCATTACACACTTCTCTATTGATGGGGAATATTCCATATTGTGTTATTAATTTTCCTCCTTACTTTTTGCGGGAAGACCATCAATCATTTTATGTAGGTTCAGTAGATTTCTGAATTCCAGATTATACCTGCTTGTTGTGCTAATGAAAAGCAGGGACCTTTTCTATAGTCTAATGCTGGATAGAAGTCAGTGCACAGAAATAACATATTTCTTGTTTTTTGTTGCTAGTTAATGTCATGAAGCATGAGGGATATGGCAAATCTCTCCTGCTCCCACTGAGGAAAATGGATCATATATTGCAGGTAATACTCCATCATATATGAAATATAGAGCTCAATATATTAAAATAAACACCATAATAGTATACAGGCATGTTTGTCAATAAATTGTCCGACTAAGAGGACATTATGCAGATTTATTAAATCTATTGGTGGACAAAAATATTATTCAGGAGCCACACAGACTCTTTCTATGAACTTTGTTCCTTCCTCTCCTGATGATAGGTAAAGAAGTGATAGTGTATAAAACAGAGGCAGGATCATCAAAAGTCTGAAACCAAGTTAATTGTCTGGTACTGTAGCTCTTACAATGGATAAGATACAAGAAATGCCTTTGGAAACATTCATACTCAGACTAATCACTTTCAAGGAGAGTAAGAGAAAGCGGTGAAACATGAAGAAAATTATTCTGTAACCATTGCTTCAATAAGAACATATTGACGAAGTTGGATATATGAAAGCTGGGAGGAAGTTAGAGAAATTAATAAAAAGACCCAATTTGGATGATGATGCAAGGGATAATCCACAAATATCTTCTATCTAGAAATTGCATTGAAGAAAGAGTTATATAAAGTTATAGACATACTACAACATCCAATGACACCACTATGGGAAGAAACATATCAATGAATTAACAATTCGGTAGGCAAAACTATTACTAAAAATCGAAATTAAGCTATTTTCGGCCTTCCGTTATTAATCTACTAAAGAACAACAAATATTGATAACACATATTTTCTTGGCAACAGGATTGATTCAAAACAACCATTACAAAACTTTTCTGAAATTATATGCAACATTTTATATATACATACAATGACGGCGATGCCTGCAGACCTAGATCAACGTTACAGAAAAAAAAAATGCTTGGACCTTTGGATTCTTAAAATGGCACATAACAAATATAATTACCAAACTCACTGGAAAGGAGAAATATATTATCTACCAATATTTCCTTTCTTTTACAATCTATACCTTCTTAATCTACCATATCTTTCAAGACAAAATATAAAAACAAAAAGACAAACACACCAGTATTTCTCTAGTACAGTTTTACTGTTACAATGATGTTTATTCCTTACACTACATTGAAGTGTGCTCAAGTTATTTCTATAATTGGAAACAAAAACAAAATCATCCATATTAGTTTCAAAACAGAAAACCATTTATATTACTGCAGATTTTCAATGAAAAGATTTACATTTAAAACATAATTAAATACAGATTATCACACCTGAAGCAAGCTTGGAGTATGATGATCTGCTAATGATAATCCATAAGAAGCAGTAGAAGTCAGAAATGTATACAGTTATATGCAGTCATTCCATATCTCTTGCTGTTGAAATGTATAGTAGTGGAGGCACTGTTCCATCAATATTTTGGTAAGACTGTTGGTTTGTCAATGAAATGCCAATGAGTGGTTAAGTCAAACACCCAACCTATCGCAAAATGCCTTCCAGAAGGGTAAACAAATATGAGACATCTGAAAAGAAGGTGGTGACGCTTGCTGGGGCGCAAACGCCAGCTTTTTGAGAGAGATGAGATGGCATTAGTTGGTCATAAAATGTCAGCAGACTAAATGCATCCAAAAGACTTCATGCTATTTTGGATGCAGAAAAAGGATGTTGTAATCAGACAGGATGATGATTAGGTGATTTTGTTTTTAACATAGTTGGTGCAGACTGCAATATACTTTTTGTTTAGTTTTTTTGGCCAAATCTGGCTTTTAAAGGTCCTCAATAGTAATTCCAGTGTCTCCCGAGTGATAAAGACATTGAAGAACTGTCAAGAATGACACAGCTATTGAAGAACTGGTGCTTGCAAATTCAAGACATGAATAAGGTTAGTATATGTTCAGTAGGATATTCTTTACTAAAGAGACTCTTTAAAAAAGGAAGCAAGTTAAGTGGATAGAAAAATCAGATTATATAATTAATTGCTTGTGCATCTTGTGATTGTCTATAAAGAGCATCAGACGTGATGTTCCTGGAGCCAGAGTGATCAGAGAAATTAAACCTCATAACAAGGGTCAGCTCACAGTCTTTTAGCTGTTTACCTTGTTGGATATAGCATTATCTACTACAGTGTACATAATGCCCAAGTCACAAGTTATATTTTTAGAGTTAGGTTTGTAAAACTGTCCTTCAAACCAGAGTCCAGGCTTAGTTGTCAGGATATTTGCTGAGAACAGAACCAAGGTGATAGGCAGATGAGTAAGGTCGGGGTTTTGAAGCAGAAGGTTAGGGTTGGTAGAATAGTCACAGGCAAGTGATCAGTACAGCTGGTCAGTAGAACTGTCAGTACCAAAACCAATACAGCAGCACAGTATGTTTTGTATTTTGAGATCCTTGCTCTGGAGTGTTGCATAGTGCATCAAGGGATATCCAGAGATGATGTTACCTGGACAAGAATGCTGAGCACAGTGCCCAGGGAGGACATCTGTAGGTACACAAAACCTCACAACTGCTCAGTGCCTTCTGAAAAAATGTCACCATGTAATTCCTCAATTAGAAGGGATCTAAAAAAGAAATGAAGAAATGACTTTGTTTTACTTTTTGTCCATCAATTTCAACCTTTTAAGATCTTCTCTGATCTGCAGTATTCAGATTAATTATTAATTGTTAATTGATCAATAGGAAGGTAAACAGAAAAAAAAAACAAGTGAAACTTTGCCAATTGTCTCAAAAGGGAAAAATAAATAATTCCTTCCTGGCGATCCGACTTCTCTCTGGATCAATACTCCCTCTCTAATTAACCAGGATAAACTTGAATGCACTTTTTTTTATTTGGCAATACAATCCCTTTTTAAAGTTAGCTTTCAAATCCACTGTCCTCACCTCTTTTGGTAGAGAATTCCACATTAACTTGACAAAGACTTATATTGACCCTTGATATATTTATAAAAGGTAAGCATATACCCTCTTAGACACCTTTTTTCTAGAGAAAATAAGTTTAACTTGGTTAGCCTTTCTTCACAACTTAGCCCCTCCATTGCCCTTATTAGTTTTATTGCCATTCTCTGTACCTTTTCCAACTCTAAAATGTACTTTTTATGAAGTGGTGCCCAAAATTGTGCTCTATATTCCAAATAAGTGCGTACTAGAGATTTTTATAGTGGCAGAATTATATTTGCTTCCCTTGCTTCTATACCCTTCTTAATACACAATAATATTTTATTTGCCTTTGCAGCTGCTGCTTGGCATTAAGCTCTGTTACCTAGGTGGTTGTCCATAAGCACTCCCAAATCCCTTTCAATATCCGATACCCGAGATTTACTCCATTAAGATTATACATTGCATGGCTTTTGTCCTTCCCAAATGCATAACTTCCGTATTAAATCTCATCTGCCATATAGTCGCCCATTTCTCTAATTTATGCAAATCCCTTTGGAGGGAAAGTGCATCCTTTTCTGATTTAATTACCTTGCACAACTTTTTGTCATCATCAAAAATGGAGACAATACTTTCCAATCCTACTTCTAAGTCATTAATATATAGGTTAAAAAGGAAAGGACCTAATACTGAATCTGTTTTTCCATAGCCAAGAGACTTTCAGAGTCTAAAGCAATTTTGTGTCGGGAGAACTATTCAGTTTAACACTATGTAGCCTATTTACTGTTGTGACTTCTTGTGGTCGTTTTGATAATGGAATGCATATAATTCTCTTTGTTTGTGTCCCGCCAAAATTTCCTGGATGTTGCCTCCCATTGATCCACCTCCAAGGTGGGCAAGGCAAACCAATGGTTTTCCCTGCCTCCGGATTGGCTCTTTTATGGACCAATCAGCTGCATACCCGAATACATATGTTATAAGTTAGCTATATTTTGGGAAGAGAATTTGAATATGTTCAGCCCACTTACATGTAAATCCTTTGTTCTGTAACTGCATAAATACTGTGCCTATTACCAGAAATAAAAAAGGTAAGTCAGAGGCACTCATCAGAGAACAAACCAACCTTAATAGGTTGGTTCTATAGCCATGATAAGCCACTCTGAGAGCAACCTCTTTTAGCTCACTTGTGCCCTTCACAGGGAGAAATATCCTGTAGTATATCAGGCTGGTCCCACTCAAAAGAGTGACCCAGCCCCGAAATACCAGGCAATTCTACCCTGAACAGGAGAAACAGCAAACCCCAGACGCGTTTCGGCCAGAAATAAACATACTCTTCTTGGAACACCTAGACAATCATGTGTTTCCTTTAGAGGGAAGACTTTTCCGCTAAAATAACTTTGCTGCCCTGAATCTCCACTCTTCTCTTGGACGAAGGGCTTGAACAATTGATTGCAATCTGCTGGGTAGGATTGGTCTCCTTGGCCTTTTCAATCCCACTGAAGAAGCCAATGATACCGGTTAGCTGATCCAGTAATCCTGAGCTCCTGAGCTGATGATCCTGATCTGACCGGGCACCGAGAGGCCCCTTCCTTCTAAGAAGATATTCTGAGAGGGTGATTCCTGTAGCCAAAGGGAGGGATTTCTGGAACTGAATAGCACCCCCTCCTGTTTACCACATTAATCCAAATGGAGTATGTTCCATTTACTACAACCCTTTGCTTTCTGTCTTTCACGATAGTCTTCTATGTTGCACTGATCAAAAATCCAAAAATACTACATCCACTGAGTTGCCTTGATCCAAGTTTCTATTAACCTCATATAATCAATGTATGTTATAATTAAGGCTTGTGGATATCTCCTTCTTATTCCACTGGTTTTTACTCCAGGTCTCTAAGGTTTCCTTAATTTCTAAAGTTTATAATCAGAAAAATTTCTGTAAGCCACACTCTCATCTCACTTACACTCCTTATTTTGCTGACTGCTGGAGATTTATCTCCTAACACAGGCCCTTCATCCATTCCCACCCTTTATTAAACATGCCCAGCCCCCAGGGCTGCAAACTCCCAGAATACCCACACCCTAATACTCATTACCTATGAAAAACTTAAATTTTGCCCTTCTCATGCACCCTCTGGAATGCAGGGACTATTTTCAATAAAACCACTTACATTCATGATCTTTTTATTTTCAACTCCTCCAATCTCATAGCTCATCAGTAAATCTTGGCTCACTCTTGCCTCCCCTGAGGGACTCTCATATGGTGGCTTTCACTTCAGTCACACTCCCGAACCTGGGACTAAGAAAGGTCTAAGCATAGGAGTATTACTTTCTGCTTACTGCATTCCCCAGTTCCCTTCCTACAATTCTAATTTTTCAGTGCTCATACTATCCGCCTCTTCTCACCTATCTCTTTATGTGTTGCTGTGATCTATCGCCCCCTTGCACCACCCTCCCAATTTCTTTTTTCAAATATTTTTTATTGTAATTAAAATGAAAAACAAATAATTAACAATTATGTTTTAGATATACATATATACAAACATTTCTTTGTTCTTTTCTATATATTTTCATAACATTAACATTATAACTGTAAATAAAAAAAATGTGGAGAAGAGGAATAGTGTGGTAATTTAAGAAATTATTCACTTAGATTATTTTTATTTAGATTCTTATGTTAGGATATCCATTTTTAAAATGTTTAATCTATAACTGCCAATATCCTGTACATTGTGTGTGTATATTTTTCTTTATCTCTTCCATTATGGGTTTTCCATTTTCAGTTTTTAGTTATGATAATTCGAATAGCTAAAAATATTTGATTTATTAGGAGTTGTGTGTCTTCTGATATTTTTGATATAGGTACTCCTAATAATGCCTCTTCTAGTTGTTTAGGAATAGGGAATCCTGTCAGTGTTTCTAATATTAAATATGCTTCTTCGCATAATTGTTAGATTTTAGGACATTCCCATAGAGCATTTTTTAAAGTTCCAGCTACATCACATCCTTTGAAGCATTTATTATTAAAATATGGGTTAAATTTTTGTAATCTTACTGGAGTAAGATATTCATCTCATTAATGTTTTACAGGTGTTTTCTAATAATTTTTTATTAAGTGAAGAAATATTTAAATTTCTAATGATTGTGTCCCATTGTTTTTCTTTATGAGATCTATTAAGTTCCTTTTCCCAAGATGTCTATGGTAATTTAGTAACTGTATTTTGGTCAGTCAAATAACTATAAATAATATAGATTTTTTTTATTACCATTATAATTATGTAAAGTGCAGTTTTAAAATGGTGTTTAAAGGTCTAAAAAAAAAATTTCATAATGTAATCTATAGTTTTAATTATTGTATTTAAATTAAACTATCTTTTTTGAGATTGATTCTTTTCTATAAATAGTTCTAGAGGTCTGCTACTCTAAATAAATTTTGTTTGATCCAACAATTCATTTGACAAGACTAATTTCTTCTAGATTTCTTATGGAATAACCATAATGGAGCAAGCCAGGAACCTTCCATTAATAAATGTGTTATTTTGTTAATTTGTTTCCATAAAGTGTGATATTCATTGTGGGGGGGTTTTAATATTGATTTTGAATTTCAAAATGTTCCACAACACTTGTTGCATCAAAATATTTTGTTCTTTAACAATATTTGTATTCAGTTTCTACTTGTTATGTGATTCTGAGATCCTACGAAAAGGGGTCTGATGGTGCCTGCCACTTCAGAAATGATGCTGTCATCTGAATTGTTCTGGCTGTGTGGAGATCTGAACAAAAAGTTGCGACCCATAGAGAGAGAATTGGGGTGATCGTAGTCCCCAAATCAGGTGGTCGTAACATGGACATCCTTCTCTAGCCCCTCTTGTAATGTTAAATAATTTTGAACGGTAGCCTTAATAAGATATGTATGCTTTAGGGAAAGAATAAAGAGTCATAATGCTTTTTATCACAGAGGTCAACATTTTGTAAATTTTTAGACATATAGATCCAATCTATCCTATCAAAAGCTTTTTCAGCATCTAAGGATAAGAGCATTAAATACATTTTATCTCTAGATGCTATATTTATAAGGTCAAAAGGTTTTATGGTATTATCTGGAGCTTTTTTATCTAGTATAAAGCCTACTTGATCAAGGTGAATCATATTCGGAAGAATATAGTCTGTTAGCTAATATAATTTTAAGTCAATTTTAAGGTCACTATTTATTAGTGAGATTGGTCTATAGCTTTGACAATTTGTTGGATCTTTTCCTTCTTTATATATAATTATGATTTTAGCCTCTAATAATTCCATTTTATTGGTGTTCCTAACATGATATCATTAAAAATGTTTGGAGTTGGGGTAAAAGAATATCTAAAAATTGTTTAGAGTAATACTTTGTAAGTCCATCAAGTCCTGGGGCTTTATGTGATTTAGTAGATTTTATTGCGTCTTTGATTTCATCAGTTGTGATTGGATCGTTGAGGGCATCAAAAATGTAAATCTGCAAGAAATTCATTTTTTTTTAGAGATGTTTGATCTTAGAGGTATGATACATCAAGGGTAACTCATACAACAGGAGTACATTTGTGTCTTTTTAAACAACTTATTTTAATCATTTTATCATGTAATAATAAAGATATACTTTTGGATTATCTGAATAATTTATTTCAGTCTATATTATGGTTAATAAGAGTGATATATATAAGGTGGTCTGGTTATATTGGAAGTCTGTCCCTTCTTGTTTCAATCTATGATTACTTCTGTACCAGTTATTAGAGTGTCAATAACTAACAAATAAGTTGATTAGACAATTAAGTAAATAGGCTGACACTTTTTCTGCCTTGAGAATTACCATATGCCCTTCTGTGAAACAGTGGCATTCTAAACCATACAAAACCTAGTATGCTCATAAACCAAAATACATATAATATTGTCATCATATTTTAACCTAGGGAAGTTACCAAATACACAGTCCACAAAAGTCCAGTAAAGCTCTTGGTATGAAGAAATGGGGTGGCAAAGGTTCCTCTATGCCTCCTAAATTCCTGTTGTGACAACAGATAAGGTTATAAAAATAACATCCTTTATTGTATACACAGAGCACAGTCATAAACATAATGAACTGGGCATTAAAATCATGGGTGAGGTGTGAGTGATTCCAAAAGAACAAAAGGCTGGGAAAAAATGACAAATCTAAAAGGGTCAAGATAATACTTTATAATAAGAATGATGCATATCATCTACAAAGGTCACATGTGATCATTACACCACAGTAACCACAATCAGGGCCTCATTGTATTATCGTCCGTAGGAGATGCGGGGCCGCAAGGACCGGCCGCAAGCTATTTGCCTATTCTATTTCCTTCCGGCCGGAGATTCCGGCAGGCTTGCGGCCGGCGCCTTGCTATCCCTTGCGGCCGCACGCGCCGGAGGAAATCCTTTGATCTTAAACGGCCGCAAGAGTTTCGGCCGTAAGAAAATCCTGGTTGCTATTCAATTTCTCCGGGAACCCTCTCTGCAAGGCTAAAACCGAGCCGAGCTTACTTGCAGCAAAAAGGTCCCGCAGGCACACAATTAAGCACATTTTAAAGCCATAATAAAGCCATCCTGCACTCTGAGGAGACTATAAAGTGATTTTAGGTGTTAGCATTCATAGCACATCATTCCCCTACACTCAAATACGTAAATAATTTTTTTTAAATTTATGTCACATATCCATGTAAAAAGTCCAGAGGGCTTGGAGCACCTCAGACCCGCCCACGCTGCGGCCGGAAAATAAACAGTTAATGTAATCTCGGATTTGGGCTGATGTGCAAGCTTGAGAGGGGGTTGCTATTAATCCTCATGTCCCCCATTATGATCCCTAGCATTTACAGAGCTTTACAGTGCCATCTTGAATTTATTTTTGCATTTAAAGATTTCTGAGCTTACAGCCAATTGCAAGATATACGGCCGACCGTAAGGGGATATCCTTGCGGCGCCGTTTAATTGAATTGCAAGGTAACGGGAGCCCCGCAAGGAATCGCAGCTTTGCGGCCGATTTACGGCCGATAATAGAATGAGGGCCTCAGTCTGGAAAAATAAAAAGCATTGAAATCTACATAAAATAGATACATACATCATGTATTCATCTGCTACATTACACGGGTGCTGAAAATCAAGAATTATGTAATCCAATTCAACTACAAACATACAGTGTGTTCCAAAAAAAAAAAGGGTGGTCAGAAGCTAAAAAAGGCAGAGGAGGAGAAAAACATCTGTATGTACAGTACAGTGGGAAATACTGTAACTGTAAAAATAAACCAACTTACCTGTACTTCATCCACAAGCAGTGAAAAATGTTCCCTATCTATCATTTGAAATCACTTGCCATCACCACCAGCAAAGACGTGGCATCTAACAAGGAATGCTTAGCTGTAACCACAGTCAGTGAGGCCAGACTACTATCACCATCTCTGTAGGAGATTTCAATGCATGTATTAAAGCTGCCTTGTAATAAATGGCCAGTTTTTGACTATGAAAGTCACATGCCAGATCTACATTGCAAAGAGTTGAGCCTAACAACAAACAGGTGTTATTGAACAGGAATTAGGATTAATTAACGGCGTGTCAGGTCATTCTGATAGAAGGGTATGTCATTGATGTGTTGAATGGAATAATGGGAAAATGGCTATGATAGTAGTGAAAATATTTTATTAATAAATCAATTGAAAAATAGTGTGTGAAAAAATTAACAAATATATAAAAATATACATTAAAAAAAGGCAGCGTTTTGCTTTAAATACCTTTGGAGATGGAGATTTGGCTTAGTTTGTCTGTCAATTACGTCATACACAGTGCCGTGCTCATTCACGCCTGCGTTGTAGACTTTCTGTCAAACATAGAAAAAAAGTGTAGCAGACTAAGGGCCTCATTCTATTAGCGGCCGCAGCCGTTGCTATCTCTTGCGGCCGCTCGCGCCAGAGGAAAGCCGCAAGAGTTTTGCAATTCAATTGCTCGGGGAAACCTCTCTGCAAGGCTAAAAACGAGCCGCTGCTTACTTGCAGGAAAGAGGTCCCGCTAGCACCAATTAAGCACATAAAATAGCTCAAATAAAGCCATCCTGCACTTTGAAAAGACTATAAAGGGATTTTAGGTGTTAGAAAAAATAGCACATAATTATCCGATACTCAAATCCGAAAAATATTTTATTTTTAATATCCGTAAAATATCCATGTACAAAGTCCAGAGTGCTTGGACTTGCCCACGCCGCAGCCGGAAAATAAACAGTTAATTTGAACTTGGGTTTGTGCTGATGTGCAAGCTTGAGAGTGGGTTCCTTTTAATCCTCATGTCCCCCAATATGATCCCTAGTATTTACAGAGCTGTACAGTGCAGGCTTGAATTTATTTTTGAGTTTTTATATTTCACAGCTTACGGCCGGTTCCAAGATATGCGGCCGGCCGTAAAAGGAGATCCTTGCGGGGCCGTATAATAGAATCGCGAGTTAACTGAACCCCCGCAAGGAATCGCAGCCTTACGGACGATTTACGGCCGCTAATAGAATGAGGCCCTAAGTGAATAGAATGGGACAACAATAAAGTCTCAAAAGAAGTTGTTTATTTTGAGGGGATTGCTGAATGGTTAATAATTTACAAGGATTTTAATTATATTTAATATGAAAAAGTCCAAGGATATATGTAACTAAATGTGTGACCAATGGTTTAAATTGACACTATATTGCCAGAATGCCAAAATGCATATATACTGAGGGATATCAAATATAAAAATAATATTGAGTGTTAAAATTTATGTGATTGTGAACAAATGTGTTTTGACAAGAAAATATGATTAATAATATATAATATATATTATTATGAAGTGATGGTAGTGTGTTATGTTATTGCAATGTCTAGTTGCCTATTAATGGCCCACACATGTGCAAATTAAGTGTACTTTATATTAAAAGTATGATAAGAATAAGTGAGTGCCTGTGACATGCACATATATAGGAAAAAAAACGTTCTCAACGTAGAAAAGTGTGTGTGCTTGATCTCGCACGTACATTAACATAAATCACCCTGTGTGAAAGGTGTGAAAGTAGAACAACTGAAGTGAGCATTCATTTGAGTATAAACTGCTGTGACAAAAGACAGCAAAAAATGAATAACATATGATAATTATAAAAAGTGAAAGAACGCTGGAAAATACGTAAAATTATGTGTTGAATGGAATAATGTGAAAATGGGTATGATGATAGTGAAAATGTTTTATTAATAAATCAGTTGAAAAATAGTGTGCGAAAAAATGAACAAATATATAAAAAATATACATAAAAAAATAAATATATATATAGCTTATTGTTAAAGTGTACATTATGAACAGAATGGGCACAATATGTTAATTCTAGTGCCTGTATTGTACACTTAATGGGATGTAAGGATTTTTTTGATGACATGGCTATCATAGTTCCAAGGACATATACTGTTGTTCAAATAAATGGGGTAAAAGAAAATCCCTCATTTTGTCTATTCAGACTTTGAGATTTTAATTGATGAATCCACTTTGATTCTTTATGTAGCAAAATCCTATCCAAATTACCCTTTCTATGGTTACACTATCAGTGACACGGAATTGAATTACCGTATATACTCGAGTATAAGCTGAGTTTTTCAGCCCTTTTTTTAAGGCTAAAAAGGGCCACCTTGGCTTATACTCAAGTCACTCTCCCCCCCCCCCCTGTGTCTCTCTACCCCCCCCCCCGTGTCTCTCTAACCCCCCTTGTGTCTCTCTAACCCCCCCGTGTCTCTCTACCACCCTGTGTCTCTCTAACCCCCCCTCCTCATCCTCAATCCCCCCCTCCTAATTCTAGAACCCCCTCCTCATTCTAAACCCCCCTAAATACCTCCCCCTCTCCCTTTACCCTCACTTACCTGCTTCTGCTCCGGCCTCCGCTCCTTCTTGACCCGGCTCGCATGTGACATCACATGCGCGCCACGTTATTAGCATAGACCGGGTGCCGGCAAAATCTTTTGTTGGGTTGTATGTATTGGCATGCTCTGCATCTGCCACAGCAGTATGTACCTAACAATGGGAGTAACCAGATACTTGAAGTTTTTTTGGTTTGAAAGAGGCTATGTGTGATCTCATCCTTGATGTTCCTAGCACTTCTGAATGTAATTTGGGCTTTTTCAGTTAACACATCTGTCAAGTCTTTGTCAGTTTTTACCAAATATTTATGTTTTTTTTGCATCAAGTTCTGTCCATAAGTAATCATGCATCTAGTTTTGTTTGTTTCAGGAGTGACCATCTTTCTATTAATTTTATTGTTACTGTTTTGATTTAAAAGTACAGTTATTTCCATTGATAGTGCCTTTTTATAGGCCTCCTTTAGACATCTATGAGGATAACCCCTAGCTTTAAAATTATTTCTAAGAATGGCTGCCTGTTCTTTAAAGTCCACTTCAGTGGTACAATTTTATCTAACACGCAGATATTGGCCAATGGGATTGAGATCGTATGGGTGCATACTGGACCATGATAAAAATTAATTCGTTGCCATTTGTGTCATGGGTAAACCTTAGACCCAAATTGTTGTTGATAAGCTCAGTGACAAATGCTTTAAGCTTCAACATTGTACCAGTCCAGAATAAAAGTATGTCATCTATGAAACAATGCCACACTAGTATTCTTTGAGTGGGTATTGCCATACAATCGTTGAACACCACTGAGTCCTCCCACCAACCTAAAATAGGTTGGTGTAATTCGGTGCACAGGGTGTCCCCATGGCAGTACCATTTTTCTGGTAATACCATCTTTGATTGAATATAAAGTAATTTTTAGTGAGGATAAATTGCAACAATTTAATCATCAATTTATTATAAGCCCCTAAAGTTTTTTTCTTACGCCTCAAGAAAAACAGCATCTATACACAAATTATGAGGTATACAGGTGTAGAGCTGCTCAATAGCTATGCTACATAATATGGTATTTTCAGGCACATTCATGTCTTGAAGATGACACAACAGGTCAGTTGTGTCTCTTATATATGATGGTAGTGTTACTACTAGATATTTAAGATAATCATCCACAAAACAACTAATATTATGTGATAAATTAGCAGGTCTACCAGGGAGGAGAATCTTATTTTTGTGGATTTTCGGTAACTCATAGAATGTGGAGCATGCGGGATATTTAATGAGAAGGAATTCAAAAGTCTATTTATTGAGAATACCATCATATTTAGCTTTTGTTAGTATATTCTTGAGTTCAATTTTAAACTCAAGAGTAGGTTCATGACTTCTTAGCAATTTAGCCTTTGATAAAGCCAATAGGACAAAACAGGAATCAAAAACCAGATTGCTCACCAACACTACCATTTAATAGTACTTTTGACTAAGCAATAGATGTATGCCCAATGTGGTTTGATTTATAAGGGATTTATAAGGGAAGTACATTCATCCCTTAAGTACATTGGTAGGTTGTGTTTCTCCAATATGACTAATGTTAGGCTAAAATCTTATTTTTAGCTGTGTGAATATGTTTTGCATTTTTTCAAATTAAATTGCCATTCCTTGGTTCGATTGAATTGGTTATATTTTACTTATTTGGCACATTTTGGGCATTATTACGGACCCTCTAGCCAACTTGTGGGGCACACCTTATCGCTCGAGAGAGGAGGTCCCTGAAATGGGACATAGGATTGTGTTTATTGTTACCTTCTACAAAACAGTTCAATGTGAATTCTTGTCACAGTTTGTGCTATTGTAAGCTACAGTCTGTTTGTTTACCAGTGGGTTGATAACACACTCCAAACTATACGGACAGACTGCAGTAGTTACCTTTGATTTTTATAACCCTTATATCATGCATATAGCGTTGGTGACTTTTTGTCCCCCATATTGCTGACCAGTACCTTAATTTCAATTTATCATAGAAGACGTTGAGTAATAGCGCCCATTATTTAAACACACCAGATAGTAACCACTGGTCTCTTTTATTTAGAGACAAATTGCAGCACAGAATATTTGCCAAAATCTCTATATATTATAAATAAAACCCTTTTAGGACATTACACAGATCACTTGCATTTAAGTAACATCGTGAGAAATATTCAAACTTATACTTTTCTGTGTAATTTGTCCTGTTTTCATATATGAGGAATGCTCGTTGTTAGAAAGTTGGTCAATGCCGTGATGAATGTTCACACGGTTATATCTCCATGTAACTTAACTTGCCTCCCCATATGAGGAATGCCCTCTATTAAAAAAATCCAATTAACAGTGTGTTATAAAGGATTTTAGTACATCCCTGTATAAATTGACTGTTATTATATTTATTAACCAGCTACAGAATTTACAGACTATTCTCTCCTCATTAATTTATTCTTCCTACTAGAAGTGTATATTGTGAAGACAGCTACACCTTACCTGCCATTATTATTTAAATGGTGTTCCTAGATCTGTGTCCACCAATTGTATACAATACGTATTTCAGATACCCATAATTTATAGGTGGAAATAAACGTCAAATTTGTTTTGATCTGTTTTAAGGATAACTTTTATTTATTTTTTTCGACATAATTGTGGTTGTTTTAATATTTACAATTAAAAGTTACATTTTAAACATAAATATGCCTACCTCATATCAGATGTAAAATCAATCCTCAACAATTTTGTTGCTTCTGAAGGTATACTTGGTTTCCTTTTTCCGTTGTATCAATAAGTGCTTTATTCCACCGACAATCAAGTTAATCCTTATTACTGGGTTATTTTGTAATATTCTGGACTTGAATTGAAAAAAAGAAAGAGAAACACAACACATTCATATTGGAAAAAACAAAAATAGGGACTGCACCATCTCTTTTCAACAACATTGCTCAGTGACCATCAACTGGTGAAATGTTAAACATAGCCCTATATGTCCACAGAGAAGAGTATCATGGACCATATAATAGGGGTAGCCATCTGCTTACAGTATATCACCAACACATAGCCCATCACATAACATTTGGATCAATAGATGGTCACTGAGGAGTGCTGCTCAGAAGGTCAAAGCTCAGGTGCAGCCCCTATCTCATCCTCCGCCATGCCTTCGCGCCCACGGCCTCCGCGAGGAGGAGTTGAAGGGGGAGGATTTCCCTGTGGAGGCAAAAGCACTGGTGGAGGCATGGAAGGATGGAAGGAGTGTCCAGGCTGCGGGTGTGTGGGGGAGGCCTCTGGGATGGAGGAGGCAGTGCTGGAAACCAGAGCAAGCTGGGCAATTTCCACGTTCTGCTGGGATAGCATGCTCTGGTTTTGGACTACCTGGAGCAGCCTGGTAATGTAGGACATCACCTGGTGGTAATGCCTCATACATCCCTGTGGTCCTCCTCAGAATGCGGCCCTCTAAGGCCTGGTGGGAGGAGACGCTGGCCTGGATCCCCCCACATACTGTCTCTGCATTCCCTGATAAGGGCCAGCATTTCCCCATGATGGCCTCCAAAGGTGGCCTTGGGATGGAGGTCTCTGTTGGCTGGGCATGGCTGTGAGAGGAGGCAGTGGTGGTGGCCCAGTGGGGGGTGTGGAGGAGCAAATGCGGGTGAAGGTTGTGGCGGGCCTGGGGGTAGTGGTGCCCAGGACATGCTGGTGGTGGTAGGAGAAGCTGTTTGCGGCATGGACAGGGCATTTGTCCAATATCTGGGCCTGGGTGGGGAATCTATTTGTGGGAGGAGGGGGCTAGAGGGATCAAATGCCCCACTGAGCACATCAATTGAAATTCCTCCTCATCACCCTCCGGGCCCTGGGATCCTCTCCTGTGCTCCTCCTCCTCTCCTAGAGCATGTTGGAAGGGGGCACTGCCTGCAGCCTCAGGCTCCGATTGAGCCTACGCCCTGCCTCTGTCTCTGTGGTGGACTCAGACCTCGTGTGAGCTGTAATGAGAGAAGAATGGTATATGGTTAACAACATTGTATGATCATTTAATAGATGTGTGTTCCTTTCTAGCTGACATGCACTTATCATGCACCTGCATTATTCACTTATCAGTTAATGTTTAAAGCCCCTCCTTTCCTGGATGTGATAATTTCCTTATATATTGATCATGGATGTGATCTCATCCTTGATGTTCCTAGCACTTCTGAATGTAATTTGGGCTTTTTCAGTTAACACATCTGTCAAGTCTTTGTCAGTTTTTACCAAATATTTATGTTTTTTTTGCATCAAGTTCTGTCCATGCATCTAGTTTTGTTTGTTTCAGGAGTGACCATCTTTCTATTAATTTTATTGTTACTGTTTTGATTTAAAAGTACAGTTATTTCCATTGATAGTGCCTTTTTATAGGCCTCCTTTAGACATCTATGAGGATAACCCCTAGCTTTAAAATTATTTCTAAGAATGGCTGCCTGTTCTTTAAAGTCCACTTCAGTGGTACAATTTTATCTAACATGCAGATATTGGCCAATGGGAATCCCACATTTGAGATCGTATGGGTGCATACTGGACCATGATAAAAATTAATTGGTTGCCATTTGTGTCATGGGTAAACCTTAGACCCAAATTGTTGTTGGTAAGCTCAGTGACAAATGCTTTAAGCTTCAACATTGTACCAGTCCAGAATAAAAGTATGTCATCTATGAAACAATGCCACACTAGTATTCTTTGAGTGGGTATTGCCATACAATCGTTGAACACCACTGAGTCCTCCCACCAACCTAAAATAGGTTGGTGTAATTCGGTGCACAGGGTGTCCCCATGGCAGTACCATTTTTCTGGTAATACCATCTTTGATTGAATATAAAGTAATTTTTAGTGAGGATAAATTGCAACAATTTAATCATCAATTTATTATAAGCCCCTAAAGTTTTTTTCTTACGCCTCAAGAAAAACAGCATCTATACACAAATTATGAGGTATACAGGTGTAGAGTTGCTCAATAGCTATGCTACATAATATGGTATTTTCAGGCACATTCATGTCTTGAAGATGACACAACAGGTCAGTTGTGTCTCTTATATATGATGGTAGTGTTACTACTAGATATTTAAGATAATCATCCACAAAACAACTAATATTATGTGATAAATTAGCAGGTCTACCAGGGAGGGGAATCTTATTTTTGTGGATTTTCGGTAACTCATAGAATGTGGAGCATGCGGGATATTTAATGAGAAGGAATTCAAAAGTCTATTTATTGAGAATACCATCATATTTAGCTTTTGTTAGTATATTCTTGAGTTCAATTTTAAACTCAAGAGTAGGTTCATGACTTCTTAGCAATTTAGCCTTTGATAAAGCCAATAGGACAACACAGGAATCAAAAACCAGATTGCTCACCAACACTACCATTTAATAGTACTTTTGACTAAGCAATAGATGTATGCCCAATGTGGTTTGATTTATAAGGGATTTATAAGGGAAGTACATTCATCCCTTAAGTACATTGGTAGGTTGTGTTTCTCCAATATGACTAATGTTAGGCTAAAATCTTATTTTTAGCTGTGTGAATATGTTTTGCATTTTTTCAAATTAAATTGCCATTCCTTGGTTCGATTGAATTGGTTATATTTTACTTATTTGGCACATTTTGGGCATTATTACGGAGCCTCTAGCCAACTTGTGGGGCACATCTTATCGCTCGAGAGAGGAGGTCCCTGAAATGGGACATAGGATTGTGTTTATTGTTACCTTCTACAAAACAGTTCAATGTGAATTCTTGTCACAGTTTGTGCTATTGTAAGCTACAGTCTGTTTGTTTACCAGTGGGTTGATAACACACTCCAAACTATACGGACAGACTGCAGTAGTTACCATTGATTTTATAACCCTTATATCATGCATATAGCGTTGGTGACTTTTTGTCCCCCATATTGCTGACCAGTACCTTAATTTCAATTTATCATAGAAGACGTTGAGTAATAGCGCCCATTATTTAAACACACCAGATAGTAACCACTGGTCTCTTTTATTTAGAGACAAATTGCAGCACAGAATATTTGCCAAAATCTCTATATATTATAAATAAAACCCTTTTAGGACATTACACAGATCACTTGCATTTAAGTAACATCGTGAGAAATATTCAAACTTATACTTTTCTGTGTAATTTGTCCTGTTTTCATATATGAGGAATGCTCGTTGTTAGAAAGTTGGTCAATGCCGTGATGAATGTTCACACGGTTATATCTCCATGTAACTTAACTTGCCTCCCCATATGAGGAATGCCCTCTATTAAAAAAATCCAATTAACAGTGTGTTATAAAGGATTTTAGTACATCCCTGTATAAATTGACTGTTATTATATTTATTAACCAGCTACAGAATTTACAGACTATTCTCTCCTCATTAATTTATTCTTCCTAATAGAAGTGTATATTGTGAAGACAGCTACACCTTACCTGCCATTATTATTTAAATGGTGTTCCTAGATCTGTGTCCACCAATTGTATACAATACGTATTTCAGATAATTTATAGGTGGAAATAAACGTCAAATTTGTTTTGATCTGTTTTAAGGATAACTTTTATTTATTTTTTTCGACATAATTGTGGTTGTTTTAATATTTACAATTAAAAGTTACATTTTAAACATAAATATGCCTACCTCATATCAGATGTAAAATCAATCCTCAACAATTTTGTTGCTTCTGAAGGTATACTTGGTTTCCTTTTTCCGTTGTATCAATAAGTGCTTTATTCCACCGACAATCAAGTTAATCCTTATTACTGGGTTATTTTGTAATATTCTGGACTTGAATTGAAAAAAAGAAAGAGAAACACAACACATTCATATTGGAAAAAACAAAAATAGGGACTGCACCATCTCTTTTCAACAACATTGCTCAGTGACCATCAACTGGTGAAATGTTAAACATAGCCCTAAATGTCCACAGAGAAGAGTATCATGGACCATATAATAGGGGTAGCCATCTGCTTACAGTATATCACCAACACATAGCCCATCACATAACATTTGGATCAATAGATGGTCACTGAGGAGTGCTGCTCAGAAGGTCAAAGCTCAGATGCAGCCCCTATCTCATCCTCCGCCATGCCTTCGCGCCCACGGCCTCCGCGAGGAGGAGTTGAAGGGGGAGGATTTCCCTGTGGAGGCAAAAGCACTGGTGGAGGCATGGAAGGATGGAAGGAGTGTCCAGGCTGCGGGTGTGTGGGGGAGGCCTCTGGGATGGAGGAGGCACTGCTGGAAACCAGAGCAAGCTGGGCAATTTCCACGTAGGAGAAGCTGTTTGTGGCATGGACAGGGCATTTGTCCAATATCTGGGCCTGGGTGGGGAATCTATTTGTGGGAGGAGGGGGCCAGAGGGATCAAATGCCCCACTGAGCACATCAATTGAAATTCCTCCTCATCACCCTCCGGGCCCTGGGATCCTCTCCTGTGCTCCTCCTCCTCTCCTAGAGCATGTTGGAAGGGGGCACTGCCTGCAGCCTCAGGCTCCGATTGAGCCTACGCCCTGCCTCTGTCTCTGGGGTGGACTCAGACCTCGTGTGAGCTGTAATGAGAGAAGAATGGTATATGGTTAACAACATTGTATGATCATTTAATAGATGTGTGTTCCTTTCTAGCTGACATGCACTTATCATGCAACTGCATTATTCACTTATCAGTTAATGTTTAAAGCCCCTCCTTTCCTGGATGTGATAATTTCCTTATATATTGATCATGTTTGTGATTGGCTCATCACATATATAGTTGTGAGCGTACGAGTTGTTGCTAACGCTTGTGGGCTCGCATAGCGAGCCCACGGCCCTTGCAAAGCGAGGGCTGCGAGCGAGGGTCTCAGTTGCTGGCATGGAGTGCCAGCAACTGACCCTCGCAAACTTTACCTCGCAACGCAAACAACATACGAGACACGTTACCACACATTACGACCTCGCAACAATCGGACGCAACTCGTGAACATTCCAAAATTCAAAATACAATAAATATACACAGCACATACATAAAAAGCTTACTTACAGCAAGAGGGAGCATCCAGGACCTCAAAAAAACAACTTACACCTTCATTTAACTCAAAATTCGCTAAGAGAGAGAAAAAACGAAAACGAGGCTACAAACACAAACAACATACGAGACACGTTAGCACACATTACGACCTCGCAAAAATCGCCCGCAACCCGCGAACATGAAAAAATTTAAAACGCAATAAATACACACAACACATACATAAAAAGCTTACCTACAGCAAGAGGGAGCATCCAGGACCTCAAAAAAGCAACTTACACCTTCATTTCACTCAAGATAAAAGAGTTTAGACACTAAAAAATTCGCTAAGCGACAGAAAAAATGGCCACCAAACAAAAGGAAAACGAGGCTACAGCACTCTAAACAAGCAAAACACCACAAGAAACTCGCAAAACACCACAAAAGACCTACGGATATTCCGCTAAGACGCATACCACACATTACCCGCCATTTTACGACAATGCGGAAGTACACGACTACGCTAACGGTTTGGTCTCGCGCACGCACACTATTACACTGCACACATTCATCATGCTTACACAGCAGCTCCACACCACTAATGCTGCAGCAACATCAAAACACATTGCCAGCTCTTCAACACAATGCTTCAAAATAGGTAAAGTATATTCATTTATTAATGTATTACATATTTCATTATTACACACCAAACAGCATTAGCTACCTTACAATTTCATTGCCGTCATTTTTTGACGGGCAATTCGCTAGTAAAAAATATTTTACAACAATGGTCAATAAAAAAATGGAAAATGGAAAACTGAGGTCTGTAGTAGATAGCAATGTTCTATTAACACCACCTGTAACTGCAATTAAAGCAGGATAATAATTAAGCATTAATGTCTGTCCAAATACTAACTTGAATGCCTTACCATAAATGTTGTTCTTTACTTGTTTCAGGTGGTCTATAATTTGTGTGAGAGGAAAAGCCCTATGTGGACGGGTCCAACTCTTGGTCAAATCAGGTCAAAAAGCCATCAAGATGTATACCAATGCCTCAAGGAATCAACAACCATATCACTGCAGGACAGCACACAAAACAAAGGACCAATCACATATTATAATTGTCAAACTGTGATTTGTCGTCATGCTTGCGAGCCCAGAGGGCTGCAACTGCGAGTGTCGCGAAGCGAGGCGAAGTTGAGGCACAATGGTCTTAGACTGCAAGCAGTTGAGGAACGCATGACTTTCGCAGGAATTTTGAAAAAAATTCAAAGCTCGGAATCTCGGGGGGCAAATAAAATCCGACCTCGGAAAAAGACGAATGTGACGGCCGAACAGCCATTTTAAGCATAAAATGTAAAACATTTGTAATGAATTCCCCTCTCACAGTGACTCGCACACTCCCAACTCTCAGCTAACCGACAACACTCCACCTTCACACCTTCCCACAGCCACTATGCACTCCTTTGACCTTGTAACAGAGGATGAAGTCTTCATTCTGCTTTCAACTTCTCGCCTTGCTGCCTATCCACTGTATGCTATTCCAGTACAACTTATCCCTCCACTCTCTACCATACTTACCCCAGCTCTTACACATCTATTCAACCTTTCCCTAAACACTGGCACATTTCTATCATCTTCAAAACGCACTATAATTACACCCATTCTTAAGAAACCCTCATGTATCCCCCTCTCTTCTAGCACGAGTTTCCAACTTTCTCTCAAGCATATCCTCCTTAATGTCTGCCCATCAACTCAAATACAACATGTCTTAGACTGAGCTTCTAATCTTCCCACCCTCTAAGACAGCTTCCAGTCCTCAAATATTTCTCAACAATGCTTTCATCACTCCCACCTCCAAGGCCCATTGTCTTGGGGATCTACTGGACACTGCCTTCTGTTTTATTCCTCATTCACAAAATTGTGTCTTTTACATGTAAAAATTAACTAAAATAAAAAATATGAGCCTGATTCAATGGTAAGCCTGCATCTCGCAGGATACAGCCCATCAGCCTTAATAAATTGCGATTCAGTAAATTTAAAAGGGCTCTATTTAAGCACACAGCATATTTTTTTTACAGAATTTTTTATTTTGTGAACTTCTATCCAAAAGCAAGGTCTTCACTAACTAAAAACTTCAGTAAATAAAATATGCTGTGTGCTTAAATAGAGCCCTTTTAAATTTACTGAGTCGAAATTTAATAAGGCTGCATATGTCTGCGGGCGTGCTCCCGTTCATCTCTGATTCTGGTGCTATTCAATTGAACAAGCCCGCAAGTTACGGGCTGAAAGCTTAAACTGTAAACCATGCACTCGCGCGTAGCAGTTCCGGGCGGGAACATGATCAAATAAGCAAGGCTGTAACCACCCATTTTGAAACAGCCAATAGAAAATGAGATCGCCATCATTACAGCAGTAAAACAAGGAGGTTACATGTCAATTAATTAGGTTTGGGAGTTCAACATGCGATGGGACTCGCAAACCCTCAAAATACAAAATAATAAAAATGAATGCTAATACTGTTCTAGTCCATATGGGTGGCCTGAAATGTATTAACTCATTGATTCCTGAGATCGATATAACCCCCAAATGGCATAAAAAATTATGATTTTGCATTGCGGATTTGCGAGCTTGAGACTGTTGGGCAATTAATTCTATGTCTTTCTAATGTCTAATGTCTTTCATCGCTTTACAGTTCAGTATTGATTTTTTTATTTGCATTCACAATGCTGCGGACAGGGGTTAAACACGCTTGTGGGTCCTCTCTAGCACTCATAGGATTTTCTCCTACAATTGCTGTTTAAGGGTGTGAAAACATTTGCAGGCTTGGGGAATTGTAGCAATTGAATATCGATTTGCGATTTTAGCTATGGTAACTCTTGCGGATGGGAAAGATCAAAAGCATCTGGAGGCTGTACGTTCCATGTTTAACAACCACAAGGTTCTGAAGGCCGTAACTGGGAAACCGCGTGGAAGCCCGCAAAAAGACGCTGATTGAATAGGAAATTAACTTACGCCTCACTTACCAGCTCCACTAACTTACGATTGTTCAATTGAATCAGGCTCTAGGTCTATCTTCCACACTACAACTAAAATTCTAATACATTCTCTCATCATCTGTCACCTTAACTACTGCAACTTGCTCCTTGCTGACTTCCCCATCACCCGTCTGTCCCCACTCCAATCTATAATGAATGCCAGACTCTTCTACCATACTCAACTTTCAGTGTCTGCAGCACCTCTCTGCCAGTCACTCAACTGGCTTCCCATAGCCTCCAAAATAAAATTTAAAATTATGACTTTAACTTACAAACCTCTCAACAACAGTGCACACCTTATATCTCTGCTCTCATCTCAAAATACTCACCCACCCACCCTGCTAATGACCTTCTTTTTTACTCCTCTCTTACCACCTCCTCTCACTCCTACCTCCAGGACTTTTCTTGTGCTGCCCCTATTCTCTGGAACTCCTTCCCTTGCTCCATTAGCCTCAAAATCTTAAAATCCTCACTCAAAACACATCTGTTTAGAGAAGCTTATCACTTTTAGCCCTAACATGCACAGTGCATCTTTCACCCTCTCGTACCACATCCAAATCCTAGAGATTGTATGTTTGCGAGTTTTCAATCGTTCAAGGTGCTTTAGGGAAAGCACTATGCACACTTAATTCTAAGTTCAAAGAAAGGGCTCTTCACTCCTTGCAATGTGCCAAAATTGTTTTTGCCTTGTATTTTACCGATGTACAGCAATATTGAACATGTTTGCGCTTTACCACCCCAAATTTTTAATAATAATAATAATAATAATAATAACAGTCGGGAGAGGACTGTGTAATATTCATTTGAGTGACTAAATTGAGTGTACAATTCCTTCCCTTTAGTGTATACTGGGCTTAGGTTAAAATGCACATGGATTTGGAGCAATACTATATAACATGATTGTGTAGTATTCACTTCAGGGAATCAGATTGAGTAAAAGAACTCCTCTACCCGTAGGGTCTAATTAAAATATACCTGGATTACTGGTCAAGATCTCTCCAATACTGATTTGATGTGTTAAATGGAATATAGAATTCTCCTCTTTTGGTGCATACTGGGTTTAAGCCAAACTCATCTGGAACTTTGTGTTATACCCTATTATCTGGAAAGGACTGTGTAATAATTATTTGAGTGGTTAAATTCAGTATAGAACCTCTTCTCTACAGTGAATATTGGCTTGAGTTAAAATTCAACTTGGTGTAATCACATATATATGGCTTGCTGCTAACGTTTGCGGGCTCCCATAGTGAGCCTGCCCCAACTGCGGCCCTCGCGAAGCAAGGTCCGCAGTTGCTGGCACACCATGCTAATCTACATGGAATTCTTGGCAGAGGTACTGGATTGGGTTTCCAGTTCATTTTCAAGTGGGCCACAGCATAGAGCTCCTGGTATTCCTAGGTGGTCTCCCATCAAGTACTGACAATGCCCAACCCTGCATGGCTTCATGGTAGTGTAACCACTTGGTTCTGTGACTGGTACTGAACCCAGGTCCCAACAGTGAAAGCACAAAATTCCTAACCATTGGAACATTATAAATGGGGGTTTCATGATCAAATAGGGCAGAGAAAATGACCTCATCACAGAAAGAGTATAAAGAGATTAAGGAATTCAAACAGCAGAGAGAAGCAAGACAACAGCTAGATATATCTATGGAAATGACAGATAAATCAAGAGACCAAATATTGATATAGCCCTTTTTGCAACAGATTTCATCCTTTTTTATGCCCTTAATCAAGAATGTGCAGACAAGCCTCCACATTTTTCAAAGAAGAAAGATTATGAATCAGAGAATAGGACAGACCGAACAAGGATTTCTTAAAACAGAAGATGGATTACTCAAACTGTGAAAACAAATAAAAATTCTAGTACAACAGAATAGTAGTCTTTTGAATAAACCTGACTAGTTGGACTACCTGAGTCAATTAAGGGGCAAAACATGATTAATTTTATGTCTACGGAGTTGCCAAAGTTAATAATATGAATCCCAACATGCAACCCATACAGATAAAGAGAGCTCCCAGAATTGGTGGCCAAAGAAAGACAATAGATGTCTCATTAATCAATAGGACAATTTTAATAAAGTTATTACATTTTCAGGAAACAAACATATAGAAGAATAGATAGCATCTCTTATGAAGAATCTAAATTAAGTATTTTAGTGACTGCTCAGCCTAGGTACCCCATAGAAGGAAGTAGTTCTCAAAATTAAGCTACTTCTTAATAATGGCAGGCAATTTGCATTACTTTATCCTGCTAAGATACAGAGACTCAGAAAAAGGTTTGATTTCCTCTTGAGAAGTTAGGTGCTCTTAAATATCTGAGAAATTAAGAGGGCAATAGAAGAAAATCTGAGTTGTTTTGATACACCTGCTTGGACTGCTTGGTATTTGAAATGATATATTGTTATTGAGGGTGATAATAAATGGAATCACTCTCTACATGTATGTAAATATGATTTCATAGCCTGGTGGGGAATTGGGAGGGAAGGGAGAGGGGAAGAGATTGATTAGGTTAATGAGGGTTCAAGAATGGGCAGTCAGAAAATAGGCTCCTCTTAAACGAGAAGTACAAAATTAAAATGGAATATAGGAGGTATTAATTCACCTATTAAATGTAAAGCAATCCTATTACCATTGAAAAAGACATCAGCAGACACTGTGCTATTACAGGAAACATAGCAGACTGCAAAGAGGTTGGGTTAAATAGGTCATCTTTACAGAATATAAGAAGAAAAAGAAAGGAGCTGCATTTTCATTCAAATTGGACTAGACTATAAGATTAAAACAGTAGAGCTGGATGGAGAAGGATGTTATATAACTATACAAGTTTAAGACAAAGTCAATTCATACTGTATAATATTTGTGCCGCAAATCAAGGACAGCAGGCTGCTTTCGATACGATTATAACAGAACTGTTACTGCTTGGTAAAATACCATTTATTATCGGAGTGGATTTTAATATTGCAAAGAGAGACAGGAGAGGATGAGAGGGGGCAAAGAGAGACAGGGAGGGAGAGAGGGGGCAAATAGAAACAGGGGAGAGAGAAAGGGTAAAAGATAGACTGGGGAGGGAGAAATGGGGCAAAGAGAGATGGGGAGGGAGAGAGTGGGCAAAGAGAGAAAGGGGAGGGAGAGAGGGGGCACCAAGAGAGACAGGGGAAGGAGAGAGGGGGCAAAGAGAGACAGGGGAGTGAGTGAGGGGACAAAGAGAGACAGGGGAAGGAGTGGGGAAATGAGACACAAGGGAGGAAGTAGATGGGGGGAGAGACTTGCAATGAGCGCCAAAGGCTCTCAGTGTGGGGCTCGCAATGAGCACCAAAGGTGCTCAAATTTTATTCTCGTCATTTTTGACAGGCAAGTAGCTAGTAATAGCTACTAAAGAAATCTGTAGCCTGAGAAAGAGCCTCATTCAATTGCACGCTCGAAACTCACTCGTCGACAGCCGCATGTCTCCGAGTGAGTTGCGAGCTGCGGGTCCCTTCTGTTTCCACCGGAATTCAATTGCTGATGGATGCGAGTTACGAGCTGGAGCTTCAAGGTCGGAAGCGGGAGTTCACAGGTAATGCTTCAGGGTTGGAGATTTTAAGCCTTGGAGAGAGAGAAGATGGTGCAAGAGAAGGAGTAGATTAAGCTTTGATCTATCAGATAAATGTAACCCCTTATTTACAAGACACATAATTACTGATATCACATATTTACACACATAGATTAATACCTACACATAGCTATACATAGCGGTAGGACACAGTGCACCAAATATAAACTGCAATACATGGGAGCAGACCATCAGCAGTACTGCACCTTCAAGGGCAATTGGACAGTGACGGTCCGGAAACCCTGCAAGGTTAGTAATCCATACACCATCACCCCCTCATGTGAACACATGAACCCCACACACATAGATAACTGACATCCAATAGCACTGTAAGATTTCTGGTTATGACTACAGATATGTGGTGCAGCAATAACCATGTAATAATGATTATATATGTATTTATTAACATAGGATTACCATAATTGTTATCAATGAAATGTCTGTCTATTCAAAAGCCATTCTGAATAGTAATTGCCAACGCAGTTTGTGTTAGTGCTATGTTTGCAATTTGCTCAAAGTTGATATACTGTAAACCAAAACAGTATAAATATTGGACCTATCCTGTTTTGTGTGCGCTGCTGACAACTCTTCGAACACCTGGGCGTTTGCATCCCCGTGTAGTGTAACACCCTAACCCCTAACTGTAACCCCCTAACTGTAATCCCCTAACCGCTAACTGTAACCCTGTAACCCTCTAACTCTAAACCCCTAACCACTTACCAGGCATAGTAGCTAATTTATAACAGCAGATGGCGACGTAGGCAGCAGCGCGCAACACTGGCCCACACAAAACAGGATAGAACCTAAATATTAGTTGCAATTGTAAATAGTTTGTAATAAGTTCCCCCATCCCTACCTTCCCCATGTTACACTGCACCATTTAAAGCTGTGTCGCTTAACA
Organism: Discoglossus pictus; assembly: GCA_027410445.1. NCBI lineage: Eukaryota > Metazoa > Chordata > Amphibia > Anura > Alytidae > Discoglossus > Discoglossus pictus. Next base: position 428,011,028 of record CM050163.1, on the reverse strand, counting down.
CTCCAACTGCTTGGAAGCTATCCCCAGCATGAAATGAGGTACAGCGGTAGATCCACAATGATTTTACATGTATTGGTGTGCACACTGCAGCATATGTGGATACAGACTCTGAGGGACTGCATGTGCGAGTTATGATCTAGCCTATTTTGACCATGTCTCATAAGCATGTTAACACCCATTGCTGAGCATTGGTCACAGATTGGTCAGTCTAACACACTGCACAGCAGATTCAGATGAGCACATGTCCTAATGAACTGCAGATGGCACACCGCACCAGCATTACATCGATTGATATGAGCCATGGGATCTTTCCTGTTATCTGACCCTGACTGCTGGTAGCAGCAGTCGCAGTGAGCCGCCTCTAGATGTTGCTGCATTTTACTGGAGATTAGATTGTCCTGCATATTTAGTGGGTTAGGGGGGGGTTAAGGTAAGGGTTTAGGATCATGATGAGGGCAAGGTCTTTGGGTTAGTGTGTATGGTGAAGATATTGTGTGTACACAATAGTGGCAGCGCCATCTAGCAGCCCCTTTCCGCAACTGCCGCTGTCAGCATTCAAGGTTACATAACAGGAATGATCCCAGCCAGGATCCACAATGATCATGATACAGGTCAATGTTCATCTGCATGAAACAATCATCACAGCCAATTACAAGTGACCATTATGCCAGGGATATGTAAACACACAGCAAACAATCCAGGAGGCTGGAGCACCAGCGGCACGGCTATCATGGGAATTACCCCCTGGGCCCTCACATGCCTCATGGGCACGTTCCCAGCCCTTTCCAATTCCCTCAGGTTCAATGAGCCAACTACCGACTGCAGGGATGTTGAACTCCTGAGCACCACCCCTGACAGGCCCAATATTGCCACCCCTTGACATTCAGGCTATGTATGTGCCAGACCAAAATCCACGCCATTGATTTCACAGCAGTGGTTGGCCCAGTAGTTGGCCCTGCAGCTGTTGCAGCCCTTGGTGCCAAAACCGATGACTCAGCCATCTTTACCCCAGCTGTTGTCGCAGATAATGATGGGCTAACAGACCTGGCCAACACCATGGGCAACAGCATCAACATATCCGACAACATATCCCACAGCCCTGTCTCAAGTGCCAGTACCTCAGACAGAGGCTCCACTGACACTGTGCCACCAATGCCAGCTGCTACACAGCAGCCACTGCAGACAGAGGCTCCAGCATCAGCTCAAACTGTATCACCAATGGCAGTATCTCAGTCTCCATTGCTATTATTATTACCAGTCCCCAGCGAATCCCTATTGTCAGCATCATCCCAATCCCTACGGGGAACATCTCTGGCCTCCCCCACAAAGCAGCCATGATGCACAATCTGTAGCTGGAAGTCACGTCCCTGCACGAGCCTCCTAGAGCGACCTATTCTGTTAGGATGATGACGGTGATGGTCATGACATTGGAGATCTCCAACAGCTCACAGCTCAGCTGGCCCGCCAAAACAAACATTGCCATGGGCCAGGCGGCATATCCCACAGCCCTGTCTCAACTGTCAGTACCTCAGACAGAGCCTCCAGCATCCGCTGACACTGTGCCACCAACACCAGCTGCTACACAGCAGCCACCAATGCCAGCTGCTGCACAGCATCCACCACAGTTGGATGCACCCCTCAACCCAAGACCTCCTAGACCAGGGAGGGGCATGGTTCCAACAGGACCGGGCCCAGTGCTCAGGAAGAGGATATAGACGTCCACCAGCTTAGTGTTCATCAAACCTCTCCCCAGGAACGACCACATAGAACATGAAAACCCAGCCATCAGTCCTACATGCTCCATCACCTCAGCCAGAGGCCACAGCATTCGCTCACACTCTAGTACCAATGCCAGATCCTACATAGCAGCTACCTCAGACAGAGGCTACTACTGTACCACCAATGTCCGCTCCTACAAAGCAGCCACCTCAGACAGAGGCCACTACTGTATCACAAATGCCAACTCTTACACAGCAGCCACCTCATACAGAGGCTACTACTGTACCACCAATGCCAGCTGCTACACAGAAGCAACCACAGTTGGCTGCACCCAAGACCTCCTGCACTTAATAGATGGAGGAGGCACATGGTTCCTGAAGGTCCGGGTCCAGTGCTCAGGGAAAGGAAGTAGATGTCCACCAGGTCAGTACTCGTAAAACCTCTCCCCAGGAACCAACACACAGACAGAGGTAAACACATTTTGGGTAAACACTGTGTGAATACACATGTGAAGCAATTTGAGGTTTCACCACCTGTTGAATCTAATTTGCCTAATTTATTGAGAACCATTGTCCTAAGTCCTCCTCATAAACACTCCACAATGACCATCATTTCATATTAATATTCCGCTAACCAATTTCAGATTATTCCTTATATCTGACAACACACTGTGTGTGGAATAGATCTGTATGACATTATCCATGATTATATTCATCTGTTTCATTGAGACAATCTAGACAAGTTGTAAGTGCAATGCACATTAATGGTTTCTTCAATTAAATGGAGTGATTTCTGATGATCCTTTTTTTCATCAGATTCTGGTTGCAGCGGTGTAGTGACCACATGTGACCTGGTAGGTGCTATGCATCATGCTTATTCTAGACTATGACATCACCCTTGTAGGTATCCCCTTTTTCCCCAAGAGCCTCTTGCCTTCCCGGGTATTAATGCACAGTCTTGACCATTTCTAATTGTGCGCTGTGTATGAAAAAAACGCTGTTATACCGTTATCACTGTGTCAGTGTGTTTTCAATGGTTGGTGTTATGGGACATTCACATACATCACATTTGTGTCTCATTCCTATATGTGTACACTAATGAGCCCTAGTTACTATGCAATAGAGCAATACCTCCCATAATAGTAATAATAGCATTAGATCTCATATAATAATATATCATATATAATCAACATGCAAATGTCCAGTTACTGATATTGTGGTGAATCAACATTCCCCTGAAGGTCTGATAGGAATATGACAGGTGATACTGAAGTGGGTTGCCAGTTCGTCCTCTAGTGGACTGAGATTTGTCTGTCCTTTCTGCTATGACGTGCCCACCTACAGTGGCCCCTAATGGTATAGCACACAGCTTCATTCAGTTACACAAGCCACTTCACCACCAACACTTCCAGAAGGGGACCAGGGGAACATATACCACACTAATGTAAATTAATGAATAGAAGACATAATGGGAGGTGGCAAAATGGGAATGGGGGACACATCATGGCACATGGCCACCAGCACTGGTGTGGGATTTTCCAGGATGGGCGTAGCAGAGATTACCCCTGATGGAGGTGAGTTAGCTATTGATCCCCATGCATCTGCACAGTATCCATGTGTTTTTGCGGCCCTTCCTGATCGGTTAGAGTAGATTAGTGTGGTGTAGTTTTTGCTGGTCCCCTTCAGCATTGCTAAGTGGCGTTGGTGAAGGGGCTTGTGTACCTGAAAAAAGCTGTGAGCTATACCATGTAGGGCCACTGTCGGGCACATCATAGCAGAGAGGTCAGACAAATCCCAGTCCATTAGAGGAGGAACTGGCAACCCACTCCAGTATCACCAGCATACAAACCTCGTAGAACAGCCCAGGCAGTGGACTAGCTAAATGTGCTGTAGTCCATAGGGCAGACACGACTGAAGGACTGAACAAGACATAATCAAATGTTACCCTGGTACCTGATCTATGTGATGTGGTACTGAAATATGGCCACTATTTGTGTTCCCAAATGTAGATGGAATGAGTGAGGTGTATATCAGATGATGTGTGTATGTTAAGGGACAACATTATATCCTCTGAGTGAGAAAGGGTTAATATGGCAGCCATTTTTATGTAATTTGCATATGCATGACCTTTACAACATATGACAATCCAAATACTTTATTTGTTAAGATTTTGAAGCCTTGCAGGCCTGAGAAATGCAAAGCACGTAAGTGCATCATGAGAGTGGCAATGGATGCGGCCTTCAATTTTAAAGTTAAAGAGCTATTAAAATCGTGCTGGGTGGGACTTACGGCCTTGAGACTCAAGTCTGTATGACTTTATTCCCAAATTGGATGGTTCATGCTGATCGCAGCTAGTCCTTCCCCTTTTCAGCATGTGGCCGGGCAAAGTCATACGGACTTGAGTCTCAAGACCATAAGTAACGCCCAGCTCAAATTCAAGGGGACGGATTAGCCGTGATCAGCATGAACTATCCAATTGCGGAATTAAGCTACGCGAGCCACGTCTCTCAGCCAATCGCGTACGAGCTAGACAATTTGATTGACACTAGAAGATTATAAATGTGATTGACACACGATCATGCGTTAACTGTGATGTGAGATTCATTGTATTCAAGTATTTACACATAAGACTTACACATATTTAAAAACTACACATATTTGCTATACACATAGATTAAAAACACACATAGAGACATATATATAGTTAGGACACACACCCCACACCCCATTTCTTTTTCTTGGAGATCATGGCCAAGGTGAGGAGGAAGATGGCCAGAGAAGAACAAGGACACAGCTTGACCAATAAGGAGTGGGAGAGGGTCACAAGGGACCTCCTAAGACGACTGCCCGCCGCTGGAGTTTCCCACCCCGATGGCCCGCAGGACCCAGCCTCCATGTCAGGTGAATATGACATACACCAATGTGCCACTACATGTGCATTACATACTAAACATGTTCATGATGACCAACTAGGACACTGACATGTCAGTTCCATGGAATTAACAATGGATAGATGGATGCATCATTAAATCCATGGAGCAGACAAATTACTGTAATTCCTGGCCACAACAAAAGTAATCAAGCAATAGTCGATGTATTGGTGTTCCCACTGCAGCCCATGCAGTTACAGACCTCAGCCAGAATCAAGATAGCGTTGGGAGCCAGGAGAGATCAAGACCAGAAACCAAAGAATGGAGGGGAGTGCTTACAGGATGTCCCCAGAGTAGCAGTGAGGCCAGCCAGGCCACGGACCCTCCCCACTCTCCCCACCAGCTCCTCACCCGGCCCTGCAACAATGAACCTCCTCCCCACTAACGATCCAGTCTGCACTGGCGTAGATGCTGGCCCTCATGAAGGAACAATTAAACTGTATGAGTAGGATGGAGGTCGGCATCTCTGCCATGAGGCGCAGCCTGGACAGGCACTTTATGGTGGAGAGGAGGCACTTTAGGGAGGAGAGGAGGCACTTTAGGTAGGAGATGAGGCATCTCATGATGCAAGATAACTAAATGGACTGTCTGGTGAGAATGGGCTGGACCCCAGCTTACCCCGTTATGATCTGAGACATCCTCCCAGCACCAGCAGCCCTGCTCCTCCTCTCCTTTCACAATGCCTCTGCCTTAACCACCGGTTGTGCTGCTGCCTCCACCCTCCCCCCACTACAACAACCAACAGCGGGGAGACAGCGTCCAGGCGCAGACGATGTGTGCCCTGTGACCAGGTGGAGGAGGAGATAGAGACATGTTTTTGCCTTGTCAAATGCACTCCTCAGTGACAATCTATTGGTCACAATGTTAACCTAATCTAGCCTGGCTACAGAGTCTTGGATCTTGGCCTATGTGATGGTGATATTTTGTATGCAGATTGCTACCTCCCATCACATGGTCCATGATCCTCTTCTCTGTGGACACCTAGGGTTTGGTTTAACATGTCTCTAATTAATGTCACCCTTAGATTGTAAGTTTGCGAGTTTTCAATTGTGTGTCCATGTCTTGGAAACAAGCACTAAGTACATTTGATTATATGCTCAAAAACAGGGCCCTCCATTCTTTATAACATGTTAAGTTTGTTTCTTGCCATGTACTAAACCCCTGTACAGCACTACGGAATTTTTTGGCGCGATATAAATAAAGATAATAATAATAATAATAATGGTAACTGAGGAATGCTGTTAAGAAGAGATGCTACAGTCCCTACTTTTTTAAGTCCTTATATTTTATTTTTTTCCATTTGTTTTGTTTTAGGTTCAATTTAGGTCTATGAAGGCATCTTCTGCATCTGCTAGCTTTGTGGAAGAAATGTATGAGGTACGAGGTTTTCCCAGTGCCTCTTAGGTAGACATTCCTTCAATGACAGCCCCCCTTAACACGTAGCTCCCACAATCTTAAAGCTCTCATATTGCCAGATATCTCAGACATGCTTGTTGTTAGCTTAAATGTAGACTAATACCGCCATGGCGATGGACATGCAAAGTCTCACCATGGCATGTTAATGACAGCCAGCAATAATATATGCACTAATGAAGCATGTGATCCTGACCTCAATATCGGTCTGAGAACAGATCCTTGGATCTGATGTAAGTAACAGTAAATCTGTCTGCTGACCTTTATGCCCTCTCTGTATTAATGGCTGTTTGTCCATATTGCTGATTATCCAGAGACCTAGCTAAAAGTTCATAATGCTTGCACATGGGAATCAGGTGACTTGGTATATTGGGACATTATTTAACACTGTACTGTACATGCATTTTGATTAGTTTTTTAAATCCTGTTCCACCTTTTTTTAGTTGACCAGACATTGTATGTGTGAAACTGAATTGAATTACACAGTCCAGTGGTTAAATCATCTGTTTCATTCAGCAGATCTAAACAAGTTGTAATTACTATGCACACTAATGGTTTCTTTAATTAAATGGAGTAATTTGTGATGATACTTTTTCCCCTCAGATTCTAGTTGCAGCAGTGTACTGACTGCACGTGACCCTGGTAGGTGCTATGCATCATGCTTATTCTAGACCCGGGGTTTCCAAACTCAGGTGAGTCAATCAGGATGACTGAAAAAGTGATTGACTCTCCTGTGCACAACAGGGTTTTCATCAAATCCAGGCATGTGTGTGGCCCTTCAGGGCCGAATTTGGACACCCCTGTTCTAGACTATTATATTGGCCCCTGTAGGTATCCCCTTTTTTTCAATTCTAGCTTTTGCTCTCTTGGGACCCGCCTACACCACACCCATGGCATTGTTGCACAGTCTTGACCACCGCTGAGTTTGGTCTGTGTCCATAATAAAGCTTGGTTATACTGTTATCTGAATGCACAATGTTGACCACTGCTGATTTTGGTCTGTGTAAATAATAAAGCTTTGTTATACCATTGTAACCTTGTCAGTGTGTTTTCAATGGTTGGAGTAAAGGGACATACACATACATTACATTAGTGTCCCATTCCTAAAGATGTAAACTAATGAGCCCTAGTGAACATGCTATAGATCATAACAAAGGGTTAATACACAGGCCATATCCAGTTGGTGATACTGTGGAGTTGGAACATTCCCCTGAGAGCCTAACTGAATTATGACAGGTAACATAGGAATGGGTTGCCAGTTGCTTCTGTAGTGGATTGGGATTTGTCCAATCTCTCTGCTATCATACGCCTACCTACACTGGCCCTTATTGGTATAGCTCACAGCTTCATTAAGGTCCACAAGCCCCCTCACCAACACCACTTAGCAGATGTTGGAATGGTCATGCATATGTCAATGTGAGAAATCATGCTGCAAAATGCAGGGAGACATCATGACATTGCAAAACATGTACATCAAAATGGCTGCCATATTAACTCTTTCTTACTCACAGTGGCTCAAATGTGGACACTGAAATATTTATATCATTGCATATACATCTCTCTCATCACATCTACATTTCATATACAGTGCCTTTCAAAATTATTCACCCCCTTGGCATTTTTCGTGTTTTGCTGCCTCACAACAAATTAACATGGATTGTTTGAGGATTTGCATCATTTAATTTACAGAACATGCCCACAACTTTGAATGTTTTGGGGGTTTTTTTATAGTGAAGAAAGCAAAAAATAGGACTAAATAACAGAAAAAGTCAATGTACATAACTATTTACCCCCCTAAAGTCAATACTTTGTAGAACCACCTTTTGTGGCAATCACAGCTCCAAGTTGCTTTGGATAAGTCTCTATGAGCTTGCCACATCTTACCACTGGAATTTTTGCCCATTCCTCCTTGGAAAACTGCTCCAGCTCCTGGGCGGTTTGTGCTTGTGAACAGCAATATTTAAGTCTGAAAACAGATTTTCTATTGGGTTGGGGTCTGCGCTTTGACTAGGCCATTCCAACACATTTACATGTTTCCCCTTAAACCAATCAAGTGTTACTTTAGTAGTGTCTTTGGGACCATTGTCCTACCGGAAGGTAAACCTCCATCCTAGCCTCAAATCACGCACAGAGTGGTACAGGTTTTGCTCAAGAATATCCCTGTATTTAGCACCATCCATCTTTCCCTCAACTTTGACCAGTTTCCCAGTCCCGGCTGCTGAAAAACATCCCCACAGCATGATGCTGCCACCACCATGTTTCACTGTGGGATGTGTTCTTTCAAAATAGGTAAAAAGTCAAGGCAGGTGAATACTTTTGCAAGGCATTGTAGAGGAGGGAGTTGTCTTTATACCTATTGGGTTTATGTGCAGCACTGTTATTATTATTTTTGATTTTGATTTTCTTTATTGCTATTGCAATAAAGGAATGAGATTGGAAATCCTTCAACTTTTAGCTTTTTATATAATAGACAACTTTTTTTTCTTAAGATATATACTTAGTATTCCATATTACTGCAGCTTATTTGTATTAAATTAATCTTTATGTAAACCTTCTGTAATCAGATAACACCATAAACGTATTTATGAGAGTTCAGTTATACTTGTAAGTATCTTTTGTATAGTCTGCCTATAAAGTATTTTAGTTAATCAATGCAGTTCTCTATGCTTTCCTATTTTTTCTGGGGGGCACATAGAATATATAACACTTATTTAAACTACTTGCTGCTATTTTCCTTGTTGTTTAGTCATTCAGTCAGGTCTGACTCCGTGATTCTATGGACCACAACACGCTAGGCACATTTGTCAGCCACTGTCCCTCAAGCTCATTTTACATAGTTACATAGTAAATGAAGTTAAAAAAAATAATTTAGTCCATCAAGTTCAAGCTTTTTGGATCTCCCCTGATCTGATTGATACAAAGGAAGGGAAACAGAAAAAAACCCAAGTGAAACTTTTCCAATTGTCTCAAAAGGGTAAAAAAATATATAAAATTCCTTCCTGACCCCAGATACTGACGGTCAGATTCCTCCCTGGATCAATACTTCCTCTCTAATTATCAAGGATAGCCCTAATTGCCCTTTTTATTTAAAAATAGATCCAATCCCTTTTTAATGTTATCTATCAAATATACTGTCACCACCTCCCTTGGTAGAGAATTCCACAGAATAACCACCCTTAAGGTGAAGAATAGTGATGTCGCAAACATAAAATTTTAACCTAACATCCCCCTCCATCATCATCCTCCCCTGTATCTCTTTACCCCCTCCCTCATCATCCTCCCCTGTGTCTCTTTCCCCCTTCCTCATCATCCTCCCCTGTGTCTCATCCCCCCTCCCTCATCATCCTCCCACCTCCCTCATCATCCTCCCCTGTATCTCTTTACCCCCTCCCTCATCATCCTCCCCTGTGTCCCTTCCCCCCTCCATCATCATCCTCTCCTGTGTCTCTTCCCCCCCCTCATCATCCTCCCCTGTGTCTCTTTTCCCCCTCCCTCATCACCTTTCCCTGTGTCTCTTCCCCCCTCCCTCATCATCCTCCCCTGTGTCTATTTCCCCCCTCCCTCATCATCCTCCCCCCTCCCTTGATGATTAGGGGGGGAAAGAGACACAGGGATAAGTGTGAGGGGTGTTAGGGTAAGGGGTGTTAGGGATAAGGGTGAGGGAGTTAGGTGTTAGGGTGAGGGGTGTTAGGGCTAAGTGTGAGGGGTGTTAGGGTGAGGGGTGTTAGGGATAATTGTAAGGGGTGTTAGGGTGAGGCATGTTAGGAATACGTGTGAGGGGTGTTAGGTTAATTGTAAGAGGTGTTAGGGTGAGGGGTGTTAGGGATAAGTGCGAGGGGTGTTAGGGTTAGGGTGAGCGGTGTTAGGGATAAGTGTGAGGGGTGTTAGGGTTAGGTGTTAGGGTGAGGGGTGTTAGGTAAAAGTGTAAGGGGTGTTAGGGTTAGGTGTTAGGGTTTGGGATGTTAGGGTTAGGTGTTAGGGATAAGTGTGAGGGGTGTTAGGGTTAGGTTAAGGGGTGTTAGGGATAAGTGAGAGGGGTGCTAGGCTTAGGGTGAGAAGTGTTAGGGATGAGTGTGAGGGGCGTTAGGGTTAGGTGTTAGGGTGAGGGGTGTTAGGGATAAGTGTGAGGGGTGTTAGCGTTAGGGGTGTTAGGGATAAGTGTGAGGGGTGTTAGGGTTAGGGTGAGGGGTGTTAGGGATAAGTTTGAGGGGTGTTAGGGTTAGGGTAAGGGGTGTTAGGGATAAGTGTGAGGGGTGTTATGGTTAGGTGTTAGGGTGAGGGGTGTTAGGGATAAGTGTGAGGGGTGTTAGGGTTAGGTGTTAGGGTGAGGGGTGTTAGGGATAAGTGTGAGGGGTGTTAGGGTTAGGGTGAGGGGTGTTAGGGATAAGTGTGAGGGGTGTTAGGGTTAGGGTGAGGGGTGTTAGGGATAAGTGTGAGGGGTGTTAGGGTTAGGTGTTAGGGTGAGGGGTGTTAGGGATAAGTGTGAGGGGTGTTAGGGTTAGGGTGAGGGATGTTAGGGATAAGTGTGAGGGGTGTTAGGGTTAGGTGTTAGGGTGAGGGGTGTTAGGGATAAGTGTGAGGGGTGTTAGGGTTAGGTGTTAGGGTGAGGGGTGTTAGGGATAAGTGTGAGTGGTGTTAGGGTTAGGTGTTAGGGTGAGGGGTGTTAGGGATAAGTGTGAGTGGTGTTAGGGTTAGGGTGAGGGGTGTTAGGGATAAGTGTGAGGGGTGTTAGGTCTTAGGGATAAGTCTGAGAATGTTAGGGTTAGGTGTTAGGTTGATGGGTGCTATGGATAAGTGTGAGGGGTTTTAGGGTAAGGGTAAGGGGTGTTAGGGATAAGTGTGAGGGGTGTTAGGGTTAGGTGTTAGGGTGAGGGGTGTTAGGGATAAGTGTGAGGGGTGTTAGGGTTAGGTGTTAGGGTGAGGGGTGTTAGGGATAAGTGTGAGTGGTGTTAGGGTTAGGGTGAGGGGTGTTAGGGATAAGTGTGAGGGGTGTTAGGTCTTAGGGATAAGTGTGAGAATGTTAGCGTTAGGTGTTAGGTTGATGAGTGTTATGGATAAGTGTGAGGGGTATTAGGGTTAGGGTAAGGGGTGTTAGGGATAAGTGTGAGGGGTGTTAGGGTTAGAGTGAGGGGTGTTAGGGATAAGTGTGAGGGTTGTTAGGGTTAGGTGTTAGGGTGAGGGGTGTTAGGGATAAGTGTGAGGGGTGTTAGGGTTAGGGTGAGGGGTGTTAGGGATAAGTGTGAGGGGTGTTAGGGTTAGGTGTTAGGGTGAGGGGTTTTAGGGATAAGTGTAAGGGGTGTTAGGGTTAGGTGTTAGGGTGAGGGATGTTAGGGTTAGGTGTTAGGGATAAGTGTGAGGGGTGTTAGGGTAAGGGTAAGGGGTGTTAGGGATAAGTGTGAGGGGTGTTAGGGTTAGGGTGAGGGGTGTTAGGGATAAGTGTGAGGGGTGTTAGGGTTAGGTGTTAGGGTGAGGGGTGTTAGGGATAAGTGTGAGGGGTGTTAGGGTAAGGGTGGGGGGTGTTAGGGATAAGTGTGAGGGGTGTTAGGGTTAGCGTGAGGGGTGTTAGGGATAAGTGTGAGGGGTGTTAGGGTTAGGTGTTAGGGTGAGGGTGTTAGGGATAAGTGTAAGGGGTGTTAGGGTTAGGGTGAGGGGTGTTATGGATAAGTGTGAGGGGTGTTAGGTCTTAGAGATAAGTGTGAGAATGTTAGGGTTAGGTGTTAAGTCGATTTGTGTTATGGATAAGTGTGAGGGGTGTTAGGGTTAGGGTAAGGGGTGTTAGGGATAAGTGTGAGGGGTGTTAGGGTTAGGGTGAGGGGTGTTAGGGATAAGTGTGAGGGGTGTTAGGGTTAGGTGTTAGGGTGAGGGGTGTTAGGGATAAGTGTGAGTGGTGTTAGGGTTAGGTGTTAGGGTGAGGGGTGTTAGGGATAAGTGTGAGTGGTGTTAGGGTTAGGGTGAGGGGTGTTAGGGATAAGTGTGAGGGGTGTTAGGTCTTAGGGATAAGTCTGAGAATGTTAGGGTTAGGTGTTAGGTTGATGGGTGCTATGGATAAGTGTGAGGGGTTTTAGGGTAAGGGTAAGGGGTGTTAGGGATAAGTGTGAGGGGTGTTAGGGTTAGGTGTTAGGGTGAGGGGTGTTAGGGATAAGTGTGAGGGGTGTTAGGGTTAGGTGTTAGGGTGAGGGGTGTTAGGGATAAGTGTGAGTGGTGTTAGGGTTAGGGTGAGGGGTGTTAGGGATAAGTGTGAGGGGTGTTAGGTCTTAGGGATAAGTGTGAGAATGTTAGCGTTAGGTGTTAGGTTGATGGGTGTTATGGATAAGTGTGAGGGGTATTAGGGTTAGGGTAAGGGGTGTTAGGGATAAGTGTGAGGGGTGTTAGGGTTAGAGTGAGGGGTGTTAGGGATAAGTGTGAGGGTTGTTAGGGTTAGGTGTTAGGGTGAGGGGTGTTAGGGATAAGTGTGAGGGGTGTTAGGGTTAGGGTGAGGGGTGTTAGGGATAAGTGTGAGGGGTGTTAGGGTTAGGTGTTAGGGTGAGGGGTTTTAGGGATAAGTGTAAGGGGTGTTAGGGTTAGGTGTTAGGGTGAGGGATGTTAGGGTTAGGTGTTAGGGATAAGTGTGAGGGGTGTTAGGGTAAGGGTAAGGGGTGTTAGGGATAAGTGTGAGGGGTGTTAGGGTTAGGGTGAGGGGTGTTAGGGATAAGTGTGAGGGGTGTTAGGGTTAGGTGTTAGGGTGAGGGGTGTTAGGGATAAGTGTGAGGGGTGTTAGGGTAAGGGTGGGGGGTGTTAGGGATAAGTGTGAGGGGTGTTAGGGTTAGCGTGAGGGGTGTTAGGGATAAGTGTGAGGGGTGTTAGGGTTAGGTGTTAGGGTGAGGGTGTTAGGGATAAGTGTAAGGGGTGTTAGGGTTAGGGTGAGGGGTGTTATGGATAAGTGTGAGGGGTGTTAGGTCTTAGAGATAAGTGTGAGAATGTTAGGGTTAGGTGTTTTAGTCGATTTGTGTTATGGATAAGTGTGAGGGGTGTTAGGGTTAGGGTAAGGGGTGTTAGGGATAAGTGTGAGGGGTGTTAGGGTTAGGGTGAGGGGTGTTAGGGATAAGTGTGAGGGGTGTTAGGGTTAGGTGTTAGGGTGAGGGGTGTTAGGGATAAGTGTGAGTGGTGTTAGGGTTAGGTGTTAGGGTGAGGGATGTTAGGGTTAGGTGTTAGGGATAAGTGTGAGGGGTGATAGGGTAAGGGTAAGGGGTGTTAGGAATAAGTGTGAGGGGTGTTAGGGTTAGGGTGAGGGGTGTTAGGGATAAGTGTGAGGGGTGTTAGGGTTAGGTGTTAGGGTGAGGGGTGTTAGGGATAAGTGTGAGGGGTGTTAGGGTAAGGGTGGGGGGTGTTAGGGATAAGTGTGAGGGGTGTTAGGGTTAGCTTGAGGGGTGTTAGGGATAAGTGTGAGGGGTGTTATGGTTAGGTGTTAGGGTGAGGGTGTTAGGGATAAGTGTAAGGGGTGTTAGGGTTAGGGTGAGGGGTGTTATGGATAAGTGTAAGGGGTGTTAGGTCTTAGAGATAAGTGTGAGAATGTTAGGGTTAGGTGTTAGGTCGATTTGTGTTATGGATAAGTGTGAGGGGTGTTAGGGGTAGGGTAAGGGGTGTTAGGGATAAGTGTGAGGGGTGTTAGGGTTAGGGTGAGGGGTGTTAGGGATAAGTGTGAGGGATGTTAGGGTTAGGGTGAGGGGTGTTATGGATAAGTGTTAGGGGTGTTAGGGTTAGGGTAAGGGGTGTTATGGATAAGTGTGAGGGGTGTTAGGGTTAGGGTGAGGGGTGTTAGGGATAAATGCGAGGGGTGTTAGGGTTAGGTGTTAGGGTGAGGGGTGTTAGGGATAAGTGTGAGGGGTGTTAGGGTTAGGGTGAGGGGTGTTATGGATAAGTGTTAGGGGTGTTAGGGTTAGGGTAAGGGGTGTTAGGGATAAGTGTGAGGGGTGTTAGGGTTAGGGTGAGGGGTGTTAAGGATAAGTGTAAGGGGTGTTAGGGTGAGGCTTGTTAGGAATAAGTGTGAGGAGTGTTAGGTCTTAGGGAAAAGTGTGAGGGGTGTTAGGGTTAGGTGTTAGGTTGATGGGTGTTATGGATAAGTGTGAGGGGTGTTAGGGTTGGGTGCTAAGGTGAGGGGAGGATGATGATAAGGGGGGGAAGAGACACAGGGGTGTCCTTGCAGCAGAGATCAAAAGAGTCCTTCAGGACTGTATTGCACACTGTGTACAGTAGCCTTGCTATGGTTTTCCCTTTTGATGCAGTATCACCTACACTTAGCCTCCTCTCAGTAAGACTGCAAGTTAGTTATTATTCCAAAATGTCTGCTGTCCATGAGGTAGAAGGCTCTGGAAGGGAGTGTATGCTGCTGATTGGCTGGAATGTGTCTGCTGACTGTGACATGCAGGGTCAAAGTTTGCTCAATGATAAAGTATAGGGGGCGGGTCGAATATCGCATATGTTCGCAGTTCGGAGTGAACACGAACATACTATGTTCGCCGGGAACAGTCCGCCGGCGAACTATTCTCGACATCTCTAGTGAAGAAGCCTTTTCAGTCTTAAAAGGTGAAATCTTGTCTTGTCAGTTGAAAACATCTTGGCACAAAAAGTTTATTTGACAAAGCCTTGTATTGACCCTGGATATATTTATATAAGGTAATCATATCTCCTCTTAGATGCCTTTTTTCTAGAGAAAATAAATTTAATTTAGCCCCTCCATTCCCCTTATTAGCTTTGTTGCCTTTCTCTGAACTTTTTGTTCAGCTTTAAAATGTCCTTTTTTATGAAGTGGTGTCTAAAATTGTACTCCATATTCCAAATTAGGGCGTACTAGGGATATGTATAGTGGCAAAATTATATTTGCTACCCTTGCTTCTATACCGTTCTTAATACTTGCTAATATTTTACTTGCCTTTGGAGATGCTGCTTGGCATTGTGCAGTTTTTCCTAGGTGGTTGTCCACAAGCACTTACAAATCCCTTTCAATATCTGATACCCCTATACTTGCTCCATTAAGATTATAAATTGCATGGCTATTTTTCCTTCCCAGGTGCATAACTTTACATGTATTCATATTAAATCTCATCTGCCATTTAGCCGCCCATTTCTCTAAATTATGCAAATCCCTTTGAAAGAAAAGTACATCATTATCTGATTTAATTACCTTGCACAGCTTTGTGTCATCAGCGAAAATGGAGACGATACTTTCCAATCCTGCTTCTAAGTCATTAATCAATATGTCAAAAAGAAGAGGACCTAATACTGAACCCTGGGGAACCCCACGTACCCCATTAGTCCAATCCGAGTATGTTCCATTTACAACAACCCTTTGCTTCCTGTCTTTTAGCCAGCTCTCAATCTATGAGCAGATATTTACTGCAATTCCTATATCCCTTAGTTTGCTCAATAGCCTCCCATGTATCAAAAGCCTTTGCAAAATCCAAAAAGACTACATCCACTGAGTTGCCTTGATCCAAGTTCCTACCTCTTCATAGAAACTAATTAGGTTTGTTTGACATGACCTATCCTTCATATCTCCTACTTATACTCTTGTTTAAATAGACACGTTCTTGTATACTATCCCTTATTAACCCTTCTAAAAGCTTTCCCACTACAGACGTGAGGCTTACAGTTTTATAATTTCCTGGATTTGTTCTTGCTCCCTTCTTAAATATAGGTATCACCTCTTACTTTCTCCAGTCATCTGGTAGAGACCCCTTGCTGAGTGAATCTTGAAAAATGTGATATAATGTTTTGGCTATTACAGAGCCCAGTTCCTTCAGTACCCCCCCCTCCATCAGGACCTGGGGCTTTATTAACATTTATATTTTCCAACCTCTTTTGGATTTCTTCTTGGGTTAACCATTTACTAGATGAAGGTAGTGTAGCCCCATTTTTTTCCAGTTTCCCAACCACTGGTACCTCCCTTGTGTATACAGAAGAAAATAACCTATTTAGCTCATCTGCCCTTTCCTGGTCACTAATTGTCAGATGGCCTGTGTCACATTGTAATATTCCTATAGCTTCCTTGTTCATTGCTTCAACTACCTCATCTACCCATCTCCACCTCTACTATCCACTTCTTCCTTGCCTTCAATACTTCAATCTTTCTCTATGGAATCCTGTAAAAAATATTTGAGATTTAGCCTCATGATTATACTCACCAGTGAACAGTTTGTCTTGATTTCCTGAAGTATTGATTTACTGGATCTTCTTGCAGCCCAAGGCACTGAGCAGTTTTCTACAACACCAGAATTCAAAGGTATCAATTTTACGGGGCTCAGCCTTCTGTATGGTCCAGCTCTCACATCTGTATGTAATTATTGGGAATACCATAGTTCTAAGTATGCATAACTTTGCTGATAATATATATACTTTTTTTCTAGCTTGCTGTGGTTTGATGCAGTGTTTTAAAGTGTTTTAACACAATGCTTTTATGCCATGGTTCCAGTGTAATCTTGGCTTTTCCAAAGCTTTGAAGTATTGTTGGGCTTTTAATTTGAAAGGAAGTAGAACAGTCAGTACACAGCAATAGCAGTATTTACTGAAACATTCTAAAATGTAAACTATGTAAACTATATTTGTATGTCTGCCGTCACCATCTGAAGAGATCTTAGAGCCCAGGAAAATAAAACCTGCTACTGCCTCCACTGAGATTGCTATTTACCATGATCTTCATCTTTTTAACATTGAGCAGCAGGACAGCTTTTGCACTCTCATCTTTTACCCTCATCAATAGGCCCTTTAGTCCCACCTCATTTTCAGCCATAAGAGTGATATCATCCACATATCGGAGGTTGCTGATATTTCTCCCAGCAATATTCTGGCTTTGGATTCTTCGAGTCCAGCCTAATGCATAATGTATTCCGGTATAAGTTGAATAAATAAGGTGACAATATACAACCTTGTCAATACTCCTTTCCCAATTTTGAACCATTCAATTATTCCATGTACGGTTCTGACTGTGGCTTCTTGGTCCACGTGCAGATTCCTTAGGAGGCAAACAAGATGGTCTGGTTCCATGATTTCTTTAAGAACTTGCCACATTTTGTTGTGAACCATACAGTAAAATACATTAGAATAGTCTATGAAGCAGCAGTAAATTCAACAATATACAGTTCAATGTACCTCTTTAGAACTAGCTGATCAATTTCTTATACTCCACAACATATACCCACATTATGTATCCCTCTTTTTATCAATCGATCTACTCTACCGAATCGCGCAAATCAAAAAACACACCCCACGGGGGGGGGTGGGGGGTGGACAGTTAAGAAGTCTGGTAGTGAGGTTTCACGTTAATTTAAGCCGAATTTGCCAAGTTTCAGCACTCGAAAATCGGCTAAGCGGGGGAAAAAATGATGACCCCAAAAAAATTAAAACGAGGCTACATGACCCCGAACCGCCCAAATCACCTCCAGGCAAATACGACTTTTACCCAGGAACACACGTGGTACAAAATAGACTATTATAAAGGACGGAAAATGCTTGTGCTCCGCGTAACACATAGACAAATGCCGCCATTTTACACTAACTTGCAACTAATAACATTATGAATCTAAAATGGCGCTTTACCTGACTAAACCGTTTGCCCTTGCGCACAAAACCTATTTATACTGCACACTTGTCATATTGCTGACACTTTCTCCTCAGAGCAGCAATGTGCCAAGTATGCTGCAAGAAAATCAAAAGAGATTGTTAGCTCTTCAGGATATTGATTGATGGTTATGTTAATTAGAAATAGTTAAAATATATAAGTATATAAAAAAATAAGAAAAACCTAAATAGCATTTTTTACACTGCCATTACTTTATGAATACATTAATGCTTTACACTTCCTAATACATTGATTCATTCCTAATTAATTATTAACGTACATGAATTTAATAATTATTAATTAGTAATGGAAAATAAAAATGCACTAAAAAAAATTACATTTTACACTGCACTTATATATCTGTACTACTGCTCATTGGCTGCCAGCGATAGGACTCTCAAAGTAGTTACATATTTAAATCACTTTATTATGCTCTGAGACCTCAAAACATTTCCGAATTTACACTGCACAAAAAAAATTGTATATTTAACACTGTACTTATATGTCTGTCTTTGCGATGAGCGTTGAAGATGATCATTGCAAAGCACAAAACTTGAAGGACACGAGGGGAGAGGTTCGCAATGAGCGCCGAAGGTGCTCAGTAGAACAAAAGTACACAAGGAGGAAGGATCGCTCAGCGCGGGGCTCGCAATCAGCGCCGAAGGTGCTTAGAGGAGTAAAACTACACAAGAGGAGCAAAAGCTTTACATTGTGTGGCAAACAGCATTGCCATGTCTTCAAATTGTATTGCCCGGTCATTTTTGACGGGCAAGTCGCTAATAATAATATAATAATATACAGCCCTATTAAATATGCTCAGCATGTAAAACCATAGCCCGTAATGTAGCCCATAACACTTACAGCTACTAAATTGGCCTACGAGACGTCGGCTGCAAAGCCTTTGTTGTGTCAAGCCCGTAACTGCTACATTCCAATTTAGCTATTAAATTGCAACAAACTTACTGGCAGTAAAACCCAGTAACACGCAAATGGAGCAAAGAAGCTAACGGGTACCAGAGGGGACCCGCAAGGGGGTTTAAGTCCAATCTGTAGCACTGTAAATGCACATATACACACACTACTGTACTTACATTAAAAGTGAAAGTGATGTTATGTCTTAGAATCAATAGCACAACATTCTGAAGCTCAAATCGGCAACAAAAAAAACGTTATTTAATGTTAAATTTCCTTGTTATATTCATCCTGGCAATCAATGTGTTAATACATATAATGGAACTTGCATGTAATAGAATATCATATTTACAGCTTTATCAATATTGCATTATATCTGGAATGTGAGTCAGATCGTAACTCGCAATTGAACCCAGTAAAACTTTGAAATCCAACCTCCATTTTTCTGTGACGCAGTGATGACAATCTCTGTTTCCATTGGCTCCATCTAAACCCGGAACTACGTGTTTGACTAATTGATCACGTTCATGGCCACGCATCCAACGCTCGACAAATGGTTTACGGCTTTGCATCTTAAACCTGTAACTCACGGCCTGTTCTAATTTGATAGCTATGTAACTTGGCCAAATTTCAAGCCTGCAGCACTTGCGAGCTCCCTGTGCCGCTACTGGCTTCTAATTTAATGGGGCTGATAGTCATGTTCTAATGCTAAGGGGGGGGGAACCAAGAGGAAAGTAGAGAATAGAAATGTGAGAACATGGAAGGGTTGAGGCAGATATAATGCGATGTGGAGAGAAAAAAAAATAACAAAGGAAGGATAAGAGGAAGTTATTATGACCCTAAATCACTTATTTTAATACTTATATACAGTCTAAGATATAATTGTTATTTGTATTGCTAAAACTACTTTTCACCTCTAATTACAGTAGAAAAACATAAAATTCAAGTTCAACCTTTTATGATCACCTCTGATCAGCAATATGCAGATTAGATGGTAATTAATTCATCCAGAGGAAGGTAAACAGAAAGAAAACCAGAGTGAAACTTAGCCAATCGTCTCAAAGGGAAAAAAAAAAATTATTTTCTGACCCCAGACTCTGGCGATCAGATTCCTCCCTGGATCAATTCTCCCTCTCTAATTATCCAGGATAATCCTGAATGCCCTTTTTGATTAGAAATAAATGCAGCCCCTTTTAAAGTTATTTATTGAATCCGCTGTCACCACCTCCTTTGGTAAAGAATTCCACAGATTAAACACCCTTACTGTGAAGAACCCTTTTCTTTCTTTAAGGTGGAATATTTTTACTTCTAACCTCAAAGGATGTCCTTGTGTCAGTTGAAAACCTCTTGGCACAAAACGCTCACTTGACAAATATGTATAGTGACCCTGGATGTATTTATATAAGGTAATCATATCTCCTCTTAGATGCCTTTTTTTTCCCAGAGAAAATAAGTCTAATTTGGTTAGTCTTTCTTTATAACTTAGCTCCTCCATTCCCCTTATTAGTTTTGTAGCCCTTATCTTTACTTTTCCAGCTATAAAATGTACTTGAGATTTGTATAGTGGCAGAATTATATGTGCTTTCCTTGCTTCTATACCCTTCTTAATGCACGCTAATATTTTATTTGTCTTTGCAGCTGCTGCTTGACATTGAGCACTGTTACCTAGGTGGTTTAAATATTCACACCTATAATGACCCCCTGGCAATGAAGATGTTAATGTGCTAGGGAAGTCATGCTCACTGAAACTCAGGATTACTCCCAACAGGAGATGTTATCTGTCATAAACAACACCCGGTATATGCTAATGACGTGACGTCACATGCACGCCACATCATTAGCATTAGCCGGAAGGAGGGGAGGTCGGATCAGACGTTTCAGATGCAGGTAAGTGATGGGAAAGGGAGAGGGGGAGGTATTTAGAGAGGTAGAATGAGGAGGGGGTTTTAGAATGAGGAGGGGGGATTGAGGATGAGGAGGGAGGATGAGGAGGGAGGTTGAGGAGGGAGGTTGAGGAGAGGGGTTGAGGAGGGGGGTGGAGGTTGAGGAGGGAGGTTGAGGAGGGGTATTAAGGTTGAGGAGGGAGGTTGAGGAGGGGGTTGAGGATGGGGGGTTGAGGTTGAGGAGGGGGTTGAAGATGAGGAGGAGGTTGAGGATGAGGAGGGAGGTTGAGGA
This sequence comes from Discoglossus pictus, assembly GCA_027410445.1. Lineage (NCBI taxonomy): Eukaryota > Metazoa > Chordata > Amphibia > Anura > Alytidae > Discoglossus > Discoglossus pictus. The sequence continues at coordinate 427,990,287 of CM050163.1, read as the reverse complement.
TGAGGAGGGGGGTTGAGGATGGGGGGTTGAGGTTGAGGAGGGAGGTTGAGGAAAGGGGTGAGGATGAGGAGGGGGTTGAGGATGAGGAGGGAGGATGAGGAGGGAGGTTGAGGATGGGGGGTTGAGGTTGAGGAGGGGGTTGAGGATGAGGAGGGGGTTGAGGATGAGGAGGGAGGTTGAGGATGAGGAGGGGGTTGAGGATGGAGGGTTGAGGAGGGGGGATGAGGAGGGGTATGAGGAGGGAGGTTGAGGATGAGGAAGGAGGATGAGGAGGGGGGTTGAGGATGGAGGGTTGAGGAGGGGGTTGAGGATGAGGAGGGAGGTTGAGGATGAGGAGGGAGGATGAGGAGGGGGGTTGAGGATGGGGGGGTTGAGGTTGAGGAGGGAGGTTGAGGAAAGGGGGTGAGGATGAGGAGGGGGTTGAGGATGAGTAGGGAAGATGAGGAGGGAGGTTGAGGAGGGGGTTGAGGATGAGGAGGGGCGTTGAGGTTGAGGATGGGGGGTTGAGGATGAGGATGGGGGGTTGAGGATGAGGATGGGGGATTGAGGAGGGAGGTTGAGGAGGGGGTTGAGGAGGGAGGATGAGGAGGGAGGTTGAGGATGAGGAGTGGGGTTGAGGAGGGGGGAAGAGACACAGGGAAGGGAGAGGCGGGGAAGAGACACAGGGAAGGGAGAGGGGAGAAGAGACACAGGGAAGGGAGAGGGGAGAAGAGACACGGGAGAGAGAGGGGGACACAAGAAAAGGGCACACAAGAGGGGGACACAGAGGGCACAAGAGGGACACAGGGGGCAGCTCATTTCCCACCCTCAGCTTATACTTGAGTCACTCATTTTACCCAGGATTTTGTGGTAAAATAGGTGCCTCGGCTTATACTCGGGTCAGCTTATACTCAAGTATATACGGTAATTCCCTTTGGAGGGAAAGCACATCATTATTTGATTCAATTACCTTGCACAACTTTGTGTCATCAGCAAAAATGGAGACACTATTTTCTAGTCCCACCTCTAAGTCATTAATAAATATGTTAAAAATGAGAGGACCTAATATTGAACCCTGAGGAACCCACTTACAACATTAGTCCAATCGGAGTATGTTCCATTTACCACAACCCTTTGTTTCCTGCTTTCGATCCATGAGCAGATTTTTGCTGCAATTCCTGTATCTCTTAGTTTGCACAATAGTCTCCCATGTGTCACTGTATCAACAGCCTTTGCAAAATCCAAAAATACTACATCCACTGAGTTGCCTTGATCCAGGTTCCTACTAACCTCCTCATAGAAACTAACTAGATTTTTTAGCCAGTCTAATAGCCCTTTTGCAAGCCTTGTTGATTTCCTTGTTCTTGGTTAAGGCAGTCTCTGTCCCCTTGTGTTTGTATAATTTAAATGCCTGTTTTTTACTCTGTATCTTGGTCTTTAAATCATTGTTAAGCCACATCGGATCAATTAATTTTATAATCAATCTTTCAATATATTGTTAATGGACAGCTGGGATATATATACAACATAAGTACAATACAAGTTCTGGGTTAAAGGACTTCCTAATCATAAACTATGTTATGGAAGCCTGTAAATCAATAAATATCAAATGCTCCTCTAGCATATGAATCCTTAGCCTTCCCAATAAATAATATAGTTAATATTTTTTTTATATACTAAGGCATCTCACCAAGCTAGTGATAGCCCTCAGGTTCCCTGTTTCTTTCATGTGAGTGGATTCAACTTGCATTTGCCTGCACTAACTGTCCCACACTGTGACATCATAGGGATGCCCTTTACGCCCGTTTCAATCATACAATATGTCATTAGGAACCACTCGAGTGCCTCCTACCTAGTCCATTTATAACAAAGGTGGAAACTAAATTAACTTATTAGTCACCCAATCTTTCGCTGATTAAGGTCCTTGTTTGCTGTAGATAAAGGTCCTTGAAGGTAATATAAAAAATAATTCCCTGCTAAGCATATGAAGTTCAGAGAATTTTATGCTCATTAAAATCTGATCTGTTTAAAGGAGTGTATCACCTCCTGCCCTAATATGCACAATACATCTGTCACAGCTTTACCCAAACAGTACCCTTTATACTGTAAGTTTGCAAGTCTTCGATCTTTTTGGTGCTTTAGTGAAAGCACTATGTATGTTTGATTTTAAGCTCCATAACTGGGCCCTTCATTTGCAATGTGTTACAATATGTTTTGATTTGTACTTAACCCCTGTACAATGCTATGGAATTATAAATAAAGCGTAATAATAATAATAATAATAATAATAATAATAATAATACATATTTATAAATATATCTAGTATCTGTTATTATCTTTTCCTTATAATTAATAAACTAATTTCAGTTGCTCAATGTAACCATTTGTTATAAAGAGGAGACACAATCTCTTATTTCCATAACTTGTTGTTGTTTGCTTCGCTGAATCATGTCCGACTTTCCGTGACCTCATGGAACACAAGACACCATTCTGATCCACTTGGTATTCATGGCAGAGATACTAGAGTGGGTTGTCAGTTCCTTCTCCAGTGGGCCACAGCATACAACTCCTGGTATTCCTAAGTGGTCTCTCATCCAAGTACTTACCAGGCCCAAGCCTGCATGGCTTTATAATGGTGTGACCTCTTGATTCACTGACAGGAATTCAAACTCAGGTAACAGTGGTAACTAGCTTACAAATTAACATATTGTAATATTAATGTACATTCAGTCACATTGACTCTACATTGTATTGATTATACATAGTTACATTTACTTAGCCAGGCTCCAACAATTGGATATATGAAGAAGTTTTTTGTATAGAGAGTGTACTCATATCTTTATAAATGCATGCTTCTATAAGTTGTATTACCATAATGTGTATTTATCCTTTCACTCAATCAATCTAATAATAATATTGTAAATGTATTTCTTATATTTGTTCAAACATAAGCAGAAAAATATATCCAACTGTATTAAAAACACAGAAAATATGGATTGCTTATTTACAGCCCTATTAAATTGTAGCCTCTTTATATACGAGGTTAGAGCACAAGGCCTACGTGCTTGAAAAATGAGAACGTTTAATTAAAGTGCTGCGAGCTACGAGCGAGGAACACTATCTCGTACACCTTCGGATTTGCAAGCGAGGGATGCTATCTCAGACAACTTATCATTTGCATGCCCGTGGATTAAAATTTTCAATTAAGCTTTGTGTGGGAAAATAGAGCGAAATACGTACAACGTAACACTTAGAGAGTATGCCTTCAAAACAGAAATTATTGACTGTGCTGTAGCGTTTGCAACTAGACACACAGGTCTAGTTGTTGGTGGGTTTTTGTGCTTTGGTGAGAAAGGAGATTGGGCGATATTTATTTATCGTAATTTTATTTTCAGAGGAGGAAAGTAAGGATAGAAAGGCGAGGAGGATAGTGAGGGGAACATCGGTAGAGTGAGAAGAGCAGGAGAAGAGTAATAAGATCTAGAGGGATGAGGAAAGGAGGAGGAGGGAGAGGAGGAGGAGGAGGGAGAGGAAGCCTGCAGATAACATGCTGTATGTATGTATGTATAAATAGGCTTGTATTCTGGCTGTTGTATATAATGAGCTGTATCCCTCTAGAACAGGGTTGGATAAGGAGGGCCACATACATGCCGGCCTTTCAATATATCCTTTCTGTGCACAGGTGAGTCAATCAGGATGACTGAAGAGGTGATTGATTCACTTGTGCACAGCAGGGATATGATCAAATCTAGGCATGTATGTTGCCCTCCAGGACCAAACTTGCCCACCCTTGCTCAAGAATTATATGGCCTCCTACACTCCTGCCCACACACAGGGGAAATTGACATACAATAGCACTGTAAGCCCTATGCTTGACTATGATATAGGCTTCACACTAGTCTAAGTAGAGGAGAGAATAGCATGTCTAAAGCAATAGGTCCATATAAATCTATGTAGAGAATGTGATATCACACCCGATGCAACGCATGATCGACTATAGCATATGAAGATACATGATGCAATGTGACAATAGCATGGTCATAAAATGTGGAAATGCTCATCATCATTCCTTGTTCTGACTGTGGAATGGGACTCATCTTTGCGATCTGAAACAAACATACAAGGAACATATTAACATTAACATTACACATGCTCCATGAGCGCCTACTTCATCACATACCAATATATGCTGGTCATTTCATACATACTTCTTCACTGTTCTTTCCATACATATGAAACTAGTTACTCATCTGGTAGATGATGAGGAAGGATACATCTGATGACTAATGATGTAGGAATATCTCACAGATTACACATTAATGCATATTTGGAGAGCCAAATGTGGTGTTTTGCCTTGGACACGATCCAAAGCGCATCCACAAGGTGATTTGTTCCACCAGGACATGTGCGCTGTGGATCATACTTATTTATCACCGCTTATCTATGTGATGTAGTGATTGATGTTTTATTTGTGTCCTTCAGCATACATGGCCATATTATTCCACAAATACTCCATATGTAGTTCACATTGATGTAGCAGTTGTTCTGTTGCTGTTCATGTTTTTCCATGTCACGGTTGTTGAAAGAAGAGTTGACACACGGCAGCAGCTCTGTAAGGTTAATATGATGTGATGATTACAGTAAAAAATTAGCCACTGCAAACATTTTGCCTTGAACATCAAGATGAGATCTGATTAATAAACACATATTTATATCTCATGCATTACACATTTCCTTGTTACATATCTGCAGGGATATTCATATTTCAGGATTGATATGAATTGTATTTGGTGGAGAAATATACATATCCTTACAGTTGTAGCGTATATAGATACACAATTAGCACTCTTTCCAGTTAGTGTGATACTTGGTTGGTATATAAGCAATATATTCAGTATTTTCAATTTGCATACAATATAAGTTATGAAATAGTTAAGTCTACATGACCCATGACTTAGAAATTTCAGTAAGAGACAAGTACACAGTCCTAGACATAGCAAATATGTATTTTCACTCACCCCCAAGGTCTAATAATCGTTAATTACTGCACACAAGTTTATCATCTAAAGTAGATGTTCTCACAGATTTGAACAAAGTATTTGTTATATTCTTATTGGATATCTCATATTAATAAAATGTTATTGCCTGTTAGTGGGTTATGTCATTTGGTAGATGGTGAGAAAAATGGATTTCTGCATTGTCTCATGTAAGCAAGTCTAAAAGGCTGTGCCTGGATATGTTTCAGTAGTAGTCAGTTCTCCAGCAGGTCAGCAGCAGCCACCGTGTTGGGTTTTACTGCTGAACCACATTTGATCCTACTGAATAAACTCTAATCATGAGAAAATAACCAGATGACTCTGTTTTGTGTTATCATGACTGGTTCTTGAACTCCAAAGTATGTCTGTATGGTATTTATCTATGACATATTGATCCCAATTTCATGTGGTTTGTCAGGATCATATAATGTGAACAATAGAGATGTCGCGAATAGTTCGCCGACGGACTGTTCCCGGCGAACAAAGCATGTTCGCGTTCACGGCGAACTGCGAACATATGCGATATTCGACCCGCCCCCTATACTTTATCATTGAGCAAACTTTGACCCTGCAACTCACAGTCAGCAGACACATTCCACCCAATCAGCATCATAGCCTGCCTTCCAGACCCTTCTAACTCATGGACAGCAGCCATTTTGGAATCATAACTAACTTGCAGTCTTACTGAGAGGAGGCTGAGTGTAGGTGAAACTGCATCAATAGGGAAAACCATAGCTAGGCTACTGTACACAGTGTGCAATACAGTCCTGAAGGACTCTTTTGATCTCTGCTGCAAGGACACCCCTGTGTCTCTTCCCCCCCTTATCATCATCCTCCCCTCACCTTAGCACCCAACCCTAACACCCCTCACACTTATCCATAACACCCATCAACCTAACACCTAACCCTAACACCCCTCACACTTATCCCTAAGACCTAACACGCCTCACACTTATTCCTAACATGCCTCACCCTAACACCCCTTACACTTATCCTTAACACCCCTCACCCTACACCCCTCACACTTATCCCTAACACCTAACCCTAACATCCCTCACCCTAACACCTAACCCTAACACCCCTTACACTTCTCCCTAACACCCCTCATCCTAACACCTAACCCTAACACCCCTCACACTTATCCCTAACACCACTGACCCTAACCCTAAAACCCCTCACACTTATCCCTAACACCTAACCCTAAAAATCCCTCACCCTAACACCTAACCCTAACACCCCTCACACTTATCCCTTACACCACTGACCCTAACCCTAAAACCCCTCACACTTATCCCTAACACCTAACCCTAACATCCCTCACCCTAACACCTAACCCTAACACCCCTCACACTTATCCCTAACACCCCTTACCCTAACACCTAACCCTAACACCCCTCACACTTATCCCTAACACCTAACCCTAACACCCCTTACACTTATCCCTAACACCCCTCAGCCTAACACCTAACCCTAACACCCCTCACACTTATCCCTAACACCCCTCACCGTAACAACCCTCACACTTGTCCCTAACACCCCTTACCCTAACCCTAACACCCCTTACACGTATCCCTAACACCTAACCCTAACATCCCTCACCCTAACACCTAACCCTAAAACCCCTCACACTTATCCCTAACACCCCTCACCCTAACCCTAACACCCCTCACACTTATCCCTAACACCTAACCCTAACATCCCTCACCCTAACAACTAACACTAACACCCCTTACACTTATCCCTAACACCCCTCACCCTAACACCTAACCCTAACACCCCTCAAACTTATCCCTAACACCTAACCCTAACACCCCTCACACTTATTCCTAACACCCCTCCCACTTATCCCTAACACCCCTTACACTTGTTCCTAACACCCCTTACACTTATCCCTAACACAACTCACCCTAACACCTAACACCCCTCACACTTATCCCGAACACCCCTCACCCTAACCCTAACACCCCTCACCCTTATCCCTAACACCCCTTACCCTTACCCTAACACCCCTCACACTTATCCCTAACACCTAACCCTAACATCCCTCACCCTAACACCTAACACCCCTCACACTTATCCCTAACACCCCTTACCCTAACCCTAACACCCCTTACACGTATCCCTAACACCTAACCCTAACATCCCTCACCCTAACACCTAACCCTAACACCCCTCACACATATCCCTAACACACCTCACCCTAACCCTGACACCCCTCACACTTATCCCTAACACCTAACCCTAACATCCCTCACCCTAACAACTAACCCTAACACCCCTTACACGTATCCCTAACACCCCTCACCCTAACACCTAACCCTTACACCCCTCAAACTTATCCCTAACACCTAACCGTAACACCCCTTTACATTTATCCCTAACACCCCTCACACTTATCCCTAACACCCCTTACACTTGTCCCTAACACCCCTTACACTTATCCCTAACACCCCTCACCCTAACACCTAACACCCCTCACACTTATCCCTAACACCCCTCACCCTAACCCTAACACCCCTCACCCTAACCCTAACCCCCCTCACACTTATCCCTAACACCCCTTACCCTTACCCTAACACCCCTCACACTTATCCCTAACACCTAACCCTAACATCCCTCACCCTAACACCTAACACCCCTCACACTTATCCCTAACACCCCTCACCCTAACCTTAACACCCCTCACACTTATCCCTAACACCTAACCCTAACATCCCTCACCCTAACAACTAACACTAACACCCCTTACACTTATCCCTAACACCCCTCACCCTAACACCTAACCCTAACACCCCTCAAACTTATCCCTAACACCTAACCCTAACACCTCTCACACTTATTCCTAACACCCCTCACACTTATCCCTAACACCCCTTACACTTGTCCCTAACACCCCTTACACTTATCCCTAACACCCCTCACCCTAACACCTAACACCCCTCACACTTATCCATAACACCCCTCACCCTAACCCTAACCACCCTCACCCTAACCCTAACACCCCTCACACTTATCCCTAACACCCCTTACCCTAACACCCCTCACACTTATCCCTAACACCTAACCCTAACATCCCTCACCCTAACACCTAACACCCCTCACACTTATCCCTAACGCCCCTCACCCTAACCCTAACACCCCTCACATTTATCCCTAACACCTAACCCTAACATCCTTCACCCTAACACCTAACCCTAACACCCCTTACACTTATCCCTAACACCCCTCACCCTAACACCTAACCCTAACATCCCTCACACTTATCCCTAACACCCCTCACCCTAACACCTAACCCTAACACCCCTCACACTTATCCCTAACACCCCTCACCCTAACCCTAACACCCCTCACACTTATCCCTAACACCTAACCCTAACATCCCTTACCCTAACACCTAACCCTAACACCCCTCACACTTATCCCTAACACCCTTCACCCTAACCCTAACACCCTTCACACTTATCCCTAACACCCCTAACCCTAACACCCCTCACACTTATCCCTAACACCCCTCACCCTAACACCCCTCACACTTATCCCTAACACCCCTCACCCTAACCCTAACACCGCTCACACTTATCCCTAACACCTAACCCTAACATCCCTCACCCTAACACCTAACCCTAACACCCCTTATACTTATCCCTTACACTCCTCTCCCTAACACCTAACGCTAACACCCCTCACACTTATCCATAACACCCATCAACCTAACACCTAACCCTAACATTTTCACACTTATCCCTAAGATCTAACACCCCCCACACTTATCCCTAACACCCCTCACCCTAACACCTAACCCTAATACCCCCTTACACTTATCCCTTACAGCCCTTACCCTAACACCTAACCCTAACATCCCTTACCCTAACACCCATCACACTTATCCCTAACACCCCTTACCCTAACCCTAACACCCCTCACACTTATCCATAACACCCATCAACCTAACACCTAATCCTAACATTCTCACACTTATCCCTAAGACCTAACACCTCTCTTATCCCTAACACCCCTCACCCTAAAACCCCTTACACTTAGCCCTAACACCCCTCACCCTAACACCTAACCACCTCACCCTTATCCCTAACACCTAACCCTAATACCCCCTTACACTTATCGCTAACAGCCCTTACCCTAACACCTAACCCTAACATCCCTTACACTTATCCCTAACACCCCTCACCCTAAAACCCCTCACACTTAGCCCTAACACCCCTCACCCTAAGACCTAACCCTAATACCCCCTTACACTTATCCCTAACAGCCCTTACCCTAACACCTAACCCTAACATTCTAACACTTATCCCTAAAACCTAACACCCCTCTTATTCCTAACATGCCTCACCCTAACACCCCTTACACTTATCCCTAACACCCCTCACCCTAAAACCCCTCACACTTAGCCCTAACACCCCTCACCCTAACACCTAACCCCCTCACCCTTATCCCTAACACCCCTTACCCTAAAACCCCTCACACTTATCCCTGTGTCTCTTCCCCCCCTTATCATCAAGGGAGGGGGGAGGATGATGAGGGAGGGGGGGAGACACAGGGGAGGATGATGAGGGAGGGGGTAAAGAAATAAGGGGAGGATGATGAGGGAGGTGGGAGGATGATGAGGGAAGGGGGATGAGACACAGGGGAGGGTGATGAGGAAGGGGGGAAAGAGACACAGGGGAGGATGATGAGGGAGGGGGAAGAGACACAGGGGAAGATGATGAGGGAGGGGGAAAAGAGACACAGGAGAGGATGATGATGGAGGGGGGAAGAGACACAGGGGAGGATGATGAGGGAGGGGGTAAAGAGATACAGGGGAGGATGATGAGGGAGGTGGGAGGATGATGAGGGAGGGGGGATGAGACTCAGGGGAGGGTGATGAGGAAGGGAAGAAAGAGACACAGGGGAGGATGATGAGGGAGGGGGTAAAGTGATACAGGGGAGGATGATGATGGAGGGGGATGTTAGGTTATTTATGCCCTTTATGGATTAAAACCAGACTCTGCATCAACTATGTAATTTTCCGTGGGAGTTTTGACATGGATTCCCCTCCGGCATGCCACAGTCCAGGTGTTAGTCCCCTTAAAACAACTTTTCCATCACTATTGTGGCCAGAAAGAGTCCCTGTGGGTTTTAAAATCTGCCTGCCCATTGAAGTCTATGGCGGTTCACCGGGTTCGCAAACATTTGCAGCGGTTCGCGTTAGCGGTTCCCAAACCGAAAATTTTATGTTCGCGACATCACTAGTGAACAATACTGGTCCATAGTGTTTGGAGGTATCCCTATACAAATGTGGGGCATATATACATTGACATAGATAAATGGAGTGGATTATATATTCCACTATGCCATTGATGTTTAAAACTGCCAGCACTTAAGATGTGTATGGGAATGTGTGCTTACTTACCTGTAACTGATCACGTGGCTTGTTCCAGTATACATACATCATATCAGGGAACTCTCCTCTACTGTGGATTGGTTGGAATTCTGTATGACAAGGGCGATGGATCAAGGTGGATTTGGGAGTTAGGCATAATCCAGATATTTTAGGTTGTATTCCATTCATATTGGGTATGTACTTACATGTGAAGTACTCACGAATGATGCGGGTACGTTGTTGTGACCCCTGCAGATTATCCACTACAGGGGGAGGTAAAGCCTTTCTCCGCCTTGTAGAGCACCCCCAGTGGAACGTAAACATCTGAAGTGCATCTTTAGTACACCAAAGGTGCGCTCAATTACATTCCGGCAGGTCTTATGCGCAGCATTATACCGCTCTTCTGCCCAGGTCTGGGGATTACTCACAGGGGTCAACAACCACGGCAAACATCCATATCCTGCATCGCCCGATGGAAACAAAGTGTGACATGTTGATAGGAATAGGATGTTATGATGTTTGACAAAGCATATGCCCAAATATCGTCATCATGACCTATGAACAGATCCTTGTGGCTAACACACAGTTAAAGATATATTTATGGGAGCTGGAACATGGATGCATCTGATAATTAGTCGTGTATTAATACCATACATGTGTTCTATATCAAACTTCAGTTCAATTACATTATTATTGTATGCAGTTATAGTAAGATATGGTTGGCTGCGATTACTACTGTGGACTCACCCAGTAACCATCAAGATGGAAATCTGCCGGCCTCAAACATCTCAGATATGGATAGAGGCAGAATATGGGCGTCACGAGCACTTCCCAGGAAGCCTGCATACACACCTTGTATGCACATTTTCGCATCGCAAACAAGCTGTACATTGATTGAATGATAATGCTTATGCTTTCTGTACAGCGCTTCTTGCTCTCTAGGAAGTATCAGTGCCACATGGGTACAATCAATAGCACCGAGCACATTGGGGACACCTCCTAATCAGTAGAAATCTACCTTCACCTTCGAGATCTCTTCCACAGTGTTAGGGTAACTGATGTATCTGGCAGTTTTCCGAACAATAGCATGGAGGAATGCACTCAGACAACTGGAAAGGCTTGGGTGAGACATTCCACTGGCTATGCTGAGGGTGTTCTGAAAGCTACCAGAGGCAAGGAGATTTACTCTGTGTCAGCCCTACGATGGCTCTATTGGTCCGTGAGCGAGTCTCTTCCTGTACACATAGGGTGCACTTCGCCTCCTCACAAGCTCCTGGACAGCACCCCCCCCCCCCCCTTCTGCCTGAGACACCACTTCCTGTACTTCTTCCCCCAACAGCTGATCACCCACATCATTGTCAGCCTCCCTGTCTGCAGGTGGTCCTATATTCCTCTGTGCCTGTGCTACTGGAGCTCTCTCTTTCCTCCCTGATCCTCCACCATGATACTAGGCATGGCCTGTGGTAAATCCCTTGCCTGGCTTGGTTCTGCGCCAGCATGGATCACATCACCATTCACACCCTCATCCACTCCCAGACACTCCTCTCTGCCACTCCCCATCAACCCCTCAATCACACACCTTGCCTCCGGATCTCCACACTGTGTCATTTGTTACCCACAATAATACATTAAATTCATCCGCCCATCCATACTCTCCAGCATCCCTCTCGCTTGTTGAGAATCCATGCTGTTTCAGACTTGCTGATGACTTGTTGGGGATGTGGTAATATAGCTTGTTGATTACAACACCTGGTATTAGGCATGCTAATTTCAGGTTTGGAATTGGTCACCTTTGTATCTTGACATGTGGCATTCCAGCTAATGATTTTACGTCAAGTGTGCATGTAATAGACTGAGATGCTTTTGGCGGGTTACGTTATCGCGCTATTGGCCCTGTCAGGCCGCCAAGTGTGCATGTAATTGGCTGAGTCCATTGGCGCACTCGTAAGCTGAAAAGGGAACATACTAGCGATACACACCACTCAGCCAATCACGTACAAGCTAGGGAATTTGAATGACAGTAGGAGCATATAAATGTGATTGACACACGCACATGTGTTGACTGTGTTGTGAGAGTCATTGGCATTAACACACATTTCCAGGAGCAGGTAATAGAGAGTGTTTTTTAAGAGTAGTGATTTTTGGAGATGTAGATTATTTTTTGTCTTGTTTCTTATCTATTTCAAAAGTACTTACACCAAAGATATACACATATTTACAGATTTCACATATTTGCAAGACACATAGATTAAATAACACATATAGAGACATATATATAGTTAAGACACACACCCCACACACCCATCCCCCCATCCCCCCATCCACCACACCTCATCCCACAAAACATATTAAAAATACACATAGCACACATATATTTTCTTTACAACACCCATACACAAGCCACACCCATTACACTTATTTTGATTTAGCCTTATTGATTTATTATTTTGGAGCATAGAGGGATGAGATAGGTGGACAGAGGAGGGTGGAGAAGGAGAGGAGGAGGGGAAAGTGAGGAGGGCAGCGAGAGTGGAGAGGAGGGTGAAGGAGAGGTGGTAGTTTTGAAGGAGGCATCACAGGAGGGAGAGCAGGAGTCCCCGGAGGGAGAGGAGGAGGACGAGTCCACGGAGTGAGAGGAGGAGGAGTCCCCAGAGGGAGGGGAGGAGGAGTCTCTGGAATAAGGGGAGGAGAAGTCCCTAAGGGATTACAGTGTAGTGGTGGATGGGGGCCCCGAGCATGGGACCTTCTGAGACCGCCGCCAGCAGCTGGAGCTTCAGCCCCAGTGGCCCAGCAGGACCCAGCCTCCATTTCAGGTGAATATGACCTACACCAACATGCAACCACATGTGCATCACACACACTACACATGTACATGATGACCTGAAACGACACTGACATGTCAGCTCCATGGAATTAACAATGGATAGATGGATGTGTCATTAAATCCATGAAGCTGACAAATCACTGTCATTCCTGGGCCCGTGTATTGGTGCGCCCATTGCAGCCGATGCAGTTACAGACCTCAGACGAAATACAGATAGTGTTAGGAGCCAGGAGAGATCAAGACAATAAACCAAAGTTAGTGTCTTTGCCGTCATGTATTTTCTAAGTCCTGCGTCCCTGGAAAAAAAATTGTGTACAGTGTCTCATAGTAACCAATAATTGGTAACATTCTGCAACTTGCTACCTATGATATGCTAGTTGGAAACACTGCACTTCACAGTCAGTTTATTGATATAATGCATGAACTACATAGGGCAGACCCAAATATTTTAGACAGAAATAGATACATAGGTACATTATATTCCTTGTAAAATTCAGAAACCTTCCATGTACCTCTAAGAAAGAATGTCATGAACCTATACCAGAAACATGTTTTTGCTGCTTCATGCTCCGATAAATATTTTTATGACAATTTTACATTTTTTTACACACAAAAAATTATAAGAGCACACTAAATATATCTTATAATTTCATATAAAACATATAGGCATTAGGAACATAAATAATGAACTTAAAAACAGAAAAGCGCTAGGGCCTGTTGACTGTACTTTACATAATTATAAAGTTTTTGATGATATACTGTGCCCTTACATGAAACTGTTGTTGAATAACATTTTAGAAGGAGACATTTTTCCTGAAGAGATGTATGAAGCTTTCATTTTGATTATTCCAAGCCAGATGTAGATTGACTACTTACTACAAGTTAGCGTCTTAGAGCTCCATCACATGTCTACCTTAAGAAATTCTGTGAGTGGGACATTCACATAAGCTTTAAAGTAGATATTAAGGGTTGACAGTAAAAAACCCTATCATGCAAACCTTAACAAGTGATCAATATATGTGATTTGTTCCCTGTTGTACCTGTGCTCTTATCTGAAATAGGATTACATAATTCTCTTAAGAAATTGACCTTAATCCTACATGTTACGGAAAATACCTGCAGGAGCTCACAGTGAGCCTAAGCCCTACGTCTAAGCTCAATTGACTGCATTATCATATAAAACCATACAGAGAGCTGTTACTGTACAAGTACATTTAAAGCTATAAGCTTCGTCTTCGAGATCGCAGATTGGAATTGCTTAAACATATATATAAAACAATTGCTGACGGGTTTATGACACCTCTGCTCATGCCCTGCTAACCCCTATAAGACTGGGTATATAAAAGAGAGTCAGAGTAATATTAATATTATTAGGGAAACTTACTGTTTTAAATCGCTGCAACACAAAATCATTATTCTTGGTAATTATATCACAGATACATATGACAAACGATTCAAAGAAAATTTGATCTAAAAGCAAAAAGAATATTCAGCACTGGAAAAAAAAAACGTGGTTACCTTTACCTTTTCTGCTGTATACCAATTGCTCCTCTTAAACATTCTTTGAAAAATATAGAAAGAGGTTTCCTGGGATTCAAAGCTGGAATTCAACTTTATTAAAGTTATTAAACAATAGAGGAATCAGGGTCACTGACATTTACAAATATATTTATTCTGCCAATTTGACACATATTATAAAGTGGCATGGGAGATCAGATAAAAAAAATCATGGCTTGAGCTTGAAACTTTTTGTTGTAAAAACATATACATTGCAGATATTCTTTAAAGCCCAATATGGACTATTTCACAAATTAAAGATTTTGGCCCCCTATATATTGTCCAAATCACAATTAAATGAGCCCATAATGGAGCCTGTAAATGTTGCTGATAGTTAATTGGCTGCTGTCACGGACCCCTTTTCCTGGCCTGGGTGTTGGCCCATTGAGCTCATTAAAAGCACAGACTTCTTGGCGCCAGCCACTGGATTATTTGCATAAACACTTCTATTGTATTTGTAAATCTACTTTGTTCCATTGTTTGCCAGATGAAGTTAAATTAAGTTAATATGTGCTAGAGACGGCAGGATGTGTTAATCCTATTGAGCTCAGGAACCTACTGTTAGACCCCATTTGGAGTTTATCTATATAAATAAAGATAATAATAATAATAATCTAGTGGGTTTGTCTGCCACACCCTCTCATTGTTGTGTTGTGTACACCCCCTCTGTATCTATCTCCTATAAATACTCCAGACCTTTTTTTAAATAAATCAGTTCACTCTGAGGCATATAGAAATCGTGTATCACTGATTATGTTCCTGGTGGCTGCGATACTGAACCTATCTCCACCCTATAAGTAATCTGTTCTGGTCACTACCACAGGAAGGTTTCTAGGACTCCTGGAAGCTCTGATTACTGATGTGAGACTCTGACTGATACAGAAGCCATATATCATGGTAGAGATTTCAAAGAACCCAACGCTCCTTGTGGGTAGATGACCTGTAGTCTATACCAGGTGGCCCAGGGCTTTTCTAGTCCCTGCTCTCAGATCATCAGAACTGGTCAGCAGTGGTGAAATCTCGATGCAAGAACCAGCAGTAAGGATGGGATATGGTGATCTATGCAGTTTTGAAGTACAGTACTTTCGGCGGCTGAACGGGGAAGCAGAAATCACTCCGTGATTTTGCCAAACCTTCAAATCCAGGTCCATGTCCAAAAAAGGCCAGCCCTGGATAAAGGGTATCACATGGAAAGGAGCCTCATCACTAGAATGCTGGAGCGGCGAAGGCAACAAGTTTCCAGAGATGAGGATAGGTGGACATCTATTCTAAATCAGCGGATGGTTTCCCTTGGGCTCCAGCCGGGTGAGAAGCTAGCAGAAAGGCTTGAGGACCTGGTGTGGTAGGAGCTTGAATTGAAACATGAGTATGTGGACATAATGCTTCCAACTCCTGCAGCACAATGGCCCTCCTTCTACACACTTGGGCTGATGGAAGGGCTCCCGGATGTGCTGCAGGGAAATCAAGTGTGGCCTTGGAGCACTGGGAAATCCAATTTGCACAGCGCTGAAAGGATGTGGAATATGAGCCAGGTACAGCAGAAGAAATGTTGCTTAAACCATTGGTCCATAAAGAAATGGAGTTGGAAAAAGAGTACGAGAAACTGCTTGAGGAGGTGGGCCCAGGTGGGACCTGGCTCAAGTACTGGGAAATATCCCATGCTTCCTCAGCTGAGCTAGCAGAGGATACACTGCAAGAGCTAGCAGAGAATACACTTCCTCCACCTATGAGGTGGAGGAAGGAAACCAAAAGGTACCTAGAGATCCGACCGCTACAAAACAGGCAAGATCAGTGGGAATGCGGGGAACTCACCAGGGTAGGGAGGCCTGGGAGAGCAGTCCAGACTCTGGTAGAAGCAAGAACGGGGAGCAGTGTAAAGCAGCACCAGCCACTGGGAGATAGCCGTCAAACAGAAAAGTTCCAGCCGCTAACCAAGTTCGAGGAGCTGGAGACTGAAATGTTGGCAGAGAAAGGTGCAAACCCTGAGAGTCTGCCCAACTACCCATGGATTGTCACCTGTCCTGAACCACTTGCGACTGATGTCCAGGTGCCAAGGCTGAAAATCAGGGAGAGTGTAATGCCAGATTGGGGCATGAGGCTACCAGGAGAGGGGCATCCCCTGAGACCCTGAAGCTCTTGCCCAACATGGATCATGTGGATCCAGACAGTTATGGGAGTTCAGGTGAGGACAAAGAGAGGGGGGAGAGATAGAGAGGGAGACAAAGAGTGGGGAGAGACAGAAAGATTTAGAGGGAGAGAGAAAAAGGGGAAAGAGGTAAAGAAAGATAGAAAAGGAGAGAGAGGGGAGAAAGAAAGAGAGAGGAACGAGAGAAAGGGAGAGGAAGAGAGGAAATGGAGGCAAATATAGGAGAGAGAGATGGGGGAGAGAGTGAGAGATAGAGGAGGAGAGAGACAATGAGAGAGTGAGAGAGAAAGAGAGTGGGTGTGAGAGACACAGAGAGAGAGGTAGAAAGAGAGGTGGAGGGGAGCTATAGGAAGAGGGAGAGAGAAAGAGGGCGGGGGAGAAGAGAGAGGTAGAAAGAGAGAGGGAGAGGGAGAAAGAAAGAAAGGTAGAGACGGGGACAGAGAGAGGAAGATGGAGAGAGGGGGGAGAGAGAGAAGGAAGATAGACAGAGGGGAGAGTGAGAGCCGGGAGAAGGAGAGAGAAAGAGGGAGAGAGAGGGGGAGACTGAAAAGAGGCAAAGAGAGGGAGAGAGAAAAGGAACGGGGATAGAGAAGGAGAGTGTGAGAGGGTGATTTATATATATATAGTTGTCGTAATTGCGGGCCTCGGTTGCAGTCAGGCATTGAGCACCAAAGGCGCTCACTGTGCTGGTGGAGATGAGCGCCATAGGCCTACGACCTATGGGACGCAAGAAAAATGAAGGCCCGTTACGGCCCGTACTACTTCTTACTACCCAAAGCACCTACATGGAATGCGGCCCTTGCAAAAATACGAATTTAAAGGCTGCACCGACTAAATTATAAGACATACAAAAATACATAAATATGACTCAAATTAACTTACACACTCACGCACAGCACAAGGGGAGAGCCAGGTAGCCTGTGAGTAAGGTTGCCAGTTAATTTGAGCCATATTTTCAGTTTTTGAAGGCTCATAATACGCCTAAGCGAGAAACAAAATGGCGGCTGAAAAATGCCAAAACAAGGCTGAAACAACCTAAAAGCCACTAACGACACTCATCGCGCTGGTGGAGATGAGTGCCACAGGCGCTCATCCCTGCGACCCGCGGGACTTCGGCAATGAACACCAAAGGCACTCATATCGCTGGTGGAGATGAGCTCCACAGCCGCTCATCCCGAGACACGCGGGACTTAGATAAAAAGAGCACAGAAACCACTCACCTGAGCGACTCCCACAAAATTACCGTCTGTACAACTTGCAATTTAGCAAAGGCCGAGAAATTACAGCCCACAAAAATATGCATTTAATGGCCGAACCACCAAACTGCAAAAACACACTAATATGCCTCAAATTTACTTACACACTCACACACAGCTTGGGGGGAGTTCCATGGAGCCTGTGGGTGAGGTTGCAAGTTAATTTGAGGCAAATTTTTGCTTTTTTTTTCGATCGAAAATCGCTGAAGCAAGAAAAAAAATGGAGGCAGCCGAAGGACGAAAAAGGCAGTCAAGGGACGTAAATACCAGCCCTAAGCCCTAAGACTTAACGCTAAACACTAACACTAAATACAAGGCAGTATTATTTAACTCAACCCACTAACACTTATTCAAAGCCAGTGACACTTAACCCAAGGTAGTAACACAGGGAGAGGTTGGGATTTCAATGTAACAGGTTGGGATTTCAATGTAACAGTGTGAGCACAGGTGAGGAAATTTGAGTCTCCATTGCCTGTTGAATACTAATGGCCTCATCTGTGTTCACACGCTATTAAACTGAATCCCAACCTGTCTGGGGAGCCACAAGGAGAGGTTTGGGAATCACAAGCAGCAATGGTGGCCTTTTCTTGTTAGTGTTTACACTAACAAGAAAAAGCCACCCCTTACTGGAGGGCAGGAAATAGGAAATATCCAGTAACTTTTGTAATATTTAAAATGTGCTCTTCCAAATTTTTTAAAATAGCAGTTGTGTTCTGTGTCCCTTTAATGGGACAGTAGCATCACACACTTTCATTCTCATAAAATAGAAGCTTTAAGTAATATAGAAGTGTAAGATGAGTGTTGCAGTGTTTTTATCATTTCTGTATAGAGATGTCGCGAATAGTTCGCCGGCGGACTGTTCCCGGCGAACATAGCATGTTTGCGTTCGCGGTGAACTGGGAACATATGCGATATTCGACCCGCCCCCTATACTTTATCATTGAGCAAACTTTGACCCTGCAACTCACAGTCAGCAGACACATTCCAGCCAATCAGCATCATACCCTGCCTTCCAGACCCTTCTAACTCATGGACAGCAGCCATTGTGGAATCATAACTAACTTGCAGTCTTAATGAGAGGAGGCTGAGTGTAGGTGATACTGCATCAATAGGGAAAACCATAGCTAGGCTACTGTACACAGTGTGCAATACAGTCCTGAAGGACTCCTTTGATCTCTGCTGCAAGGACACCCCTGTGTCTCTTCCCCCCCCCTTATCATCATCCTCCACTCACCTTAGCACCCAACCCTAACACCCCTCACACTTATCCATAACACCCATCAACCTAACACCTAACCCTAACACCCCTCACACTCATCCCTAAGACCTAACACCCCCCACACTTATCCCTAACACCCCTCACCCTAACACCTAACCCTAACACCCCTTACACTTACCCATAACACCCATCAACCTAACACCTAATCCTAACATTCTCACACTTATCCCTAAGACCTAACACCCCCCACACTTATCCCTAACACCCCTCACCCTAACACCTAACCCTAATACCCCCTTACACTTATCCCTAACAGCCCTTACCCTAACACCTAACCCTAACATCCCTTACCCTAACACCATCACACTTATCCCTAACACCCCTCACCCTAACCCTAACACCCCTCACACTTATCCATAACACTTATAAACCTAACACCTAACCCTAACATTCTCACACTTCCCTAAGACCTAACACCCCTCACACTTATTCCTAACATGCCTCACCCTAACACCCCTTACACTTATCCCTAACACCCCTCACCCTAACACCCCTCACACTTAGCCCTAACACCCCTCACCCTAACACCTAACCCCCTCACCCTTATCCCTAACACCCCTTACCCTAACACCCCTCACACTTATCCCTGTGTCTCTTCCCCCCCCCCTTATCATCAAGGGAGGAGGGAGGATGATGAGGGAGGGGGGAAGAGACAAAGGGGAGGATGATGAGGGAGGGGGGAAACAGACACAGAGGAGGATGATGAGGGAGGGGGTAAAGAGATACAGGGGAGGGTGATGAGGAAGGGGGAAAGAGACACAGGGGAGGATGATGAGGGAGGGGAAAAGAGACACAGGGGAGGATGATGAGGGAGGGGGGAAAGAGACACAGGGGAGGATGATGATGGAGGGGAGAAGAGACACAGGGGAGGATGATGAGGGAGGGGGTAAAGAGATACAGGGGAGGATGATGAGGGAGGTGGGAGGATGATGAGGGAGGGGGGATGAGACACAGGGGAGGGTGATGAGGAAGGGGGGAAAGAGACACAGGGGAG
Source organism: Discoglossus pictus (assembly GCA_027410445.1). NCBI lineage: Eukaryota > Metazoa > Chordata > Amphibia > Anura > Alytidae > Discoglossus > Discoglossus pictus. The sequence goes on along the minus strand of CM050163.1, from coordinate 427,969,839 downwards.
GATGATGGGGGAGGGGGGGAAGAGACACAGGGGAAGATGATGAGGGAGGGGGAAAAGAGACACAGGGGAGGATGATAAGGGAGGGGGGAAAGAGACACAGGAGAGGATGATGATGGAGGGGGGAAGAGACACAGGGGAGGATGATGAGGGAGGGGTAAAGAGATACAGGGGAGGATGATGAGGGAGGTGGGAGGATGATGTGGGAGGGGGGATGAGACACAGGGGAGGGTGATGAGGAAGGGGGGAAAGAGACAAAGGGGAGGATGATGAGGGAGGGGGGGGAAGAGACACATGGTAAGATGATGAGGGAGGGTGAAAAGAGACACATAGGGGAGGATGATGAGGAAGAGGTTAAAGAGACACAGGAGAGGATGATGATGGAGGGGGAAAGAGACACAGGGGAGGATGATGAGATCGGGGGTAAGGAGATACAGGGGAGGATGATGAGGGAGGTGGGAGGATGATGAGGGAGGGAGGATGAGACACAGGGGAGGGTGATGAGGAAGGGAAGAAAGAGACACAGGGGAGGATGATGAGGGAGGGGGTAAAGAGATACAGGGGAGGATGATGATGGAGGGGGATGTTAGGTTATTTATGCCTTTTATGGATTAAAACCAGACTCTGCATCAACTATGTAATTTTCCGTGGGAGTTTTGACATGGATCCCCCTCCGGCATGCCACAATCCAGGTGTTAGTCCCCTTAAAACCACTTTTCCATCACTATTGTGGCCAGAAAGAGTCCCTGTGGGTTTGAAAATCTGCCTGCCCATTGAAGTCTATGGCGGTTCGCCGGGTTCGCCGGTTCACGAACATTTGCGGCGGTTCGCGTTCGCTTGTTCGCGAACCGAAAATTTTATGTTTGAGACATTACTATTTCTGTACAATCTGCTCCTTTAACAAATTCATGAATTCTTACTCAATATTTTGAAGGTATTGGGTTATGCCAGTAGAGGGAGTAACTGTTTTTCCTAACATAGCTCAATAAATAAACTGGTTCAGTGCTCTGGCACTTATATGTGAGTAACGAAAAAGCTCCAGAGTACTCCCTTTGCTACAATAGCAGTTTGTACAGTTATTAACAGAGCATGTTAACTACTTGCAACCATCAATTATCATGCAAAGAAAAATGTGTGTAATGTTTAAAACCTTCTCTTTCAAATGCATGTGACTTCAGTGCCCATTTTAAAGTAAAATGAATAGCCTAAAACTGTAGCCTATCCAACCTGACAAAATGAAACACCACAATATAAATGAACAGCTGTTAAACTGAACAGAATTCCTTTCTCTAACAAGCTTTGTTTGATAAGATGAAGAACATATACTATAGAAGGAGGCATTTATATAAAGTTATGAGCCAACACTGGAAAAGATAGAACAGCAATATAATGTACTGATTGCTGTATTTGTCTTTGAGAAAACCAGGTTGGCTGCAGTGATATCTTTTAGTGGACCAGCAATTGTTCTTCATTGATTCAGCACACAACCTTTTAAAAGGAACCACACAAATATATCTGTTTGGAGTTGTATTGAAGGGCATGTTGTTATGTGAAAGATTTGTAAGCATATTGGGAGTTAGAGATCCTGACCAGACTCTGTCAATCAGGAAAGCCAAACATGCATTTTATCTTGATCTTTTATGTCTTAAAGAGAACATTTAGCCTAAACACAAGTAACTCTTCTATGAAACAGTGTGCTTTTAGAAGATAAAATATATACCGGTACATAAAAGTATTGCATTTGCTCTTTATTGCTAAGTCCTCTGTATGCTAAATGATGTGAACTGATGAAGTACACAGAAACATGAATGTAACTTTCACAGCTTAGCTGCGGCTGGATTGTGACTTGAGATGACCCCAACCCTAAACCTAACCCCTAAATCCAATACTCACCCTAAGAACAAATTGAATAAAGTCTCAGCCCGACACATTCTGGCCGCTGCATGTCACTGCAAAACAGAAAAGATCCCCAATCGTTTTAGCTTTCTGTACGTTAGTGAAAAAAATTATTAAGGATTAACTGCTACAAATGCTATTTTTTGTTGTTGTTGTTGTTGGACGGACTATGGATGCTATCAGCACAGCATTTGATGAACAAGAAATCCAGGAGAGAAAGACATGGTTTTAGAAAAAAAAGAGATACAAGTAATATGAAAGTCTTGTAACCTTGGATAGAAACAGAGGGGAATGGGTATTATAATCCTAAGGCTTCTGTTGGGCCCAGAAAGTTTCTTAGATCAATCTCACCCCATAGGTCATATGGTTCTTTGAAGTATCCCTGTTTAGCAGGCATGAACCCAGCACAGCATATCACCTCCACTAGTACTCAGGAAGTGCAGGAAAACAAGTCAGCAGCAATACCCCCGGTGGTTAGAGGCAGAGTTTCAAGCAGAGTCTGTTGCAATAATTCCAATGTTTAGAAATATTATTCCCTCAGAATAAAGCATGCACCTTGCTTATGCCTGTTTAAACTAACAAAAACAACAACAACAACACCTTTTATTTGCCATCCATCCAACATTTTTATACATTTTGGTCACCCCAGCTCCATCAAGTCATACCCCTTAGTGACAGACCCCTTTATCCAATCTGCATGCTTCCTGCTCCCAGTCATGTGTCCTGCCTGTCAATCATGTCACTAGTGTGGCAGGTGAGCTATTAACTGTCTCCTGTGGTGAGGAGACTGTAAGTCTATGGGAGTATGAAATTTACCTTGTGATAATTCGCTACTGGGTAACACTCATTTTGTACAATGGGTTACATTTTAATATGGGAAAAAGATTATAAAACTCTGGAAAAACGCTGCTTGTGCAAGTGTGAAAATAGTAGTAGTACCATCCTTAATACTTAGGACAGAGACAAGCAATGAATATATATCCATAAATAATGCCTCAATAAGACAGAATATGTATAATATAATGCAAAAAAGTCAAGAGGGTCGGTTAGTGTCAAGATCCTAGAACATACTAAGATAAAAATAAATGACAAACCAAATTACCAGCAATTACATATATTAAAGGGTGAAACCCCCAATACATACTAATCGTATATACATTCATAATACATAATGTATGCTTTTATGCTTGTAATCCTCATATGCAATAATTTACTAATCACAGGATTGCTAATGATGGGGAGAGCAGGTGTGCAAAGGGTCTCAAAAAATCAAACAAATGAAAAAAATTGTGATGATAATCACCTCAATGATAAGGTCAATTATATATAGAACAGGGCTGCTAAACAGACTAATAAAAATGCATATTTGGCATTTGCAGTATCATTAAACCCAGCGCTTGCAGTTTTAGTAAACAAATAAAGATGCATGTTTGTCTCTTAGGGCATCGTTTAAGCCCGATACTTGCATTTTGGTAGGAGCAAGCCTGCCAATGAGCATCAGACCTCTCATGGGGTAGACCCTGCACACCTGCTCCCTCTAGTCCCGACTGCACTGCATCAAGTGGACGATGGACGGGGCCATGTACCATCAAATCTTGGGTGAGAATCTCCTTCCCTCAACCAGGGCATTGAAAATGGGTCATGGATGGGTATTCCAGCATGACAATGACCCAAAACACGCAGCCAAGGCAACAAAGGAGTGGCTCAAAAAGAAGCACATTAAGGTCCTGGAGTGGCCTAGCCAGTCTCCAGACCTTAATCCCATAGAAAATCTGTTCAAGTTGCCAAACATCAGCCTAAAAACCTTAATGACTTGGAGAGGATCTGCAAAGACAAGTGGGACAAAATCCCTCCTGAGATGCGTGCAAACCTGGTGGCCAACTACAAGAAACGTCTGACCTCTGCGATTGCCAACAGGGGTTTTGCCACGAAGTACTAAGATGAAGGGGTCAAATATGTATTTCCCTCATTGACCTGCAAATCAATTTATAACTTTGTTGACATGCGTTTTTCTTGTTTCTTTGTTTTGTTATATCTGTCCAATATTGGCGCCTTTAAATAAAGGTTGCCCATTTTGTAGGCATTCAATAAAATGTATGCATATACCAATAGAACATAAAACGCAATGACATCACACGCTGCGTAACGTCACGTGACTGAAGTGACGCCCTTTTCAGGAAATGAAACGCAGAATTAACCAGGACTTAAATAGGCCTCTTTTTTTATCTTTTACTAGGCCTTGAGTAAGCCCAAATAGGGGCAAAATGGACCCTCAGGACTAGAGGGAGCTGGTATGCAGGGTCTACCCCATGTGAGGTCTGATGCTCACAGACAGGCTTGCCACTACCAAACCGCAAGTACTGGTCTTAAACGATGCCCTAAGAGACAAACATGCATCTTTATTTGTTTAATAAAAACTCAAGCATTGGGTTTAATGATATTACAAATTACAAATATGCATCTTTACTTGTCTCTTTAGCAGCCCTGTCCTTTTATATAATTGAACTTATCATTGAGGTGGATTATCATCATGATTTTTTTCATTTATTGGATCTTTTTGAGCCCCTTTGCACACCTGCTCTCGCCTCTCTTTATTTGAATTTTGTGCACTTTACTTTTTAACTACGGTAAGTACTATTCCCATCATTATTAATTGCATATGAGGATTACAAGCATAAAATCATACATGATATGTATATGCGATTAGTATGTAATTTATTTTTATCTTAGTATGTTCTAATATCTTGACACTAACCGACCCTCTTGACTATTTTGCATTATATTATACATATTCTGTCTTAATGAGGCATTATTTATGGATATATAGTCATTGGTTTTATCTGTCCTAAATATTAAGGATGGTACTACTACTATTTTTTAACTTGCACTTTTTCTAAAATTTTATAAGCTTTTTCCCATATTAAAATTGAACCCATTCTATGGGAGTATGGCCATTTGCCACATTGCTTCCTGCCTCTAGCTCTGTAAGAGGTAATTAGCCAATTAGCGTCATTTATCTTGCTCCTCTTGTCAGGAAAGCCACACAATATGGGTGCTAATGGAAATATCCCTTCTGGAGACATATATCCTCACACACAGGATGGCTGACAGCAAAACAAATGATATTGTAGGCAATATTAAACACCTCATGCCAACAGGGCAATACCAGTCCATGTTAATCCAGGCCCTCCCAATAGTCTAACAGTCTCCAAAAGTCCAGCGGGCCATCCTGAACATGACGCTGGGTAGGAGGGAAATGGAATCAGCAGGGGAAAAAAAAGAGGACAGAGCAAAATATTGAGTGGAGGGATCTAGAGAATGGGGCAGTGAAGCAAGGGGAGAGAGGTTAAGGTCAAGGGAAAAGGAGGCACAAACATATAAAACTAAGTGGTCAAGGATATTGTGGGCAAGAGAGGAGAAAGAAGGCATTGTAATTGTGGTAATATGTAAATAAATAACAAGGCCATTCAGAAGCAGGTACTTGAGTTATTAAACCTGTTTCCTGTCACAATTCTGTATGCAGCATAAAATATAATAATAGAATGAACCTTGTCATATTACTGTATGATAAAACAACATGAGCCAAAATGTATTGTGGCTATTTTTAAAGATAAGCAAAAGGTTCTCCCTTTTAAATCTTGTCTGTGTATTCTGGATAATAGAGAATGCATAAAGCCATGTGTACTCATGCTGTTACAAGTTTTAATACCTTTTAAAACTATTATGTGTCAATGGGAATGTGTATTTATTTTAAAAAACTAGGATTCATTTGTATTTAAAGTTTACATTTCTAGTTCAATAGCAATGCTTTAAGAAATGTCCTTCACATTCCTTTTAGAATAATATTTTATTAGTTTATTCATTGATAAGAACAAATTGATTGTACTCTTTCACCTAAGTTTCAAATGTCAGAAAAGACATTTGTTTTTTCCTTTGTAGTTGCGCATTTTACAAGGTATATACAATATTGGATTATGATAATAAATGCTCATGAAGTAAGCGTCTTTTGGTCTTTGAATAATTTGATAATTAGCTAAATGTTTTTAGAAATCAAAAATAGATAAGTCAAAAAGTAAATACAGCATTTAAATAACTAACTTGTTTATACAATTATTGTTTGATACAAAATTCTATTTCCTTATCTTGGCAATTTTTCTCATCCGCTCTTTCAAGAGGGTATCTCCTTGTAAACTAACGAGCCAATTAGTCCTATTGAAAACACTGGTTTTAGCCTCCTAATTCCACTGCACATATACAAAATTTCACTGCAATCAAAGGCTGCTCCCTTGAGCGAAAGTAGAACAGCAGAAAACAAAACAGTTTATTGCACTATAGCATGGATTCATATAAAAGGTAATAAATAAACGATTACATTTCTTTCACTTTTTAAATGCTGCATTGTAAAATGCAAAACATGCAAGTAATAAAGTGTCATGTTTATTAATTCTTAGAATTATTGGAACCATTATTTAGATTGTATGCAGGCAAATGTGCGCTAACGCATTTTAAAAATAGATCAATAAAAAATGCTTATCACCCAAACAAAAGGAAAAAACACTTGAGCAGATAGCAATCTAGCTCCAAATTGAATAAGTATTTCTTTAACACAAATTAATCAGCACTGGAATTTCCTGACCATAGAAGTTGCTAATTTGCTAGATAAGGTAAGTGTGTGTAATATATAGACCTCACTTAACACCCTGGGATCGGTGGGATGGGGAATCTGAATGTGGCCCTTTGTCTGGTTTCAAGTGGTATGTTTTGGCCAAGAACACTCACAACTTTCTACCTAGGAGCCAACATCTCTTGTTTATTATACCAATGTCTAAAGACAGCAATGAAAAACATTATGTTTAGTTGTCAAATAGCACTGCAATAGCAGTGGCCACTATAAGAGAGATTAAATTTTAAGAAGCAATTTATAGCATTCCACAAATTTTGTTTGAGCTTTGTTAAATAGTTGGCCTCATAATAATCCTGGGATTACAATATAAAATTAGTAGGCTGTCTTGATGTCTGGGCTAGCCGAGTGCAGCTGAAAATATGTACTTGTCATGAATCAGGAATGATTATTTGCAAATAGGATATAGATTCAGGCTTGAGAAGATCTGATTCAAATTCAGTTCATAGTGATATTATTACCAACTTTACAAAAGAGCATACCCAGTAATTAACATTCAAGGAGGAGATTTAAGCTACAAATAAAAATGATAGTGAAGAAAAGGCTCAAATACAATAACCATGAGAAACCCTTAGGATATGTAGATCTGCCCTAAAGAAGATCCAGAAGTTACCATTTTAGGTGGATTTACTTGATTAAATTATCCAGTGTTGACTCTTTCACTGACCTTAGGGGAGAGGTGTGTCAAGCGAAGTAATTTATACAAATTAATTTGTCTTGATCTGACCTTCAAAAACATGTTATAATCTAATTATCATGAATATATTCCTAAATATTTTATTTAGTAATCATTCTAGCATTTTACTCATGGCAGGTATACAGATCTATAACTCTTAAGCTGAGTTCTGTTGCTTTCTTATTTAATTTTACTGTAATATTAACAAGCCTGTTGTACTGAATTTGTGTAAATGTATCTTTAAACCTTGTCGTTGTGAGAGAGCTTGTGTACTTCAATGAAGATGTGAGCTATACCATGTAGGATCACCTAAAATGTACTGGTCATAGCAGAGAGGTCAGACTAATTGCAGCCCACTGGAGAAGGAAATGTCAGCCCACTCCAATATTCCTTATAAACCTATTGACAAGCACAAGCTGGTACATAACAATATGGCACCAGAAAAGGAGCCCCATCAAGTCAGAAGGTGCCTACCACATTACTGAGGAGGAGCAGAGGGCAAGTATGAGTAGCACTAGATCTAATGAAGTGGTGGGGCCAAAGCCAAAAGGACACCCAGCTGTTAATGAGGCCAAAGGGGAAAGGAAACTCCACTGCTGCAAAGAACAATTCAGCATAGGAACCTGGAATGTTGGAACTATGAACCAAGGCAAACTGACTTGGTCAAACATGAGATGACAAAGTTAAACATTGATATCCCGGGAATTAGTGAACTCAAATTGGATATTTTGCATCACACTACCACCAAATCTTCTACTGTGGTCAAGAATCCCGCCGAAGAAATGGAGTAGTCTTCATAGTCAAACAATGGGTGGCCAAAGCAATGCTCAGTTACAGCCCAATAAATTACAGAACAATTTAATTTCAAATTCAAGGCAAGCCATTTCACATCAAAATGATCCAAGTTTATGCTCCAACTATGGATGCTGAAGAGGCTGAAGTTCTATGAAGATATTCAACACCAAGAAAATATGTTAATCTCATCATATTAGATTGGAATGCTAAAGTAGGGAACCAAAAGATACCTAGAATAATTGGCAGGTTTGACCTTGAAGTACAAGATGAAGCAGGTCAGAGATTAGTAGAATTCAATCAAGATAATTATCTGGTCATAGCAAACACCCTTGTCCAACAGCCTCAAGGATGTCTCTACACTTGGACATCCCCAGATGTACAATATACTTTGTAGCCAAAGATGGAGGAGCTCTAAACAGTCAGCAAAAACAAGACCTGGAGCTCACTGCGGCTCAGATCATGAGCTTCTTAATGTAAAGTTCAGAATTAAACTGAAGAAAAGACGTAAAATCATAAAAGTAGATACAACATAAATAAAATCCCCTCTGAATATGCTGTTGAAGTAAAGAATAGATTTAAGGGACCATAAATGGAAGATACAATGCCTGAAGAACTATGGACTGAAGTTTGCAACATTATCCAGGAAACGGCATCAAAGAATATACTCAAAAGAAAGAAAACTAAGAAGGCAAACTGGCTGTCTGACAAGGCTTTGAAAGTAGTCTAGGAAAGAAGGAAAGCAAAAGGTAGTGGAGATAGGAAAAGATTTGTCCAACTGAATTCCAGAGGATAACAAGAAGAGGCAAGGAGACATTCTATAATGAGTGATGTAAAGATATAGAAGAAGTTAACAGAATGGGTAAATCAGAGATCTCTTCAAGAACATTGTGGATCTCAAGCCAAAGTGGGTGTGACAAAAGACAAATATGGTAGGGACTTATGAGAAACAAATCAGGTAAAGAAGAGGTGGCGAGAAAACACTGAAGATCTATACAGGAAGGCTCTTAACAGCAGTTATGACCTCAATAGTTTGTCCAATGAGCTGGAGTCTGACATCATGGAGAGTGGCCTTAGGATGCCTTGAGGCTGCAGGAGTTGATGGACTCCCAGCTGAACTATTCAGATTCTTACAAGATGATGCTGTGAAAGTGTTGCTTGCCTTATGCCAACAAATTTGTAAAACTCAGCAGTGGCCAATAGAAAATGGAAAAGATCAGTCTACATCCCAATCCCAAATAAGGCAGTGTCAAAGAGTGCTCCAATTATTGAACATTTGCACTCATTTTACATGCCAGCAATTTAATGTTTAAGATCCTACAAGCTCCAACAATATATGGACTGGAAACTACCAGATGTGCAAGGCGGGTTTGGACGAGGAAGAGGAACAAGAAATCAAATAACCAATGTCCACTAGATAATAGAGAAAACAAGAGAGTTGTAGAAAAAAAAAAAAAAAACATTTACTTCTGCTACATAGACTATTATAAACCCATTGACTGTGTGGGAGTACTAGATAATCTCATTTGACTCCTGAGGAATCTGTATATTTTAGTGGTGGGAAGTATAATTACTTTCTCATGGTGCGTAACACCTACTTCACATACATTCAATAGAGGATTGGAGAGAGCAAAACAAAAATAATAAAGTTTTATTCACATTTTTAGGAGACAACGTCGATTAAAAACTCTTTAAAACCAAGGGAAATAGGAAATAATTCCTTAAAAACATTTTAATATTGAATCCCTTCTTTTACACACTTTTGATAAGTGAAATATTAGTGTTTGGGGGATCAGTACATGATCTAATTTCCCCTTGTCTTATCTTATTAAGTGTTTAATTATGTTAGGTTTGGCTTTCAGACTCTTAGGAAATATATCTCTTTACTCAATATTAGAGATATTATATTTATATCCTGTTGTTCTGTCACTTTCAAACATTCAAGATGTTGTTGTATGATCCGAATGTCATTTAAATCACTATGTCACTTTTATTTATCCTGGTATATATTCCCATTTTTATAGTGACTTACTATTGTAGAATCATTGTGTATAATATAGAGTTTTCAGACTGGTTAGAGGGTCTTTTTAGCTGAATTCCCCATATTTTCATCCCTCTATTTTGTCTCAAACATTTCTTATGTGCTCCATTTCGGATGTCACATAAATATCAAATATTAGCATTAATTCCACATTTTAAGATGCGTTCGTTATCGCATATATACAGATATTCCTTCTCTGTAGTACCAGGCTCTCCCGTGTACTACAAATCAGGGCACAAGAAAGTGACTTTATGCTCCCAATTCACGGAGCTTAAGCTGGAAGCTCTGCCTGTTCACAGTGTGAGCGTCTGACGTCAGACGCAACCCTGACGCACGTTTCGTCACTTAGACGTGACTTTTTCAAAGGGAGGGGCGAGGACCTCAACGGAGCCTCCTATTTATAATGTATAAGTTGCTATGGTTACCCTTTAACTCTCACCAAGTGAGAAGGGTAAATATAGGCATAGAATGGCAAGCTTAATTTAAATCCTTTACATTATTTCGGATTAGTAAGTCCAAATTCATTCCCTTATTATAAAATGAAAACAGAGGAAGATGGAGTAGTTGTACTTTTTTTGGACATCTTGTATTTCACAGTTATTGCATTTTATTCTATGAGTATGTGTTGAAACACATGTATATCTACACAAAAGCATATATATGAGCACACATATATGCACATGTCTTCTATTTACAATAAACAGTATTAATAATCAGCATGATAATGAAGATATGGTTACACAGCCTAGATTCAATAATATATATTTAGTAGGTGGAATATATCTTTGAAAATTAATATGTGCAAGAGTTATAATATATTTAAATAACTACAATCTATAAGAGGATAAAAACCCTATAATGTGCTATAAAATGGTATTCATATCTATATACATCAATAGTGATTTTAAAAAAGGGGACTACTTAAAGTGCTAAAAGTGCTTTTAAACATTTATAACATAATTCTTATATAATCAAACACCATGAATTATAGTGCTTGGTATAATAGTGGTGAATAAACCTTATGTGTACTTTTATCATAAAATTAATTTTTTTTTAAATGAAAATCAATTCACTGTGTTCATATTTATATACAGAAATAAAGAAAACTTCTTTGATAAAGTAATAACAACACAAAAGTGCTCATTTTATATATAAATGGTGATTTTTAATTTCTGCTGTGTCAAATTATTAGTGATACTTTATGATGTTCTTAATGTTAATCTCTATCATGATTATCAATATAGATGCTCATAGTGCCTTTACGTGATAGTTTTCTAAGTCTATCCTTCCATATCTTGATTTTTCTATTTATTGAAGAGAAGTTTTAAAATCTATTTTAAGATAATCAATACTATATAGCCTTTTCTCTGCTGCTTTTATGAGTGGCTATAGATATATCCAGGATAATACTTGAATATATTTTATAAAGGGGCCAAATCTAACGTCATCATGTTTAGTATAATGCACACCTCTACAGAGATTAGAGAAATGCACTGAATGAGAATCCCTCATTCAGTCCTTTTGGTGTTTGTGCCTGTAACTCATAAATCCATTTTGATTCCTTTTTGAGTAGCATCAAATCTAGATCTCCCTTTCTTGGGCCCAGCTTGACTCCATCTATTGCACAAAATTTTAACACAGATGTGTCTTTTTTATGTTTTAATTTTACATGTCGTGCAATTGGTGTGTCATATTCATTTATGATTGAGCAGATATGTTCTCCCATTCTACGTCTCAGCTCCCTACTCGTTTTACCGACGTAGATCTTAGTACAAATACATTGCACTACATATATGACTCCCTTTGTTTTACAGTTATAGAAATCTTTTATAAGATATTTTTTATTTGTTATTGGGTGAATAAATTCCTTGCTTGGTTTTATGAAATTGCAGTATTTGCATCGTCCACATTTGTAACATCCTATTAGGGGCTTCAACCACATTTTTTCTTTTTGTTTGTCTTGTTGGAAGTGGCTATGTACTAGTAAATCCTTTAAATTGGGGCTCCGTCTGTATGTTATGGAACTATTTTGAGTAACTTTAGTTCTCAGATCTTCATCTGCAGTCAATAAATACCAGAACTTAGAGAAAATATCTTTAATTTGCTCTGAGTTATGTCCATACGTCAGTATACATCGTATTATCTCACTTTCCTCACTTGAGCTTGTTTCTTTTTGTATATTTGGACGTTCCTGATCTTTTGTTGTATTTAATAAATCTGTTCTTTTTATGTTCTTTGCATATTCATATGCTCTTTTTAGGCATTTATTCGGATACCCTCTATTTTTAAATCGTTTCCTTAGTTTATCAGCCTCAATTTTAAAGGAGATGTCGTCACTACAATTCCTACGGATACGTAGGTATTGGCCTTTGGGTATACCTTTTTTTTGGGGTCCATAGTGTTGGCTTGACCATTCTAATAGACTATTAGACGCTGTTTCTTTCCTATACGTTGTAGTGCTAATATTTCCCATTTCATCCTTTGTTATTTTCAGGTCCAAAAAGGCCAATTCAGTTTGATTTATTTCATACGTAAATTTTAGGCCTAGGGTGTTTTTATTAAGGGTGTCTATAAAGAGAGACAGTTGTCCTTTTGTGCCAGTCCAGAAGATGATAATGTCGTCTATGAACCGTCTCCACATTAATATGTTATCCGTGATGTTGTTCATAGATTCTTCAAAGACACATCTCTCTTCCCACCACCCTAGGAAAAGATTGGCATAGTTGGGGGCACATGACGTCCCCATTGCTGTGCCTCTAATCTGATGTATCCATTTGTCAGTAAAGATGAAATAGTTTTTGGTTAGTATGAATTCCAATAGAGTTAGTAGGAACTCATTAAATTGTTCTGCTTTTGTTCCTCTTGTTCTTAGGAAAAAACCCACTGCCTCAATACCCTGTATATGGGGTATGGAGCTATAGAGGGCTTCCACATCTATGCTAACAAGCCAGGTTCCAGCAGGTACTACAGTGTCTTCCAATTGTCTCAATATGTCTGTGGTATCTTTGATATATGAGGGAAGACCTGTGACCAGATTGCTAAAATGGTGATCAAGGAACTTACTGATGTTTTCAGATAGATTATTATTCCCGGATACAATCGGTCTACCCGGTATAGGGAGTATCTTTTTGTGCACTTTTGGGAGGGCATAGAATGTTGGAATAGTTGGATTCTTTGGTAACAGGAAATCATGTGTATTATTATTTATTAATCCTTCAATCAGAGCTTTATCCAGGATTAGTTTAAGTTCCTGTTTATAAGTACAGGTAGGGTCTCCCCTCAATACTTCATAAGTTGTTTTGTCTTTTAGGATCCTTTCACACATTTTCTTATAGTCATCATTGTTCATTATCACTATGTTCCCCCCTTTGTCTGCTGGTTTTATTTGTATATTCTTACAATCTTGGAGCTCCCTCAGAGCTCTATTTTCCTTCATACTCAAATTGTAAACTGATCTTTGTTCTTGTGTGTATAGTTTTTCAAGTTCTTTAGTTACCTGCTGTACAAACACACTTGATCTGACCTTCAAAAACATGTTATAATCTAATTATCATGAATATATTCCTAAATATTTTATTTAGTAATCATTCTAGCATTTTACTCATGGCAGGTATACAGATCTATAACTCTTAAGCTGAGTTCTGTTGCTTTCTTATTTAATTTTACTGTATTATTAACAAGCCTGTTGTACTGAATTTGTGTAAATGTATCTTTAAAACTTGTCGTTGTGAGAGAGCTTGTGTACTTCAATGAAGATGTGAGCTATACCATGTAGGATCACCTAAAATGTACTGGTCATAGCAGAGAGGTCAGACTAATTGCAGCCCACTGGAGAAGGAAATGTCAGCCCACTCCAATATTCCTTATAAACCTATTGACAAGCACAAGCTGGTACATAACAATATGGCACCAGAAAAGGAGCCCCATCAAGTCAGAAGGTGCCTACCACATTACTGAGGAGGAGCAGAGGGCAAGTATGAGTAGCACTAGATCTAATGAAGTGGTGGGGCCAAAGCCAAAAGGACACCCAGCTGTTAATGAGGCCAAAGGGGAAAGGAAACTCCACTGCTGCAAAGAACAATTCAGCATAGGAACCTGGAATGTTGGAACTATGAACCAAGGCAAACTGACTTGGTCAAACATGAGATGACAAAGTTAAACATTGATATCCCGGGAATTAGTGAACTCAAATTGGATATTTTGCATCACACTACCACCAAATCTTCTGCTGTGGTCAAGAATACCGCCGAAGAAATGGAGTAGTCTTCATAGTCAAACAATGGGTGGCCAAAGCAATGCTCAGTTACAGCCCAATAAATTACAGAACAATTTAATTTCAAATTCAAGGCAAGCCATTTCACATCAAAATGATCCAAGTTTATGCTCCAACTATGGATGCTGAAGAGGCTGAAGTTCTATGAAGATATTCAACACCAAGAAAATATGTTAATCTCATCATATTAGATTGGAATGCTAAAGTAGGGAACCAAAAGATACCTAGAATAATTGGCAGGTTTGACCTTGAAGTACAAGATGAAGCAGGTCAGAGATTAGTAGAATTCAATCAAGATAATTATCTGGTCATAGCAAACACCCTTGTCCAACAGCCTCAAGGATGTCTCTACACTTGGACATCCCCAGATGTACAATATACTTTGTAGCCAAAGATGGAGGAGCTCTAAACAGTCAGCAAAAACAAGACCTGGAGCTCACTGCGGCTCAGATCATGAGCTTCTTAATGTAAAGTTCAGAATTAAACTGAAGAAAAGACGTAAAATCATAAAAGTAGATACAACATAAATAAAATCCCCTCTGAATATGCTGTTGAAGTAAAGAATAGATTTAAGGGACCATAAATGGAAGATACAATGCCTGAAGAACTTTGGACTGAAGTTTGCAACATTATCCAGGAAACGGCATCAAAGAATATACTCAAAAGAAAGAAAACTAAGAAGGCAAACTGGCTGTCTGACAAGGCTTTGAAAGTAGTCTAGGAAAGAAGGAAAGCAAAAGGTAGTGGAGATAGGAAAAGATTTGTCCAACTGAATTCCAGAGGATAACAAGAAGAGGCAAGGAGACATTCTATAATGAGTGATGTAAAGATATAGAAGAAGTTAACAGAATGGGTAAATCAGAGATCTCTTCAAGAAAATTGTGGATCTCAAGCCAAAGTGGGTGTGACAAAAGACAAATATGGTAGGGACTTATGAGAAACAAATCAGGTAAAGAAGAGGTGGCGAGAAAACACTGAAGATCTATACAGGAAGGCTCTTAACAGCAGTTATGACCTCAATAGTTTGTCCAATGAGCTGGAGTCTGACATCATGGAGAGTGGCCTTAGGATGCCTTGAGGCTGCAGGAGTTGATGGACTCCCAGCTGAACTATTCAGATTCTTACAAGATGATGCTGTGAAAGTGTTGCTTGCCTTATGCCAACAAATTTGTAAAACTCAGCAGTGGCCAATAGAAAATGGAAAAGATCAGTCTACATCCCAATCCCAAATAAGGCAGTGTCAAAGAGTGCTCCAATTATTGAACATTTGCACTCATTTTACATGCCAGCAATTTAATGTTTAAGATCCTACAAGCTCCAACAATATATGGACTGGAAACTACCAGATGTGCAAGGCGGGTTTGGACGAGGAAGAGGAACAAGAAATCAAATAACCAATGTCCACTAGATAATAGAGAAAACAAGAGAGTTGTAGAAAAAAAAAAAAAAAACATTTACTTCTGCTACATAGATTATTATAAACCCATTGACTGTGTGGGAGTACTAGATAATCTCATTTGACTCCTGAGGAATCTGTATGTGGGCCAAGCAGCTAAGGTCAGAACCAAACATGGAACAACAGAATGGTTCAAGATCGGGAAATGTGTGCGACAAGATTGTATATTGTCTCATTATTCATAAAACTTTATTCAGAGTATATCATGTGTAAGATTGGGCTGGATGAATCCAAAGTTGAATCAATATTGCTCTTCTGCTACTCAGCGTTAAAAAGATGTAGATTGTGGCAAATAACAATCTCAGTTCCTGGCAAATAGATGGGGAAGAAGTGGAGCCAGAGAAATATTTTATATTCCTGGGATCCAGTATTTCTTTATATGGTGGTTTTAGCAATGAAATTAAAATATTATTGCTACTGGAGAGGAAAGCTATAGTAAGCTTGGACAAGCTAGTAAAAAGTAAATGTATTGCACTATCAACAAAGTTCCACTTAGTATTCCCAGTAGTAACTATCATAAAGATGACTTAGTATCACGACCCACTCTCTGGCTGGGGTCTGCTGACTTGATTTGGGTTACTCTGGACCTTGGAGTAGCTTTGAGTACAGGAACATCATGTCTCAGCCCTTGGTTTAGACTGAGCAATATTGACAGTAAGTCTGACGAATCTTACTGCAAGCATATGTCCCTGGGTAAATAATACATCTACACACCACGTCTTGATGAAAATTATGAACAACTTTATTTGGAAAACATCATCTTTTAAACAGGCATACAAAATCACCAGGAGGGCTATCTTTAGTCAGCCCCTAACTGCCTCTGGCCAATCAGGCAGGGAACCATGAGACTCCTCCCAGGTCCGCCCACTAGGTGCGGCTACCTAATTCAGTTGGTGTCTGGGTCTCAAGGGAGAAACATCTACCTGTCCTCTGGAATTTGCCCTGATTATCTGAGTGAGAATCCCTGTAGACCCCCTGGGGTTATGGTGCCTCAATGTCTGTATAGACCCCTTTGTTCTGGCCTTACTATTACTTCAAGTGTTTACTCTAAAGACCATATGGCCAACTCCTGACTGAGAGTTTATACAATGGGGGAGGGTTGACTAATTAAAACATAACTATCACTCCCCAATACAATATACAATATAACACTAACATATTATCCCCCATAACACAATATACAGATGGTGGCGATTGGTATATAACAGTCCAGTCCCAATATAGGCCACTGCTGCCAGTCTCAAGATGGCCCCAGCATAGTTCACGCCAAATCCAATATGGCCCCTGGGTGATTCATGACACTTAGGACTATATAATTGATGCATTTGAATTGTGCTGTTGGACAGCAAAAAGATCCAATAAATCAGTACTTCAGGAAATCAAGACAAACTGTTCACTGTAAGGTATGATCATCAGGCTGGAGTTTAAATATTTTGGCCGCCCATATCTAGAGAAGTCGGGATTCCCTGGAGAAGACTCTGTTGCTGGGAAATATTGAAGGCACATGAAGAAGGGGACGATAGAGGCGAAGATAGATAGATTAAGTCATGGAAGCAATGAACATGAGCTAGTTGGCATTCAGAGGGATAGTGCCTGACAGATATGCCTGTGGTCCATAGGGTCATGGAGAGTAGGACACAACTGCAAGACTAAACAACAACAACAATCTTTAAATATTTAGTTGCATTGAGTTGCTATGAGCAGCTTATACATCATAAATGTTGCAGCCCTTCACATTATTCACTATGTTCAGAAGCCCATCCAGACTGTGATTAGTACATATGAATGTTTCATGGACATATTAAAAGTGTATGTAAACACAGAGCACAATCAATATCATAGTATTCTTGCAGCTCTCCACCTGAATGCAGCTATCCAGCCTCATGACTTTAAGACTTTCAAAGTGCTATTTCAACCATTTAATAATTTGTTAATCACAAAATATAATTAATCTGTGTATTATTAAATTATAAATATTATATGCTGCATATTTTTTTCTGAATATAATCTGAAATATTTAGAACGATTCTATTAAAATAGAAATCCCTCACCTTATACCAGATACAATTCATGAATAAATATACTAGCAACTTTTTGGTCTACCTTGTGGTAAATAAGTAAAATGTAATTAAATTGTAAGCTGTACATGCACATTACTATATTCACCTTATTAGGAATGTGCACAATTACTCATACTCATACAAAATAAAAATGTGGTACAAGTGGGAGAAAATGTGTGGGAAAAGAGAACATCATTGCTCTTATTTGAGGACATCTAAGTTCTTATTTGAATCCTAGTCCTGAACTTTAGTCAACACCATGAATGGGTCTGCTACGATAAACTGTATTAGACAGCAATCTATAGCAGTGCATCTATCGTAATATTCCTTTCTGAGCTTCATTTCCTAGGAATTACTGCATGGTTGGCGCACCTTAGCTGTGTTGTGCTGGTTGATGATTTTTTGTGTATGCTGCAGTGGTTGGCTGTGCACATTTTCCTGTCAGGTAACTAATATATGTATAATTTGTTTCATTATCTTTTGTGTGGTGTGGTGTGGTGTGCCATGAATTGAGTATGAAACACTTATTACAATTATTAAGACCTAACCTATACAAGGCAATCACTAAAAGTCAAATAAAATTATGACTTTAAGTACATTGGAAACATTTGGTGACAAATCTTGTATGAATTAGACAAGCATAACCTTTTACATAGGAAATATGAACAGTCAAGTCAATCAGATAGGTATTGTTATAAGTATATTGCAATTGTAGCCACCACTACTGTCTTACTATAACCATTAATGAAAACCCTTATATAAAAACTGGTATTGAATTTCTCCAAATAATACAAATTTGTTCATCACAGAACTTAAGCACATTTTCCCAGTATATTTTCATATTATTGGTAAAAGAAAATGAAAGGATCAAATTATTATATCACACTAAACATTTCACAGTTGTATTCAAGGAAAAGGGCACATTCATACAATTATCAAAAAAACATGTGAATGCCATTTTCCATTGCAACATCATAATACCTTCCCTGGTATGTAAAGAACAGAATTACACTTCTTTTCCTATATTTCCTATTATATACTGTAGGTACACAGGTTTGCAGGTAAGGTTTAAATATTTCTATAATCCTTCCCATTTATCAGCTGTTTTGGTTGCTAATTTGTTAATAATTTCAGAACTTTATGTGTGTAAAGCACTTAAAAGTTCAATAATGTAAGGTAAGCATTGAGATACAGCCCTAATAATAAGGTATGCCTCGGGGAAGATTAAATAAGGGAGCAATTTTTCAATATGTGTAATTAAACTTTTTTTGTTTTTAATCTTCTCTGTGGAGTGCCTCATTATACTGACTGTACATTTATACCTACATTACAGTTTTGAACTTTTAAGTGCCTCACACACATAAAGCTTTGATATTATTAAAGCATTGGGAAATAGAACATTACCATTTTTAAAGAAGAAAGCAAAGTAAATGCAGAAGTAGGAAATTTGATGGGAATAAATTAGAACATTTACAATTTACTTATCAAATTTACAAATGTCTGTCATAATAAATGCAGAATCATTAATTCACTGTAGTCTCATATTTACAATAAAATAATTTTTGATGAGCTAAAATTAAAAGTGGGAAAAATGTTACAGAAAGTTTTTTTTAAAATACAGGTTTCAGTTTTATTAACTATTTTATACAGTTATCCTTGATGGTGGTAGGCCAAAGCAATTTTATACTGCTTGTTTGAACTGCTTTTTCAGGAAGTTGTGTCCTTGTAAACTAAACTAATAAGATTGTTACATGTGACTTGTACTTAGGATTGCTACATGTCAATTATAGCAGCTAAATACTTCTATGAGTCCCCTCACTGATGTCACCTGTCCTGACATTGCCACCTCACAGTACAACATAACTTTTACTTCCACCATTGCCCCATAACAACACGCAGATGCCCTCGCTCTCACCCCAACCATTGCACTCTATAGAAACACGATATATACAGGTGCTCCAGCAATGCTGAATGACTATGGAGGAAATCTTGCACTTTAGCAGACTTCCTCCACTACAAGTTTATGTTGTGATCCTACTGCTCTGCCCTCAACCTTGCCAAACAGCACTATTTTACATCATTAATATTTACTCTGTCCTCTAACCCCAAACTTTTGTTTGCCACATTCAACACTCTCCTTTGCCCACCACCACCCTTCCTTTCTGACAGCTTAAGACTTTGCCAGCCACTTTAAGCATAAAATACAAAACATTTGCAAATAACTCTCCACTGAACATGGATCACACACTCCTTCCTCTCAAATAACTGACAACACAGAGCCTTCACCCTTCCACTATCCCACAGCCATTATGCACTCCTTTGATCATGTAACAGAGGATGAAGTCTTCAGTCTACCATCAACTTCTTCCCTTACTACATGTCCTCCCAATCCTATTCCATCACAACTAATCCCTCCGCTCTCTACCACACTTATCCCTGCTCTCACACATCTCTTCAACCTTTCCTTAAACGCTGGCACATTTCTATAATCACACCCATTCTTAAAAAAAACTCTCATTTGACACTGATTCTGCAACTAACTTCCTCTGACTTCCAAATTGCTTGAGCGGCTCATCTATAATCACCTTACCCAATTTATTTCCTCCTATTCCCTTCTTGACACCGTCCAAACCGGCCCCAAAACTCCACTGAGACAGCTCTCACAAAAGTCACTAATGACTTTCTCACCGCCAAGTCAAAGGGTCACTTTTCTATTGTACTTCTTCTGGAATTCTCTGCTGGTTTTGATACAGTTGACCACCTTCTACTAATCCAAATACCCTGCTCCCTTGGAATTGGAGATACTGCTCTCTCATGATTTACATCACACCTATAAAATCGAACATCTAGTGTCTCCTTCTCTGGCACCTCTTCTACTACTCACCCACTGTCTATTAGTGTACCCCTAGGTTCAGTCCTAGGCCCCCTCCTATTCTCCATCTATACATCCTCACTTGGTACCCTAATAAAATCTTTTGGATTTCAGTATCATCTCTATGTAGATGACACTCAAATCTACCTCTTAACACCTGAGCTATTCCAATTTCATATAGCACGTGTTTCCAACTGCCTCTCAAGCATATCCTCTAGGATGTCTGCCCACCATCTCAAATTCAACACATCTAAGACCAAACTCCTTATCTTCCCACCATCTACTACAGCGTCAATTCCTCATATCTCTCTGTCAACAATGCCATCATGCTTCCCTCCTCCCAAGCCCTTGGTCTTGGGGTTCTATTGGGGTTCTGGCTGGCGTACCCACCACCTGTCTATCCCCACTTCAGTTCATAATGAATACCTCCACTAGACTCATCTACCATACTAAACGCTCAGTGTCTGTTGCACCTCTCTGTCAGTCAATCCACTGGCTTCCCATAGCCTCCAGAATAACATTTTAAATCATGACCCTAACTTAAAAACCCTCAACAGCAGTGCGTCCCCTTATCTCTCTGCTCTTATATCCAAATATCCCCCCCACCTGCCCTCTTCGCTCTGATAATGACCTTCTTCTTTCCTCCTCTCTTATCAACTCAACTATCAAATTAATAACTAATCTGCATATTGCAGATCAGAGGAGATCTTAAAAGGTTGAACTTGATGGGCTAAAAGTCTTTTTTCAACCTCAATTACTATGTAACTATGTAACTCCTCTCAATTCTGCCTTTAGGACTTATCTTGTGCTGCCCCTATTCTTTGGAACTCCTTGCCTCACTCCACTAGACTGTCCTCCTGCCACAAATCCTTCAAAACCTCACTAAAAATACATCTGTTTAAAGAAGCCTATCATCTGTCACCTTAACACGCACAACACTTCTCTCACCCTACTGTACCACACCCAAAACCTTTAGATTGTAAGTCTGCGAGTTTTCAGTCTTGCAAGGTGCTTTGGGAAAGCACTATGGACACTGGATTCTTAGCTCAAAGACAGGACCCTCCATGTTTTATAATGTGTTAATAATGTGTTCCTTTGAGCATAACCCATGTATAGAGCTACAGAATATTTTAGCGCATTACTAATAAATGATAATAATAATAATAATATTAATAATGGAATTTAGGAATATTTGACCAACAGAAGCAGATCAGCATAAACAAAAATGTTGACTCTCACTCCCGAATAAATGCATATAATATCACTATAATAGTTTCTAGTGTGGGTAACGTTTGCGATGTTGGGTATGCTGTTGCGGCCTATAGGACCGCAACTGTGAGCCTCACGAAGCAAGGTGTTAAAAGCGAGGCCCCCTGCCACCTGCCACCAGCCACCAGCTCCCCCTGCCCTAGGCACTGCGATACCCGTTGGATTGCTCCTCTGCCCCAGGTCCCCTGCCACCAGCTCCCCCTGCCCCAGGCACTGTGAGGCCCATCGCACAGCTCCCCCCACCCCAGGCCCCTTGCCACCAACTCCCCCTGCCCCAGACACTGCGAGCAAGGCCCGCAAGGCTCCCCCTCTGCTCCAGGACCCAGCTCCCCCTGCCCCAGACAGGCTCACAGGCCCTGCAAGGCCTGCACGGCTCCCCCTGCCACGTACCTTGTTGGTGCCTGCCCGAGCTTGCCCGTTGTACCTGGTTCTGAGCCTGCCAGCAGCGACACATTTACCTTCCTTGGCTTCATCTCTGCGTCTCCCGTCCTCCGGCCAGAACTACTTTCCTGGATCAATTCGCTCATTAGTCTGCTCAAGTAGTTCCAACCGGAGGATGGGAGCTGCTGAGGCAAAGCCAGGGAAGGTGACGAAGAAAGAAGACAGGAAAGTGAGAAAGAAGGAAGATGCAAGGGGGACAGAAGACACAAGGTAGGGAAAGAAGGAAGGGGGAAGGAAACACAAGGGAGGGAGAGGAGGGGGAAACGAGACACGAGAGAGAGGAGGGAGGAAAGGAGACACAAAAGAGGGAGAGGAGGAGAAATGAAGACACAAGGGAGGGAAAAGGGGGGAAAGAGACACTGGGCAGGGAGGAGGGGGAAAGAGACACATGGGAGGCAGAGGGGGAGAGACTCAAGGGAGGGAGAGGAGGGGAAGAGACACAGGGGAGGGAGGAGGGGGGAAGAGACACAGGGGAGGGAGCAGGGTGGAAGTAGACACAAGAGAGGGACAGGGGGGGAACGGAGACACAAGGGAGGGAAAGAAGGGAAAGAGACACAGGGCAGGGAAGAGGGGGGAAGAGACACATGCGAGGGAGAGTGGGAGAGACACAAGGGAGGGAGAGGAGAGGAATGAGACACATGGGAGGGAGAGGGGGAGAGGCACAGTGGAGGGAGAGGGGGAAGAAACACAGGGGAGGGAGAGGAGGGGGAAATGAGACACAAGGGATGGAGAGGAGGGAGAAATGAGACACAGGGGAGGGAGAGGAGGGGGAAAAGGAGACACAAGGGAGGGAGAGGAAGGGGGAAAAGGAGGCACAAGGGAGGAAGAGGAGAGGGAAAATGAGACACAAGGGAGGGAGAGGAGGGGGAAATGGAGACACAACGGAGGGAGAGGAGAGGGAAACAGAGACACAAGGGAGGGAGAGGAGGGGGGAAAGGAGACACAAGCGAGGGAGAGGAGGGGGGAAATTAAACACAAGAGAGGAAGTAGACAGGGGAGAGACTCGCAATGAGTGCCGAAGGTGCTCACATTGGGCGGCAAAAAGCATTACAATTTTATTTCAGTAATTTTTTTTTTTTATTTATATACATTTTATTTTCAGGTTTTTATAAGGTTATAAACAATAAAATCTAAACATCCAAATAAGAAGAAGAAGAGAAAAAAACAAACAAACACGGAAACCACAAGACAATTTAGTTGAATTAAGTTAAGTCATTTGAAATAAAAAATTTCGTAATATCAAAACATATTGGTATTTAGTCTTTTTCCCTTTATAAAGGTAATGGTAAGTGGGCGAGAGGAGTCAAAGGATTTATGGAACAGTTCCCTTCTTTCTTTCTTTTCTTTGTTCACCTTTATCCCCTTTCTCTTCCATCCCTTCCATTCTTCACTTTATTTTAAACATTATTGCTATAAAGCAAATTGCTATGTCTTCCAGAGAGACCATTTTAAAATTATTAGTTTTGATGAACGGTCTGATAGTGTTAAGAAATCCAGTTCTATTTGTTTATTTCTGTCTACAATGGTCACGAGTTTAGTCCATGTTGGTTAAGATTGTTTTTCCATCCTCTATAAGCCACTTAGCCACCATTAAAATATTTATAATCACATTACTCTGTTTATAGTTAATTTTACTTGGAAAAATATGAAATAATATGATCTCAGGAGTTAATTCCAATTGAAATGTAATCATTTTTGATATTTGTATTAAACATAATGACCAACATTTTTTAATGTCAGCACAGTTTCACCACATATGTTCTTGAGTTCCTATTTGTTTTTTGCATCTCCAACAATAACCTTGATTTTTTTGTGGGGCTTTTTATTTATTTAATTGGGGTCATGTACCAACGCTGCACTAGTTTAAAATATATTTCTCTTAAGGATGAGTTCATTATACTTTTTTCTGTTATTAAGAATGCTTTATACCATGTTGTCCTGAAGTTTTCTTCCCATTTTTGCATCCTTTCAGTTTTTTCTATTTCTAATCGAGATTTTATAATTTTATGATATCTATATATTGTACATTTCTTCTTAGTGTCATTTTAAAGTTTTTTCAAATTGTGTCAATTCTCTATTTACCAATATTTCATAATCTGTGTTTATTATTGATGTTTAAAAAATGTAATAGAATAACCATTTAGTGGATGGTATTTGGTATTCATTAGATATTAGTTCAAAAGATTTCAATTTTTGTCACTGAAATAAATCACTTAGGGCCTCATTCTATTAACGGTCGTAAAATGGCCGCAAAGCTGCCATTCCTTGCGGCCATCTTACGGCCCCGTGTAGAGCTACTGCTACTCTGCTATTCAAATGGATGGCGCCGCAAGGATATACACTTTACGGCCGGCCGCACATCATGCAAACGGCCGAAAGCGTTTTTCCCGCGCCCGTAAATCTTGTTTTCCGGCCGCAAAGTCAGAAAACTGTAAATGCAGATGTAAATTGAAGATGAAGATGGCACTGTAAAGCTCTGTAAATGCTAGGCATCATAATGAGGGACATGAGGATTAATAGCAACACCCTCTCAAGCTTGCACATCGCCCAAATCCGATATATAATTTACGGTTTATTTTCCGTCCCGTAGTCCCGCGGGCTCGTCCTTGTTAAAACCCGTACGGGTTCGGAGGTTGAGGGCCGAAAACAAAGCATTGTAGAAGCCAATATATATTCAATCCAGTACTGCAAAGCACTGTAAATGATGGGGAACATAATGGGGGGGGCATGAGGATTAATAGCAAAGCATTCTCAAGCTTGCACATCGCCAAATTGTACTTTGATTTTAAATTCCATCGAAGTCCCACGGACTTCAATGATCAAGCCCATAGCTCTTTTATTCAAGCCCGTAGCTCGTTATTCAAACCTGTGCAGGGTTGCATGATAGATAAAACACGAAGATTGAACATGAAGTAAAATATCTTTATTTGCGGATTTGAGAGTAGGGGAATGTTGAGCTATTAATTCTAAAACCAAACATCACTTTCACTTTTAATTAAAGTACAGGATGGCTTTTCTATGCTACGACTTGTAAGTAAGCCCATTACGACCTGTGGGTCTATTTTACCCATTTACGGACTTGACGGAGGCTAATCTTGCAGCCTTTGCGGGTCTGAGGTGCTCCAAGCCCTTGGGATTTTGTCCACGGACATTTTACATGAATTAAAATAAAAATGATTTTCAGATTTGAGTGTAGGGGAATGTTGTGCTATGAATGCTATCCCAAAATATATTTTCACTATAGAAGAAGAGAATAGTTTATAATATATGTTTGGAAATCCGTCAGGGCCCGGGGATTTTCCAATTTTCAAAGATATTATAGGGATTTCATCTTCTGTAATATCTCTTTCCAATTCTTTTAATTGTGTTTCTGATATCTTCAGTAGTGTTTTAAAATATTCTTCAATTTGTTTAATTGTAGGCTTCTGAAAATCTTCTGTTTGTTCAAGATTATATAAGGTCTTATAAAAGTGAAAAAAAGATTTCCCTATATCTATTGGGTTTCTATGAATTACACGCTTATTGTCATGTATCATATAGATGCAATTAATTTTCCCGGTTTATTACCTAAATGATAGTATTTTAACTGGTATAACCAGATTAAATTATAATATTTTTCCTGTTAAATCTTCTTAATTGCTGTTTGAATTTTAGATATTTCTAGAGTTGTAATAGTTGTTGGTAACAATTTATTTTTTAGTAGTAATTGTGTAAGTTTGATGAACAAATCTTATTCCAAAATATATATTGTAAGTTGATATTTTTAACTAACTCATTTTCTATAAATAAAAATGTAGGTTTATTTTCTTTTATTGTAAATTTTAAAAGGTGAACCAGATTAATAGCATTTGAGTACTGTATAATATTCATGGCAGCTAGGCCTCCTTTGGGGAAGGTTCTCAAAGCAATTTCTTGTTTGATACGTGGTCTTTTATCTCTATATATGAAATTATCCAATATTTTTTTTTATTGTTTTAAGTTTTTGATTGAGATCTTAAATGGAAGACTTCTTAAAATATAAGTTATTTTGGGGAGAATATTAATTTTGATTAATGCTATTCTTCTCAAACAGGATAAATCCAGAGATTTCCAACTCATTAAAGTAAATGAAATTTGAAAAAATAGCCTATCCATATTATTTTGAACCATATTATTTAGGTTTTGGCTAAATATTATACCTAAGTATGTTATTTGATTGTTTCCCCAATTATAAGGGAATCTTTCTTTTAATACAAATTTATCTTTATCAGATGTATTAGAATATAATACTTCCATGTTTTTAATATTTACTTTATAATAGGATAAGTCACTGTACTCTTCAATAAGCTGATGTAGGCTAATTATTGAGTTCCGTGGATCAGTAACTGTAACCAATAAATCATCAGCAAAAATGGTAACTTTATTTGTAATAGAGCCAGTAACTATACCTTTTATTTGTTTACAGCTTCTGATCATTTGAAATAAAGGTTCAATAATTAAAGCAAATATAAGTGGTGACATAGGGCAGCCATGTCGAGTTCCATTTCTTAAATCAAACGATTGAGTTTTAAAGTTTACTCCTGTTATATATGCATTTACTTCTGTATAGAGCGCTCTAATCGCATATGATCCAAAAGATCCCAAACCATATTTATACAACACTAAATGTATAAAATCTCAATTCACTCTATCAAATGCTTTTTCAGCATCAAATGATAGAGCTACTAATGGTATTTTTCTCTTATATACAAAGTCAATGATATTTAAAAGTTTCCGGGTATTATCCGTTGATTCTCTAAACTTAATAAAAACCTGTTTGATCTTTATTAATTAAGTTGTTTAAAATGGATTTAGACGAGCAGCCAATATGCTAGAATATATCTTTATGTCAGTGTTAATAAGTGATATTGGACGATAATTACAACATTTTGAGATATCTTTATCAGTTTTTGGTATAACAGTTATTGCTGCCTCTAATGTTTCTGACAGTGCTTTTCCATTTGTTTTAATTTTATTATACATTTTTTGTAAGTGTTTCACTATAGAAGAAGAGAATAGTTTATAATATATGTTTGGAAATCCGTCAGGGCCCGGGGATTTCCCAATTTTCAAAGATATTATATGGATTTCATCTTCTGTAATATCTCTTTCCAATTCTATTAATTGTGTTTCTGATATCTTCGGTAGTGTTTTAAAATATTCTTCAATTTGTTTAATTGTAGGCTTCTGAAAATCTTCTGTTTGTTCAAGATTTTATAAGGTCTTATAAAAGTGAAAAAAAAGATTTCCCTATATCTATTGGGTTTCTATGAATTACACGCTTATTGTCATGTATCATATGGATGCAATTAATTTTCCCGGTTTATTACCTAAATGATAGTATTTTACCTGGTATAACCAGATTAAACTATAATATTTTTCCTGTTGAATCTTCTTAATTGCTGTTTGAATTTTAGATATTTCTAGAGTTGTAATAGTTGTTGGTAACAATTTATTTTTTTGTTGTAATTGTGTAAGTTTGATGAACAAATCTCTATTCCAAGTCTTTTTGTGTTTTGTTCTATGTTTGGACCACGAACAAAGAATACCTCTCACGTATGCCTTGTGCGTGTTCCAAAGCAATGATTGCAATGTTATGGAGTTTTCATTGATTTCAAAAAAGGTTTCTATTTCCATTTTTTTTCCCTATCTTTCAATGATTTAAAAGGAGTTGAATCAATATTACGTGATTTGCTATATTGTATTCTAGACCCAGCTTATTTTAAATGTTTTTCTTTTTTTTTTTTCTTTTTTTTCTTTTTTTTTTTTCTTTATATAAAAAAATGAGATTTCCATAGCTAGTAAAACAAAAACCATCTATTCCCTTACTTTTCTTTTACTTTTACTTTCAATTATTTCTAACTTATTTGTAAGTGTTTCTTCTTATGTAGCTATTTTCCTGTAAGTGATTTAAATGTGAATTGTGAATTTCTTTCTTGAAATTATTATCTTAACTTTTCCCTATTACAGCTTACTTAAAAAAAATGTAATTCCATAAGTGTTTCAATATTTTGATTATTAATCATTTAATTTATTTAAAGTGATCCAATGTGATTTATTATTACATAGTATTAAGTGTATATATATATATATATATATATATATATATATATATATATATATATATATATATATATATATATATATAAATATATATATACAATTTCTTTTCCTCTTTTCCTCCCCTTTCCCTCTTCTTATTTTTCTCTTTTTTTCCCCTTTATTTATTTTTTTATTTTTTTTTTTATTTATTTTATTGGTTTCAGTATCTTCAATTTATCACCACTCCATTTACCAATTTATAATAAACAAGTCAGTTTCAGCACTCAACCAAAATCATTAATAATTAGCTTGTAATCTATTAATATATAGACCTCTCAGTTTATTTTACAATTTGCCATGGATGTCTTTTTTTAATTGATTCTAAATTCGATTGTGAGGTTGTTTCATAAGGAATTGACCATTCATCTAAAAGTTTCTCTCCTTCTTTTAATGATGTAACCATAAATCTTTGGTTGTTGTTAATAATCAATAGTTTAGCAGGATAGTTCCACCTATACATTATATTTTTGTTTCTCAGTATTTTAGTTATTTGTCTAAGTTCTTTTCTTTTAGTCAGAATCTCAGTGGGAAGGTCCGCAAAAATCATCAAATTTTCGTAGGGGTTATCGAATAGTCTCTTTTCCCTTGATGCCTTCAAAATTGCCTCCTTATAAGAGGCATGTTGAAGCCTTACTATTATGTCTCTTGGAGTTTCTTTAGGAATATATCCTGGGATGGGAATTCTATATAGTTTTTTATTTTCCTCTGAGTTTACTAGTGTATTCAAAAAGTTAGTAATGTAAACATTTAAGTCTTTCATCAAAAATTTTATCAGAAACGCCTCGAATTCTCAAGTTGTTTCGTCTAGTATAGCTCTCAAGAATATTGTATTTATTTTTTATTAATTTAACTTCATCCTCTAATTTTGTAACCCTGGTTACCATTGTTTGATTGTCCAACCATAATTCCTCATATTTGTTCTCTAAATCATCAATTACATTTTTCATAGAGTTAATGTATTTTGTGTTATTCTTAATCCCTTGTGACAATTCTTCTCTTAAAGAAATTTGCAATTCTAAGAGTAATTTTTTCATATTATCCACCATTAATTCTTGCTCTTTTAAGATTACTGTATCAGGTGGTTTCAGCAATGAAGTTTCAGTAGATTTCATATGTATTGGAGAAAGTTCTAATTGTGAGGAATTAGTTAGTTGGGATGTTTCTATCATGGTCTTTCTCTCTTGGGGACAAGAATGAAGTCATACTTTTCGTATCAAGTTTTTTCCCCTTATCTTTAGATTTACTTTTTAAATTATTCTTCATTGTAGATTGTTTATTTTCTTTTGAGCTCATTTTACACCTGATCCAAACTTCCTCTTTTTTTTTTTTTTTTTCCTTCCCTTCTCTTCCTTCCTTTCCTTTTCTCTTTTCTTTTTCTTTCTATAAATATTCTTAATTTTAATTTGAAAACAAGATATTTGTTCTCTATATTAAAGTATGGGTTGATCAAACAAAAATTCCCTGATATTACATGATAGATGTTTCAATTCAATTCTTGATCAAGAATAATACTGTTTCATTAATTAATATTCAATGCACAGTAGGCATCCCTATATATCCCCTAAGTTTGATTGAGATCACAATTCAAGTTCTCTGCATTATCATACTGCAAGTAAAACTAACCTCTATAATCTCGATATCTTACATTAACAATATTTTATATCTAAGATATTTAAGATAGAGATTTTAAGAGGATTATAAACATAGAATTTTCCAGTTTGTCTAAATACAACCAATTCTATCAAATAATTCACCCCCCCCAAAAAAAAAGATTATACTCAACAGACATTGATCTCAACCGATTATATCACTCTAGAACAAACTATAAGGTACACATGAACAGAGTCTTTCATATATACTGTATATAGGTGTCTAATAGATTGGATCAAGATTATAGATATAGAATAACTGTAACATGCTCTACAATGCAAAGAGTCAAGTTCTTTGATGTACGTACAAAATATCGTTATTGCAATATTATAATGGCAGCTCACAAACTGTTACAAAAAGACTTGGTCTCTGATTTTAAGCATATAAAGAGTCTTGTATGCTTTAAGTTGCCTGTTCAATCGAGGCTGGAAAAGATCATGTCATGCAAATTAATAATATATAGAGGACCAAATCTTGATCTCTGTACTGTGTATTCCTGTATCAGGGTTATACAGACTTATAGGTAAGACAATACCTCAGGAAGAACTGCTCAGTGAGCAGTAAATATAGGTGATATGCTAAATTAAATGAGTTCACTTGTCTTTGGTGTATTAGGTAACGTTCAGGTTAATTTTAAGTCTGTTACGATATTATTAGTAACTGTTAATGCACAATGTGCTTAATTGGATACTCAGATTTTCGGATCTTCTGGTATCAAACTCAATTTAGATGAAATGAAAGTTAATTTTGGATTTGTTGCAGTACTATAGCTGCTAATGCACAGTGTGCCTCTTTGAGTAGTGGGCTCCAAAAGTCTTCTGGTATCAGAATCAATTTGCTGTTGTCTCAGTCAACCCAGGTAGCAAATTAAGTATAGCATTCTGCAGTATATGCTATGTTCCCAGGTCCTACCGTCTATATTATAAGATAAATTAAAGTCACAGACCTCATCAATGAAGGTTAATCCCACTATGTGGAACTGGTGTGCTGGCTACTCATAGTTCCTGTTCTGGAACCTGTAAACGCTGGCGTTCACCGGCGCTGCATGTCTCCAGTAACACAGGCGCTGCTTGTTTCACAGGTGCTGCTTGTCTCCAGCAACAAAAATGCACTGCTTGTCTCCAGCAACAAAGACCTCAACCGCCCCCACCAATAGGCTCCACACTACATCCGGAGCAGGTCCGATAGACCAATCAAGAAGTGCTCCTGTCTCGGGCAGGCGGGTACTACAGCCGTCCTCCAGATACCCTTTCCGACAAGCTAGCACACCAAACATCTCAGAGTCAGTGACCTGAAGGCCCGTAGTACCACATCAGTGAGTAGAGATTTATGAGGCATTCAAAGTGGGTAGAAGTAAGCTCACCACATGAGATTCTGTCCAGGGGTCCCCTTACTGTTGGTGTTGCGTGCCATATCATACACAGCTCTTTAAGTGCCTGGTGTAGAGTACCCACGTCTTCTTTCCCCACACCTCACTTCTCAGGAAATGATCTTGACACACCTCAGGGAAGAATTGTTTCATTCGTGTTTCTGTGGACACTAAGCTGTCATCTCAAAGGCACCAGCGTGGTATACACACTGCAAATCTCATATCCATAGAGCAACATTCACTGCATGACCCCTCGGACTCTCTGGGTCAGTCGACGATCAGCAGGTTTGGCGCCAAACTACTGGCTCCTCCTCATCCTCGGCATGGGGGACCGTAATTTTTGACCTGCAAGTAGCTAGTATAGTATAATTTTTTTGCTTTGGTGTGAGTTGCATGAAGCTAGAAGATGTGAACATGCAGTGATTCTGGAACAACATGTGTGCCATTTTGAATGACATGTATTATAAGTTTAGAGAAAGGCATTTTCTTCAGAAAGCTAACGTCTATATTTATGTTGCATGTTTTCAGGCTATTGTTGTTGGTTTTGCCAGTTTAATTTGCTTACTGCAAGTTTGTACATTTGACTTATTATTATTTTCAAATAAAGGGACATGGAATTCTATTATTTTTTTTTTCATATATTTAAAAAATCATGTTACCAAAGTTAGGGTTTGCGAGAAAAAATTGAAGTAAAACTTCATTCAAACCAGAGAGCATTTGCAAGTGGATTCTTTGGTGGTCCAGTGGCTAGGATTCTGTGCTTTCACTGCTGCAACCTGGGTTCAATTCCAGTCTGGGAACCAAGAGATCACACCACCATGAAGCAAAGACGGGTTGGGCCTGGTCAGTACTTAGATGGGAGACCACCAAGGAATACAAGAAGCTGTATGCTGTGGCCAACTGGAGAAGGGACTGGCAACCCACTCCAGTATCTCTGCCATGAATACTAGGTGGATCAGCATGGTGTGTTATGGTCCATGAGGTCACGGAGAGTTTGACTCGCCTGAACAACGAACACACAGATTTCATACAGACATGCCACCCAGGTCAGTTAAATATTATAATTAGTTGTTTTCTTCTTTGAAAGCTTCACTTGAAAAAAGAAAAACAGCATTACATTATCAAATACCCTTTTTTAGATGCAACAACGAAAACATGCTTTCAATGTCCGTCGTTTTAAAATGTTGCAATGTATTTTCTTAAAAGCAGTGGGAACCACAAACTTCTAAATTTTCTCAAAACCTTGGCAAAACTTTAAAGGTTTCCTTTAATATGATCACGCTGCAACACATTCCAATATTTTTTGACTATCCATTTAATTTGGAAAGATGCCTTACTAAGCTGTGTAATAAATGATACTCTGGGTTGATTTCCCTGTTGACTCATCTGAAATTGGAATATACGATTGTCTTAGATTTTGGTCTGACATTAATTTTATAAAGATGACAAAATAAGCTCAGAAGGGCTTTACTGCAATAAAACTATCTTCTAAAAATATTAGATGGGTCGTCAAAAGCTGGAATGATTGATTGATTTTGTCTAGTTCATTTAAACTCTTGGTTATTTATGTTCTGAAGACATTACGGTTAGTGATAACAACAATAATGTCTTTGTTAACTGATCTTAATTATATTTTTCATATAAAAAGAGATTATTTTACATAGAAGGTGATTAAGTATTTTTAAAAAGTGTAATAGGTATATTAAAACATAGAACACAAATCTATTGTGGGAGCTTTTTCCCCTGTACCTTAGACAGCTATTCAAAGCTCCACACCAGTAATTTTGCTAAGCACAGCCACATCTCATAAACCCAAGACTTGCAGTAAGTTACAAGGCTCAGGTTTTGCCGGAAAGGACCCACTGCATTTACAGAATTAACCCCATACCATGGGGGTCTCTATAAACCCCCATGTAACCTAATTTGACCCCTACCTACCAGACCCTGAAGGTATACTAATTAACCCGTAAGATAATATGGGGGTTTAACTAGACCTCGATGGCATGCTAATTAACCCCTATCAACCATGGGGGTTTATACAGATGCCCATGGTATACTAATTACCCCCTACATTTTAGTTGCCATGGTGGTCTCAATGGACCCCCGTTGTTATGTAGATGGGGTTGATCGGGGTAGCGGGATAGTGTTTGAGCAGGGAGGAGGCGATTAATTGAGTGAGCGGAGAGGGGAAAATATTGTGAGAAATCTAGAGCACTCACAAAGGCATTTCGATGAAAATCAGTGGGAAAATTTGCCATATTTAGCATCTTTGGCTTGCCGTAATAATCACAGGTAATTCTCACGCAATGATTCTGCGATCGGTGAAAAGAATAGTTAGGGAGATTTACTTTGAACTTAAACACTGTGTAATTTGCGATATAGAGAAATTGAATAAGTCTCATAGACTTTATGTTGCCGAAGACCAGGTCATGTAATACATTATTTGAAAGTATGTACACTACCCCTCTCAATTTACTTTCCAGTTACATTCTTGGCTGCAGATGCCTCCAATCAAAGACTGCACCAGATGATGCATGGGAATTAATGATGTGAAGTGTGTGTCTCTATTAGAGTATGCATACTCCTCATTAGACTGCTGACCAGGTCTTCTTCCAGGTAAACATATTTTATATTTTATACACTCTAATTCCTTTGTACTAATTGAATGTTCTTCTTGCTAATAGGACAGGTTTCCTAGTGGAATTAGTATTTTCTTAGGGTACATTTATCTTTTCACAATAACAATAAATATTCTTTTTGATGGTATCTGATTTGTATGTAAAATGTAGACTCATATTGTTTAAATTCATATAGTTAACAAAAGTCCAAACAGAATCAACCTTTCACTGCTAAATAATAACTAGATCATCTATGAATACAAAATAATCCCAGCACTGAAAATGAAATCCTTGAAACCAAATTAGTGACGTTTTTTACAAACTAAATGGCAATGTCTAATACAATTATATAATGCTGAAACATGAGCTGGTGTCCAAAGAATTGGTAACGTGAAAAAATAATTTGATTGGCTAACAGATGGACTGTACTGTTTCCAAAATAAAGGACTCCTTTATTAAGCAAATACATAAGGAGAGAAGAACATAATCAATTGCAGTGTGCCAAATACCATGTATTAAAACTAAATTGCATTACAGAATATACACGATTAGACTAAAGTTGTTTTGGCTTGGAGATCTTGAATCCAAATTGGCATAATTTTTCAACATTTTAATTTATAACCAATTTAAAGGGCCACTACAGTTCTATAGTAGTAAAAGAATAATGGACAAAATGTTTGTAGCAAGTAAAAAACAAAAACAAATATAATCTATTTCCTGTATATTACTCTTTATTTTGGGTTTTCATTTAATTTTTTAATTAGGTGCTATAGAACAGATCAGCAGAGGTGAAAATAGTAACTGAAACTGCAGGATAATCGCATATACAGTGAGAGATAAAAAAATATACAGTAATAGATAATAAACAGAACATTTGTTTTTACTTTCTAAAGACCTGTTGGACATAATCAACTGTAGTTCTTCAAAATAGCATATGGGATTACAGTGGTCCTATAAAAATATCTGAAGAATGTCATATTAGGTTAGCTGGCCTTCCTATATGATTAAGTGACCCAGACTAATTGAATTACTGGGATTGTTTGTTCTCCCATGTATATAAGTCCATATGTGTTTTAATAAATGATGTTGCCACGTATAAAAGTATACAGACATGCCAGTTGTATTTCTGAGGAGTTGAAAACCGCATTTTGATCACTTTGCTCAAGTCCAGCTATCCAGGAATCCAACAGCTACACTCCAGAACTGCATCCCTGCTCTCCACAGATCCTGAAGTAAGCATCCTGCCGAGGGAATCCAATACATAGAAATCAGCAGATGAATGCAATAAACAGTGGAATCCAATACACTTACTTGTGAATGCATTCATTTCCCCTCAAGCAAAGCTGCTTACTTCCACTTGCTTGTGCCTATAAAGGTCCATGGCCAGCTCTGGCTGGAAGCTGGACTAAAAAGAGATTTAAGGTTGCTCGTGCACTTTTACTGGGCGGGGCCTATGGAGCAGTTGAAAGCAGGTTACAATACAGCTGTTACCTCTATGTAGACAGTGGGGGCAAATCTTATAATGTCAAGGAATTGGGCCAGAAACATCATAGCCTAGCCTGCTTACAAGCCTCGTGTTGGTCCAAGCAGAGCTGGCCACTACCTCAGAAAAGGCACAGAAAAAGAAGCTCTGCTGGAGTAGAAAACACAATTTAAAAAGTATGAAACAATATCAACTTTAATTTATTTTAAATTGCATATAGTCTATGCCCAACCAACAAACATATGGTGTTTTCACCTCCAGCGGAGCTTGACTTTTAAATGCATTACAGTGGCCCTTTAAAATCCACTGGACTATCGACAGTCCTTGAAATTCAAGATTATGCTTTATTCTAGAATAATTTTCAACTTTCTTTTCCTTCTTATCTTCTTTTATGTGAATCTAATCTTTCAAAGGATGAATGAGGCTTGAAGCAAAAAAAGAAAAAAAGCTCAAACCCTTCAAAGAGATAAAAGAAAGTCAAGCACAATAGATCTCTGTAACATAAAATTCAAATAATACTAAAATAATCAGAATAAATAATATTAGAAGCATTCACTCACAAAGATGAAAGAATACAAAGCATTTGACAAAAATAATTTCATATAGTCAGCAGGTCTCCGCGCTCTCCTGATCTTCAAGTCACAGAGGAAAAGTCACATCCTCTGCAAGCTTTACATACTGGTACTACTAATGAGGCAGTATTGACTTGGGAATTGGAGTTTGGCAAATATAATTACAGCTCTAAGCTTTATGTCAACGTGTTTCGTCCTACTGTACGGGACTTCTTAAGGGGAATAGCTATGTAGCAACATTAAAACAAATTATAAAATTCCATAGGTTTCACACCAATCACAACCCTATTGACACATTTCTTTCGGGTACAATTCAGTACAACAAATCATTAAAAAATCATAAAAAAACACCACTTTGTTCTGTAGGATGTGTAGAGCACAATTTATATTTTTTACGGCCCATTAAAATGCTTCTTTATGGTATTCTTCTCTTTGCTAAGGGCCTCCTTCAAATGTGACTGGCCAATTGAATAGGGCTCTATATAAGCACATAGCATTTTTTTTTTTACAGAAGTTTTTTAGTTAGTGAACATCTATCCAAAAGTAAGGTCTTCACTAACTAAAAACTTCTGTAAAAAAAATATGCTATGTGTCATGAATCAGCCAGTGGCCATATTGGGACTAGCAGCAGAGGTCACACCCAGTGGCCATATTGTGTTTGGACAAAGTTCATGGCTCAGGCGGCAGCCATATTGGGACTGGCAGTGGTCACCTCTAGGAGCCATTTTATGATCGGACTCTACTCTCCACATGGCCAGGTAGAAGAAAACTGGAGTACAGGATACCTACATCTATACTTAGTGGGGTTTGGGGCTCGCAGACCCCCCTGTTATACTGTTGTAGGGTTGTATTGTTATTTTGTGGTCTAGGGGATAAAGTATTGTGGGTTTGCCCCTTGGCATATTCCCATCCCTTCCATGTTTAGGCTCATTGTAATGGGTGTCATGTGAGGGAGCTGGTGGGATGTGTTGGTTGTATGTGTGTGAAACATTGTGTGTTGTATTTGTAAATATGAATGTATGTTATTATATTAGTATGTTATTATATTGTAGTGGGGAAGTCCGTTGAATACAGCCAAGCCTCCTTTGTTCCCAAAGGCCTGTTAATCCCATTAGCTAAGTGTCCAGCAGAGTACTAACAATGGGGAGCTCACAGCTAGAGAGCAGACAGGCAGGCACCCAGAAACAATGGGATGGCCTGAGGCTTCTCAGCCTTTCTAGCATGGGCACAGGAGAGCCAAGGTGCTTTCCCCTGGAGATTCAGAGCCCAAATGAATTAGTTAGCCCCACCTAGTGGGTGGACCTGGGGAGGAGTCTCATGGTTCCCACGTAGTGACCCTGCCTGATTGGCCAGAGGCAGTTAGGGGCTGACTAAAGGTAGCCTCTCCTGGTAATGTTGAATGCCTGTTTAAAAGATGTTGTTTTCCAAATAAAGGTGTTCATAATTTTCATCAAGACTTTGTGAGCAGGTGTATTATTGACCCAGGGGCATATGATGGTAGAGGAGATCGTTCTGACTCCCTTTCAGGTTTCCCAGCGCACACTACCTTAGGCTGGGACTTATACTCTTGCATCTACAAAGAATGTCCATAGGTCCGGAGTCACCCAAACTTAGGTCTAAAACCTACAGGAGATAAGAGGACTAGGATCCTCTATTCTCCATCATCATTGTAGGTTGTGACACTATGTGCTTATATAGAGCCCTATTCAATTGGCCAAATCGCATTTGAATGAGGCCCTAAGAGTTTAGCTGATTTTATGTGCCCTTCATAATACACAACATATTTTAGGTCACAGTAATCTCAAACAGAACTTAGCGAGAACAGGCAAAATTTAAAATAAGTTTAGTGGAAGCCACATAATAGCACATTATGCAAAACTACAGGAATTGAGTATTTGCCAAGGGTTCTATGTAAGGGTTTTTATGACCAATATGTAATAGCTAGGTTTCTCATTTTTTATGTGTGATTTTCACACATAAAAAAGTGCAGAATCAACAAAAGAAAGACTGTGAATAAACACACCATATAAATTTAACAAAATGGCTACGAAAACTAAAGCGAAAGGGCGGAAAAGCCCTATCCTAGAACCATCCATTCTTTTTTTCCCCCCTAAGAACCCTACAAATCCGACGCAAAAACAGACCCTGAAAGCAGGGCTGGACCAAAGTATAGTCCTCCCACCGTAAATCCAATAAATAGAGAAACTGAGAATCAGGAGGAGAACCTTCTTACTACAGGGAAAATGAAAGAAATCTTAAAGAACTTTCAAACAGAATTTTTTGCAGAGATTAAGGCTCAAATATGGAAAATTCCAAATTAATAATGGAAGTGAATAAGAGATCTGCAGACTTGGAAACTAAATTTGACAAGCTAATTTTGGATCATAACATGTTATTGGAACAAACATCAAAAATGGCCACATAAATTAAAATTATTAAAACAAATAAAATGGAAGATAAATCACGGAAAAATAATCTCCGTATAAGAGGAATATCGGAAACTATAAAAAAAAAGAGCTTCCCACATATCTTGGGGAACTATTTTCCAATATCACCCCTATTTATTCACAATTGGACCAGAAATTCGACACAGTTCACAGAATCCCTTTACCAGCACACCTACAAAATAAAAGTCCTAGAGATGTGATCGTCAGAATGCACCATCTACCTACAAAGGAAGCAATTTCCAAAGCGAGCTATATAAAAAAGACATTCGATTCACCATATGAAACGATACAAATTTTTTCAGATTTTTCAAAAGGGACAATTAGCAAAAGGAAGGAATTTACCCTGATAACACAAGCACTAAGGAAATGTAATCTTATTTACAAATGGACCTTCCCAGTAGGATTATTAGTTCTACAAGGATCCACATGGCATAAGATCAATTCCATTGAAGAAGGAGAAGTTTTTTTGAACAATCTAAATTTGAAAGCTCATGAATTAAAGGATTCTTCAATGAAGCTGCAATTATCAACGCCGGATTGGCAGAAGAAGAGATAAACATTGTTATAAGAAAGACATAGATGGACACTAAATTAGGTGTTCACTGGTGCTAACTAAAGTAGAGTTTATTTAGGAAAAACATAAGAGACTTATAGCATTACAATAAGACCTAGAACTGTTAACATCAAGACAGGGTAGAATAATATAAGGCCTTACTGCTTATGGTTAGAGGAGAGGAGAGGAGAAAAAGAGGAAGGGGAAGTAGAATGGGAGGGAAGAAGGCTAGAGAAGAAGGAGAACTAAAATACTACATATAAGTAATGGCATAAAGGAAAACAGTAAACAGGAGTAAAATCCATTAAGCAATCCCAAAATGTGTAATAATGTAAAAGATTTCTAATAAGATACACTCCTTATCTCTTTATCCTCCCCTTTCCTCTAATTTTAGGATTAATAATAGAAATAATACGCAGATTTAGACAGATAAATAATTGTCTAAGATAGGGAAAGGTTATAGCCATCTTCACACTATACCGCAAACCATTTCTGAACAATGGCTGAACCCCTGCGGAACAGTAATGGTGAAAGGCTGTATCACAGCCCCATCTGTTCCAATAGTACGAAGGTATGTATGAATGTAAGTATGAATCTTATAAAAGGAGTTTTTGGTCCCAAGATTAAAAATATAAATGATAAAGGAAACGAGGTTAGCCAAATATTTGACCACCAAGGTATATGGGTCTAAAGGTTTTAAGTTGGAATGTTAGAAGATTAAATTCCCCAAGTAAAAGGAAAACGGTGTTTAGACATTGTAAAATAGAGAAGGCAGATCTAATTTTTCTTCAGGAAACACACTGGGGGAAACTTAATATACCGGGCTTCGCAATAGGATGTTATGACCACAGACTCCACTCAGTGTGTGGGGAAAAAAAGAGAGGTGTATCAATGCTCTTTTCCAATGAGCTAGAAATAGTAGAAGTAATGTCAATTATAGATCCTGAAGGACGTTACATTTTATGGAACGGCCAAATTAATAATCAGAAAATTACACTGATCAATATTTATGCTCCTAATGAGAAGCAAGGTAAATTTTTAAAACAAATAGGCAATTTAATAAAGAAATATGCACAAGGCCCGCTCATTATTGCAGGGGATTTTAATATGGTTCTCAACACAAATTTAGATAGATCTAAAAAATTGGTGGACAAAAATTTAAAAAGAGTTAGCAAAGTAACTCAAACATTTACTGAATGGATTATTAAAAACAATTTATTTGACTCCTGGCGAGTTCAACACCCAAATCAAAAAGAATTTTCTTTTTACTCAACCCCACATAATATATATTCACGGATTGATTTAATTTTAGTAGACTCTCGAATAATAGATAAAATTTCACACACGGAAATAGGCAAGATCGCTATATCAGATCATGCCTACACTATAGTAATAGTTGAAATTAATAAAGTAAAATTAGATAGACCACAATGGAAAATGGATGATTCCTTGTTAAAAATGGAAAAGAATAAAGAATTTTTAAAGAAAGAAATATCACAATTTTTTGATATTAATAGTCACACCGTCTCATCTTATTGCACGATTTGGAACACACAAAAAGCTTTTACACAAGGTTTGATGATCAAACTTAAATCACAGTTGATCAAACAGAGAGGTACACCATTAAAAAAATATATATAGAGTTAAACAAATTGGAATCTAAATTTTTTTTGGACGCACAACCACATATTATGGCAGAGATTAAAATAATACGAAACAGAATAAATAAGATTAATCAGCAAATATCAGATAGCGCATTATGGCGCTTCCAACAGATATATCATCATCAAAACAACAGAAACAGTAAATTATTGGCTACCCAAGTTAAAAAAAAAAAAAGGAAAAAAATAGAATAGTAGTCTTAAAAGATAAAGGTAGGTATATCTCCTCACCCAAAGAAATTGGCTAAGCCTTTTTTAATTATTATCAAGACTTGTATAATTTGGAAAAAGATACTAGTTTTTGTAAACCATTAGCAGAAGAAATTCAATCATTCTTGGATGGTATTCAATTACCTAAATTAATAGAAGGTGACAGAGAAGAACTGAACGAACCAATTACTATCCAAGAAGTTCTCCAAGTTATTAAACAACTGAAACCTTATACCACTCCAGGACCAGATGGATACACTAATGGTTTTTATAAAACTTTCGATCAAATATTAAGTCCTCACTTAACAGACACTTTTAATGAAATGAAGAGCACAGGAGCAATACCAAGGGAAATGATAAAAGTTGCACTTATAATGATTCCTAAACCCAAGTTAGACCCACAGTATTGCGCTAACTATAGACCCATTTCACTATTAAACGCAGATATTAAACTGTATGCGAAAATTCTGGCCCTTAGAATCCAGAAGTTCATAGAAAAATTAATAGCAATAGACCAAATGGGATTTGTGGTAGGCAGACAAGGATTTGAGAATATTAGAAAGATTATGAATTTAAGTGAAATCGCGAGAGCCAAAGGTACTCCCACCCTATTCTTGTCCTTAGATGCCGAAAAAGCGTTCGACAGAGTAGGGTGGGACTACATGCGTTTAACGTTATCTAAATTTGGGTTTGGGAAATTTGGCGCCAAAGCGATTGGGGCCTTATATAGTTCCCCTTCAGCAGAAATAACAGGTTGGGGAGGTAGGACAAATTCATTTGGAATATCTAATGGAACTAGACAGGGCTGCCCCCTCTCTCCCACCTTATTGGCGCTGATGATAGAACCATTAGTGGAAGCTATTAGATCATGTCCACAGATCTTCGGGATTAAGGTGGGAGAGAGGGAGTATAAAACTAGTCTATATGCAGATGATGTAGTCTTGTCACTTACCCGTCCAGAAGAATCACTTTATCAATTATCAAAAGTAATCCAATTGTATAGTAAAGTTTCTTACTACAAATTGAATTATAAGAAATCAGAAACCCTTTTTTTTTACTTTTCAGCAAGTTTGTTGTCTCAACTGAATACTATATACCCTTACAACTGGAATTCAAAATCATTTAAACATCTTGGAATTGTATTTTTGGGAAAATTACAAGAAATGGTGGATAAGAATTATAAAGAGCTATATGTTAGGTGTCAAAATATTATAGATAATTGGAGAAAAAATAGATTTTACTTTTCGGGAAGAATCGCAGTTGTAAAAATGCTGATTCTTCCAAGAGTCACCTATATTTTGAGATGCATCCCATTTAAGATCCCTAGACGTTGGTTAAAAAAACTTCAAAGTATGATTGATTTTTATATACACCACTCCAAATATATAAGGCTGAAAAAAACAACCATGGGAAGAACTTTTTTAAAGGGAGGAATCTCCTACCCTTTATTACATCCCTACCAAGAAGCTAATGGTATAGTACAGGGGTTAAAGTGGCTGGAAACAGCAGATAAACTCCCTTGGATGCAAATAGAACATGCATTAATCCAAAATTGGCACTTATCAACTTTGGTATTTAGAGAAAAAAAACCTTATAAGGATATGGTGACTGGATCACTGGTGGTAAAAGAAATTCTAAAAAATTGGAGACGGATTAATAAGAAAAATAAGCTGATCCCGGAGGGCAGCTTAATGACCCCAGTAAAAGCTTTGCTACATATAAATATGGAAGGCATTATAAATGACTTGAATAGCAAAGGGCTGGTTCGGGTTAAAGACATGTTAATCGAAGGAGCTATTGCTTCCTTTGATCAGATAAAAAATAAGTTTAACATTGCAGTAGAGGGATGGCTAACGTATGAAGCTTATAGAACCGTTTGCCGCCAATTTAGCATTCCTCTACAAATCGGCAAAGAATTAAACTCTATAGAAAAAATTCTTCTTAAATTGGAAAAAAAACATCTAATATCCAAATGTTTTAATATCACCAGATCCTTTGTAGAACAGCCTAAAACCAAGGGTATGTGTCAATGGGAGAATACCTTAAATTTAGCATTAGAGGTAAAAGATTGGGACACAACTTTAAAATTAACAAACAGATTTATTAAACAAACAACATACAGAGAAAGTTTTTTTAAATAATTAACAACTGGTATTTCACACCTGTTAAAATTGCACAGATTTCCCATATCCCTTTGGAAAGAATGTGTTGGAGAGATTGCGGTAATACTGCTCATTTATTACATATTTTATGGGAATGCCCGAAATTAAAGTTTTTTTGGGAAAGTTGTTATGATTTTTTGTCTGGTATTGTGGGAAGTCAATTTCCTTTTAGGGCAGAATGCAGCTTGCTGCATATTTTTCCAAACGATATCGTTATGGAGAAAATCGCTTTCGCCATTTTTACTTTTTCAATAGCAAAAAACATATTAATTTCTAATTGGAAAGCGAAAACTGCTCCAATTTTTGCTGATACTGTTTGGAAAATTAAACACATCCGAGAATTGGAAAAAAATTATATACAAAAAGGTTTTACCAATGTTGACCCACTAAAATGGAAAGCATGGGACCAAAAACAGTGTATATTTGTTAATATCAAAACTCTAGAAGGGCTGGATGAGGTTTGAAAGAGAGAGAATGGAAATGTATTTAATGTATGTATTTTTTTTTTGTTGTAAATACCTTATTGATGCTATTTTAGTATGTTAAATTTGTTTATTGCAAGTAAAAAAATAAATAAAAAAAAGCAATAGGAAATCCCATATAGACTATCTGTCATGCAATTGTTGGAAATAGTATGGTGTAAAAA
This sequence comes from Discoglossus pictus, assembly GCA_027410445.1. Lineage (NCBI taxonomy): Eukaryota > Metazoa > Chordata > Amphibia > Anura > Alytidae > Discoglossus > Discoglossus pictus. Next base: position 427,925,894 of record CM050163.1, on the reverse strand, counting down.
AGGCACTATTTTGAAGTCAACAGGCAGCCAGAAATTATAGGAGACTTAATTATAGAGATATCTTCTATTAGTTAACTATGGGATTGTAATACACCAATCCTAATACACTAGGGGCCTCATTCTATTATCGGCTGTAAATCGGCCGTAAGGCTGCGATTCCTTGCAGGGGTTCTGTTACCTCGCAATTCTATTATACGGCCCCGCAAGGATCTCCCCTTACGGCCGGCCGCATATCTTGGAACCGGCCGTAAGCTCCAAAATCTTTAAAGTCAAATATAAATTGAAGACTGCACTGTAAATCTTTGTAAATGCTAGGGATCATATTGGGGGATATGAGGATTAATAGTAACCCCCTCTCAAGCTTGCACATCAGCCCAAACCCGAGTTGACATTAACTCTTTATTTTCCGGCCGCAGCGTGGGCGGGTCTGAGGTGCTCCAAGCACTCAGGACTTTTTACATGGATATTTGACATATATTAAAAAATAATTTATTTACGGATTTAAGTATAGGGGAATGTTGTGCTATTTTTGCTAACACCTAAAATCACTTTATAGTCTCCTCAGAGTGCATGATGGCTTTATTTGGGCTATATTTTGTGCTTAATTGGTGCTTGCGGGACCTTTTTCCTGCAAGTAAGCTGCGGCTCGGTTTTAGCCTTGCAGAGAGGGTTCCCGGAGCAATTGAATTGCAAATAGGATTTTCTTGCGGACGATTCTCTTGCGGCCGTTTTAGATCAAAGGCTTTTCTCCGGAGTGAGCGGCCGCAAGGGATAGCAAGGCGCCGGCCGCAAGCCTGCCGGAATCCCCGGCCGGAGGGGAATAGAATAGCCGAATAGCTTGCGGCCGGTTCTTGCGGCCCAACATCTCCTACGGCCGCTAATAGAATGAGGCCCTAGGACATTTTCTACCCACATGCTGGTCTGTGTTAGGTATAGACGATAGTATTGTCTTTGCTAGTAAAATAGACCCTATTATGGGTTGCTGTGTCCTTGCTTATTCTCTATTTGATTGTGAAGGTATCCAATCGTGGATTACCAATACTTAAACGGGCTCCCTATTGATTCTCGTGGCCTATATATTGCTCCTAAGAACTCCAACGAGACCCATACTATATAATATCAGAGTTATCTAACTAGTGCCATGCTTCTTGCTAAGAAAGCTAATGCTGCATGGCTTCACTTCCTAGTTTTGAGTGGACAGCGTCGTGCGTGATGACGCACGTATGCGTGTATTGCATGACAGATGGTCTATATGGGATTTCCTATTGCAAGGAGAATACAATAGACTTTAGATATGTTGTAATAGAGTTATTTTCAGTAGAATACTATAATTCTCCTCTATGAGTAAAGATAAAGTACATATCTCTATATATTGTTTAAAAGTGAATCATATCACTATTTCTCAGAGGATCTTTTTCTCTTTTTCCATTGTTTTTAACCTTCCTTTTATTATATTCGCCGTTGTTATCTTGGATTAAATAAAATTATAATAAACTCGTTGGCCAAATTGTAAATATAAAAAAAAAAAAAAAGTGCAGAATCAATGTAGTTGAAGTCATATTCCCACTGTGAAGCTTTCTCTGCACTCAAAGGCTCCTCTCACCTCTGGAAGTTTACCAGCATAAATCTAAATGGCAGCTTCCACCACAGCATAATTGCAGATAAAAATAAATACATTAGAGGCTGTATTTTATTTTTTGTTTTTGCATTATAAAAAAGTTTTCTATTTTATTACTATTGTTCTTCAACAGACTAAATTTTAAATGTTGCATTACAGTGGACCTTTAAACGTCAAACTGAATCCCTGCAGTATCCTCTTTTCGAAAGTCCTACTTAAAAAGCCACTTAATTCAGTACTATATGGAGCACACCACTGTAAAGATCCCCAAAGAGCATGTTTTTGAATTTGTGAAATACTTGCATTTTTCACTGAGAAATTAATACATGAAATCTCACGAGATTTCACTAGCATGCCCCCAGACAAATTCATAGCTACATCTCCGTGCAGTGGGCATAAGCAAAAGACGAGTTAACCCTTCACAAATTCATCTGTGCAGAGAAAGGAATGCTGGAATTACCAGACCTTGCCCGTTATTCTAGCGCCATCCAGCACCAGCAGCAAATCTGCAACTGTCCGCTAGATGGTGCTGTGGTAGTTTTAAGCCAGAAGAATTGAGAGCATCGGTCCCCCCCCCCCCCCCCCCCATTCTGACCCCCCCCCAGGTCCCCCATAAAGAGGGCAGCAGCAATATAAACAGCTGATCATACTCTTCCAGTGCCAGCCGATACCAGCTCACAATTGTAGCTACGCTCCTGGCTTAAAACTGCAACATCGCCATCTAGCAAGCAGCTAGTTGCAGATTTGTGGTTGGCACTTGAATAACGGCCAAGGTCCTAATTACAAAAATAGGACAGTTGTTGGATAACTGATTGCTGTATGCTTGAGTTCAGGGAAAACTACAATAAATATTTGTCTTTACAGTGCCTTCACCTCACGGTTTGGCATATGCTATTAATCATGGAACAGCCTGGAGGCAAGACACAGTGTGTTTGTAAACAGACCTAAAACTTTTTCTTAGGTGAAATTAAAAAAAATAGATAATTTTAACATACAATCTTATGCTCATTCAAACCATGAAGAGCACGTATAGTGAAGTAAATGGACCTTTAACACCATACCACTGTTTTTGTTCTTGTTTAATGTCACTCTCAAACGTTGAACCTTTATTTACAGAAGCTTTAACCTTATACATTTGGTATATCCATCAGTACATGGATATCTGGTGTCTTCATCTCTATGTAAATTAGTTATTTGTACTAAAATATGTTCATGTAATAATAAGCAATAATATGCTTACATATATACAACTCTCCACTAAAAGAACTGACTGTTTTATGGGTATGATTGTATTAAGGTTGGCAATTATCTTGTTGTCGGCGCGCCGCCATATTGTGATTGGCGCAATTGTTATAGCAAAAAGCACTTTCCACAAGCAGAATATCTAAAAACCCCACTTAATATAAATACGTAAATCGGGCTTGTAGATGTTTATTTCCCAAAAAGTTAGATTCGTTTCAGAACGTGGTCCGAGGACTGTGTTACTCCGTGTCGAATCTGCTGGAGGATTGTAAAGCCGGAAGTGACCATGACACCATTTTGAATGAGGCTCTTGTAGGCAGTGATCTCGGGCCTGTGTGTCCCTCTCTGTGCTCTAGGTCAGCCAAGATGTACAGTGGAACTACACGGAAGAAAGGCCGGGCGAGCAGCGGGAAGGCGGCCGTGGCGGAGTTGCTTGTGTTCGGATACGCGTGTAAAGTTTTCCGGGATGATGAGAAGGCCGCGTACCACGAGCAGGGGAGACACCTCATCCCGTGGATGGGAGATTCTCAGATCATGATTGATAGGTCGGTTGGACTCTCATGCAAACAAATCACCAGCAAGTCTGATAACCATGTTACCTTATTGTTACTAGGACTGCTACACTGCTAGAGGGGCCTAGGGCGCACAGTGTATGGGGTGCGTGCCTTGTACTGACATGATATACCAATCAAAACATAACAGCCGGCATGTGTGTATCTATCTGGCTATCTATGTATAAGAATAGACAAGCATATATAACACTTAGGAGCCAGACAGATGTTTCTAGAAATGTTGTTTCTATTGTGTGTGCATATGTACGAACACAACCTACAGGGTGGGCAGTTTCTGGAAACCAGGACACTTGCTGCTGTATCCTGGCTCCTACATGTTTTCCATAGTACCTTTGTCCAACCTTTTGTGTTCATTTGTGTGTGTCCCTGGTTGTGCTTAAACATAAGATTTTTCCAGGCAAATATACTAGAGAGAGTCCCAGTTCCTTCTCCAGCGGACCATGATTTGTCTGACCTCTCTACTATGACCTGCCCATCTTGGGTGACCCTACACAGTAGAGCTCACAGCTTTATTGAAGTACACCACAACAAGGTAGTGATCCAGAAGGAGAATAGACCTAGTTAAGATGATTTAAATTGTGCTTGTGCATTTTGAAATCTGAATGTTATTTGACACTAATTGAATAAAAATCGGGGACCTATTCTGTTATGTGCATGCCCAGGAAGCGCGCCGCCGACGTTCCAAACCTGGCAAGGTGTGCAGTGGGTTAGGGCCGGCAAGGTGTGCAGTGGGTTAGGGCCGGCAAGGTGTGCAGTGGGTTAGGGCCGGCAAGGTGTGCAGTGGGTTAGGGCCGGCAAGGTGTGCAGTGGGTTAGGGCCGGCAAGGTGTGCAGTGGGTTAGGGCCGGCAAGGTGTGCAGTGGGTTAGGGCCGGCAAGGTGTGCAGTGGGTTAGGGCCGGCAAGGTGTGCAGTGGGTTAGGGCCGGCAAGGTGTGCAGTGGGTTAGGGCCGGCAAGGTGTGCAGTGGGTTAGGGCCGGCAAGGTGTGCAGTGGGTTAGGGCCGGCAAGGTGTGCAGTGGGTTAGGGCCGGCAAGGTGTGCAGTGGGTTAGGGCCGGCAAGGTGTGCAGTGGGTTAGGGCCGGCAAGGTGTGCAGTGGGTTAGGGCCGGCAAGGTGTGCAGTGGGTTAGGGCCGGCAAGGTGTGCAGTGGGTTAGGGCCGGCAAGGTGTGCAGTGGGTTAGGGCCGGCAAGGTGTGCAGGGGGTTAGGGCCGGCAAGGTGTGCAGGGGGTTAGGGCCGGCAAGGTGTGCAGGGGGTTAGGGCCGGCAAGGTGTGCAGGGGGTTAGGGCCGGCAAGGTGTGCAGGGGGTTAGGGCCGGCAAGGTGTGCAGGGGGTTAGGGCCGGCAAGGTGTGCAGGGGGTTAGGGCCGGCAAGGTGTGCAGGGGGTTAGGGCCGGCAAGGTGTGCAGGGGGTTAGGGCCGACAAGGTGTGCAGGGGGTTAGGGCCGACAAGGTGTGCAGGGGGTTAGGGCCGACAAGGTGTGCAGGGGGTTAGGGCCGACAAGGGGTGTAGGGGGTTAGGGAGTACATCAGGACGACAGCGTGCCCGGCACCAGGAGGCTTTCATGTGCGTACACATAACAGGATAGATCCAAAATCAGATAAGATGTTGTTTACCTCACCTGCTTATTTAGAAACATACAGAAACCTTTTGCTATATGTGAGGATGTGAACCTTATGGACCTGTGCTGCCGGCCCCTCTAACAGTGATATAATTCACAGCATAGGCTGGAGAACATATGGTGAAGAGGTAAACACCAGTTCATGTATGTGGGATCTGACCAAGCCCTGCAGATGTGTATGGGACAAAGTATAAGTGTATTTCTCAGTGTTACCAAATGCATTTTTAAGTAGTTTTTATTTTGACATGTTACATAAAACTGAATTTGGTAGCTACAGGAGGTCTCCGACTTAGACGGCCTGTACTTAAGAACGTACTCCCAAGGCTTTTTGTATGAGTTTTTTTTGGGGGGTTTGTTGGAACTAAAAGATAGTGCACAATAGTTTCTGTAACTTATTTAAGTACAGGGGTATTATTGTTATTATTATTACAGTATTACATTGTATTATTACCACATATTAGCCAGTAAAGAGTTGTTGTTGTTATTATGCATCAGGGATCCGAGTTACATACATTCCCGTTTAAAGACATTCTCGGGAACGTATCTCGTCTTTAACGGGGGGGGGGGGGGGGGGGGGGCTGGGCGGATTTTGCATTTTTCTCTTAATCTGCTTTTGCCACATCCTTTAAAATATATGCATTAGACATGACAATGGAGTTACTATTGTTTCAATGTAGTATAATGAGGGGCTATACTTTATAATTCAAGTATAAATATATTCAATGTGAGGGAGTGACTAGAAAATGTATTCTGAATGATAGTACTGTTTTTTTTATGTGCTTGTTCAAAACTTCTATACAAGTTATTCATATTTGATCCACCCAGGCTACTGACATTTCAGGGATCAGTGTGTCATAAATTGGGACATAAACAATATGCTTGTGGGATATTTTGTGATTCGTGTAATATTATATTTTAATACCAGTTGAAATACTACCAGGACTTATTTTAGTAGCATTTCCTACCATTTTATTCTGAGCTTCAAAAATCAATATTTATTAAATGGTTTCATACTGATGAAATTAATTTCATATATAAAAATCTGAGTTTTTTTGTTGTTGTTGAAATTACATTTTTGTTACGGTCTGACAAAATTGTATCTAACTTTGGAACCAGACAAACTGTCTTAGGCACAGTGGAATTGTGTAATTATATGGATATGTAGGGTAATCAAAAATATGTGTTTCCAGACCCAGATTTTTAAGAATCATGGCTTCTTTGGTTGTGAGTTTTGTTGTGTTTTTTTTTTTTCCATGTCAGTTATTTCTAATAGCGATACACCAACAACCCCAAGCTTGACCAGTCATGGAAGTCATTTACTTCCGTATAAACATTTTTTTTAAACTTTTTTTTAATCCTAAGTGTGACATAAATTAACTGCCTTATTGATTATATATTTATGTTAATACTTTGTGGTCTTCTGAATAAGAATTTAACTTTGAGTATTTGTGTTTTGTAGGTTTATTAAACTTTTTCCATAGAATAGGGGTTGACAAATGTGTCTGAAACTTAGGAGTCAGGTGAGCTAGGAGCCAGTCAAACATCTTTGTTTTTATTAGGAACCAGAAACTGGATGTATGTATATATATATATATATATATATATATATATATATATATATATATATATATATATATATATATATATATATATATATATATATATATATATATATATATATATATATATATATATATATATGTGTGTGTGTTAGGAGTCAGTAGTAAAGATGTAGTAGCCGTAGCTTCCTGGATTTGTCAGGCCCTGGCTTAGAATATCTTCTGTCGTTTTGTGGTGTTAGCACTGGGTTTTCTATACTTCTCTCAAACTCACATATAAATTATTCATATATGATCCACCCAGACTACTGACCAAAGACATTTTAAGGATCATGATCATTTTCATAGACAAAGTACATCTAGCATTAGTTTAACACTAAAGGCAGTCCCCGGGTTATGGACAACTTTGTCGGATTTGTATATATCTTGGATCCCAGATCATTTTCTTATTCTGATCAGTTTTGTAGAGCTGTTGTTAGAACTGGGCAGATTATTTCTAAAATCTCAAATAAATGTAATTTAGATTAGTATGGGTTTTGTTTTTTCTAAGAGACCACAGCTGTTCCAGATGAATGTCCTTGCAATCCATTTTTACATAATTTTTTTATTTTTTATCTGAAACCTATTTGATTGACAATGTTGGACAGCATCTATGTTTGCAATGATAACACCTAAGTGCCAATTTGAGTCAAACATGCATTTCATGTATGTTTTCCTTTATTCTGATGTTGATTAAGCATTGGCTTACAACATCCAGCTGCTTTGTTGGACCAAGAGTAGATAGTATTGCATGACTGAGTTTTCTGCATCACAAGGCAATCTAATCTGACATACTCTGTTCAGGTGGTCAGCTATCGCCTTATCATAAAGAAATATCTCTGCATCCTGCACATTTTCACGGCTTTTGATCCAAAACATGAACTACTGTTTGACCTCTTGATTGCCAGAGAGTTTTGTGCCATATAAAGGCATTATAACCTGTAATTCTGTGCTATTATTTGTTGTTATTGATGCATAGGAGGACGTTTTCAGCGATGGACTGCTCTCTACTCATTTTCATGTCATGGGACTCATTAATGCTTAATATAATTTTTCTCTTTTCTACTGCTATGGGAAATAGGTTGCGGCAATTTGATCTTTTTCAAATTAAATCTTCTGTACTTAGCCCTTAAAGGAGTCTTAATTTTGTTCTCAAATTCATACCAATACCTTGGAAGCAGTAAAAAATCAGGATAGTTGAAGTGCTGCTGTTTTTGATTCCATTTTTTTTTTTTTTTTTTGTAATTGACCTAAAGAACAATTTAATGAACTCTTTTATAGGTTTGAACTACACTCCGTATCAAGACTGTTTTTTACTAAAGCAGTATAGTCCATATTTAAACAGAGATTTTCGTTTGGAAAAGATTTGCTTGGAATGTTTGCTCTCTCTTTATGTGAAACCGGCATCTGGTTAAGTCAGTTTTCAGCACATTATATTTCTATATGTATTCGGCATAAAGTGACAGAATCCAACATTCCACTTTAATGCCACCTAATATGAAAGATAATCCTATTTCTGATGACAAGTCTTTGTTGTAAGCTAGTATTAAAATGAAGGGCATTCATTTCCAGTAATGGATAGTTGAATAGTAGAGCAAACCTTCCATTTAAATACAAGATGGTACAGTTTCTCAAGGAGGCTTTTTGTATTTCTGCATTATTTGCTGGTTGTAATGATTTTTTACAAGATTAATACAATTATCTTAGCTTTGTGACCATTTCGATCTTTTTCCATAAATCTTAAGGAACATATGGTACCAAAAACCTAGTGTTCATTAAAGTGAGACTGAAGTCGCCATATGCACAATCTGCCATCAGATAGAGGGTGGAAAATCACATGGAAAGATTGTTTACGTTTTATGTTTAAGAATTGTCTAAGACATTTTTGTAAAACCCTAGCCCACCCTTAGAAATCTGTAGGGATAATGAATGTATACTGGTGGTATTTTAGCTTTAGTGATTGTTTTGTATTTATTGCACCAGCATTAGAACTGTAGGTAATGCGTTTGAATCTCCTTTTTGTTTTTATCTAGCTTAGATATTTAAATTAACTTCCAATAAAGAGATATATTTAGCCTTTTTATTTATGTATTGATTATATCCCAACTGCTATTTCATGTGCACTGGCCATGATTGCTTTGCAATAGGTGAAAAAGTGCTATATAACGATTATAGAGCTAATACTGGAAATGTCACATGCTCTTTTATACTAACTGCACTGCTGTAGTACCACCTTCCTGTGCAGCTTATGTATTCTACCCCTGCAAGGGGAGGTCAGAATCAATCTAATACCACTAAATTAAAACATTACTAACTTGGGTAATTTACCAGCTGTAGTAAAGCTCCTTTTCCACATGCCCCCTCCCCCATTTGACTGCAGATCACATATGGTGACTTGAGTGACCATATTAAGAATGTGAACAACTTTTGTTCAAACCTAAAGTTGCTGTAGAAAACTATAGAGTTACGGACATTCAAAACATTTTGTATGTTATACCTGCGTAAAGTCAATAGCATACTGTCAGAATTGAGCAATTCATCTGTTTTTGTTCATGAAGCCTCCTTAAACTGCACATGTATGTTGCTGTTGCCATGTAAGTGTGTGTCTCTCTACTACATAACCAGAACTTATTTCTTCAGCCATTTGGCTAAGTGTCGAGCCTAGCCATGACTATACCACCAAGGGATCCACGTTTCTGCGGAGAAGATCTCTGCTGAGAGATGCGGACTAGCAGAAAGAAGCGAGAACATTTCCACCGTTTGGTTCTTACGGATAGGTATTTATGTGTTCGGGTTCGTGTGAATGTAAACTACATGAGTTTCCAGACCCCCAAAAATTACAAGTAAAAATAAATGGTTGAAGCACATACGGTAAGCTCTCCTAATTAACTGTCTGTATGCACCCTGGCATTAGTATTGCCATGTAAATTGATTGCCAAGAAAGTGAAAACTTTATGAACTAGTATTATAACATCCGTATGACATTCTATGAATCTAAGCAACGAACATCATAAACGTCATATCTAGTAAATATGACATAAATAAGAGCTTTTACTTGAAAACAAGTGTGATAATGTTTAAGTAGGTTTTCTTTTTGATTACGTTAGATTTAGGCAGGTAAGTCGCTATAACAGAATTCTAAAGTTTGAAGTACCTTGTGCTGACCATGTTATTCATCTTTCAGGTATGATGGACGTGGTCATCTGCATGACCTCTCTGATTATGATGCTGAGCATAATTCTTGGAACAGAAGCTACAACCTATCTGAAGAGGAGGCTCGAATAGAGGCACTGTGTGATGAAGAGAGGTATTTAGCCTTGCATACGGACTTGCTTGAAGAGGAAGCAAGGCAAGGTACATAAACAACAAATTCCAATTATTAATAAAGTTGTAATCCCAAAAAAGCATTGAATGAATTGATTTGTGTTTATTTTATACTCACTCTTTCTGATATTATCTGTTTGACAGTACCCAGTGGAATGGAAAAACAGCTGTCTGAATGTGGACCACAAGATAGTTTATTTGTAGAGACCCTCTGACTTTGCCCGGCATTTCAGGGCACACTGGAATATCAAAAACCCTTAAAGTAGTGTATTACAATATTGTAACGGATAAACGCTCTTTTTTATTTATAATTATTTCTTATATCCTGATCCAAACATGTGACTTATCAGGAAGTCGTTTGCCTTTTTTCCTTTTCTTGTATTCTAACAAAATAAGTAGTGATGGGTTATTCATGCGGTTTTGAATACTTGCCCTAAGTCTTTTCCTTCCTTCCTTTCCCAAATTCTTCATACATTCCATATTACTAATGATGGTGTTTCCCTTTAAAGAGGAAGAATATAAGAGACTGAGTGAAGCTTTGGCAGAAGATGGGATGTTTAACACAGTGGGTTTTCACTATAAAAGTGATTATTATGACCCATCGCAGCCCACAGAAGAGGAGGACTCTCAAAGAGACAAGGATGACAAAGGTATATACTATTTTACATGTGTTAATGGGCAACATGTTTTTTTGTATTTAGTTCATAGGATAAAACAGACTAGATATAAATCATAACAGAGTTGTTTTATTATGGTTTGTTTTATTAATTGAACTAAGTAAAGATTGTTATAAAAATGGGATGGGGGATGGATACTTGTATTTGAATCCTGACCTCCATTATCTGGTGATTTCCATACCTCTGAGCCATTGCTCCACTTGATTTGGGAATATTAAAAAAAAAACAACAGAAAACAATAGTCTAAATGTAATCTGATAGTCAGAGAACCTGTCTTCCTTACCTATAAGGCTTCTAATGGGAGGGCTTTAAGGGACATAAGAAAGACAATACCTAAGCCAGTCAATTTTTTAAATAATTAGCTGTATTCACACATGAATTTATGTCTGTCTGATGCTGCAACACCGTTTTTGTGATTACAGTGTCCCTTGGTAATCCATTGCTTTTTTATTTTATTTATTTTTTAATGACATTGAATCTTTATGATCACATTCCCTGGTCACTCCTATCTTCTTCTTTGCGCATACATATTTCACAGCTGCATTAAAAGAGTATAGAAGTTTACCTATTTTGAAATAAGCTAGCTTTTTATTTGTATATCTAAACATCATTTTATAAACAAGTGCCTAAAAGCTCTATTTTCCCTCGCTCAAACCTTCCAAGCAGTCCATGCAAATGCTTCTATTGGTACTAGATGTACTAAAACCATTTACAGACTGTTTATCTCCAGCATCTATGGTGCGGACCGTTGCATGGACTGTTTGGAAAGCACTTGTTTAATAAAATGATGTTTAAATATACAAACAAACACAGTTTATTTTAATATTAAAAATAGCAAAACTTCCATATCCATTTAAGTTTCAGGTAAATAAATTAGTTTAGTGGATTGTGCTTAAAATGGTATAAATTGGTTTCTCTTCTGTTCCCATTGTAGTTTAAACCATGTTATATATTTAATTGACAAGCTATATTATTTCTACTGAAAAAAAGTAGAAGCTGATATCATCTGGCCGACACTCTGTGTCCTCAGACAGTGAATTCTCTCTACACTGCAGTGCCAGCAATTAAAGTCAGTTTGATGCAGCACGTCGCTGCTTGATGATTCTCAACCACTGAGTGTAATGAAGGACAGCGGCTTTGTTAGTTTGTGACCCCGGCTTACTTGTGCTTCATGTTAATAACTACTGTTGATAACTTTTCTTAAATGTTGATGATGTAATATATGGAGTAGTTCTACAGAATTGATTCGTAATCAGAATGCGTATTAAGATGAACTTAAGAAATTGAGCGTTTTCTGTCCAATGCCATCAGACTAATTGATGTCATTTGGCTGCACAATACAGTATAAATAGACCAAACCGTTCTTTCATCTTCCCTGATTAGTATTCATTGGGAGCAACTTCTGTACTGACCCTGTGTAAATACTGTTTTTTTTTTTTAACTAATATTTGTGCATGGATTTGATTTTCTAAGTTGGCCAAAAGTTATAAGAATATTTGATTAACTATGTCTGAGTGAAAGGGATAGAGGGTTAGATGAATAAATGAAGTGCTTGCCAATTTTTTATGGTTGAATAGGTATCAATTCATATTGCTGCTCTGGACTGCACACTTCATGTCAATAAATAGTTTTCCAATTTTCTTTTGACATTTAAGCAGAAGTGTAAACAACTTTCCTCTCCTATGGGTGATTTTCTCTTCATATACCTGCAACACTTCATAATATTCTTCTTAACCCATTCTTCCAATTTATATGGCAATAGGCTTGTTGCTACCTACAAAAGCAAAGTAGTTCATTGCCAGTGTTTTTATCCCATCGGCTTCCACTTTCCATTTTGCCAATGTTCCTAGCAATATGACTTCTAGAGATGCAGCAAATTTCTGCTTGTGATCATATATAAACAGTTTATTGAGGCTTTTATGGTGTTCAGGTTTCATTTTAAGTTAAGTAAACCCTGGTAGAAGTCAGTTGTAGTTAAGGTGGAGAAATAATGAATTATAGTTTTGGATTCATGTATGAGCTGAATTTTGTTGTAGGTGAAGATGGTACTGTTTTTATGGACTGAAAATTAGAAATTTAGTTGCATATGTAATCAAATCAGGTATTAAGATAGGGTAGGGTCTTCATTTTGGTATGGTGATCATTAGGCAGTGGGATACATCAAAGATAAGATAACATGTTGCTTACAAGAGATTCTAGAGACCGGGAAAGGTGAAGCAATAGGGATTGCTAGCAGAGAAGCAATGCTGAAATAAAGAAAATATTAAATGGTCATGGAGCCTGCATTTACTGTCATGGATTGCTGAAACCACTGTAAATACAATGAGGCTGCACCAACTGAGTGTTGGAAACTGCTGAACCTGCTGTGCAGACTGAGTGGGGGAGTGATGCAGGTTCCTACAGATATCCAATACAAGACAAAATTGAGTAGAAATGAAGACTATAAGTAGTGTCTTCCTTCTAAATACTACTGGACATAAAAAATACTCTATGCACCTATATATCAATAGTTTAAGCTACACCCCCCCCCACACACACACTCCCCCCTGCAGCTAAAACACATAAAAGTAGTTACATATGATATATTAATTTCATTATAAATGCCTGTTGAAAGGCACATCACTGATTCAGGGTAGAGGCAACACAATACCAATCCATATTTTCATGAATGGCAAATTAATTTTAAAAAGCAAAGCCTTTTTCACAAGCGTTTTTTATCTGCTATCTAATAGTGCAGAACACATGTGGTGACGCATTTAAAGAAACACAAATCCATTTTCTTTTCAAATTTCCATTTGTAATAGATGGAGACAAGCATACAATCAGAATTCAACATAATACATACGATTAGAAATCATTTATGAGTTTGTACAAAGAGCTTGCACTGATCTCCTAACTGCTTTTACTGTTGGATGACGATAGCAGATGGACAGGAATAAGGTGGTTGCACAAACAAGTTAATGGACCAATGTGGTTAGATATTTTATATATATATATATATATATATATATATATATATATATATATATATATATATATATATATATATATATATATATATATAATAACACTACAAAATAATGGGTAAAATATTTTAAAAAGCAAAAAAGCGCAAATAAAACACAATCTTTATATTGTATAACCTTTTTATGTTCACTTATTCTTAACTGCAGATTTCCATTTTGTTCTCTTTGCTGCTGTCCTTGTAATCTAATGAACTTTCCTTTAGTCCTTCTGAGAGCACTGGCAGTTGTAACTGCCAAATTTCTATGGTGCAGATGGATACTTCATGTGCATTCACAGTCTCCTCCCACATCAGGAAGTTGGTATCCTGAAGCCAAATTGGTAGATTCCACAGAACCATAATTGCACATAAATTAGAGGATGCATGTTTCCTATTTTCAAGTGTAGTTCTTCAAAAGTGAAGATTTTAAAAAACAACCTCTGTGGTCCTTTAAGGTTGAATAGAGAAAATATATGTGAGCAGTGCAGAAGAGCATTCACAAACCAGGAAGCATATTTATACAGACTCACGTACCAATCATACCCTCCTTGGTAGTCTTGCCCACATGGGGGCATTCTTCTACAAGGTGTTTACAAGTTCTCGGTCACATTTTCACAGTGAGTAAATATGTGCTTCTCCCCAGATTCCTGTTCTTTTCATAATGAAGCATTCTTCAATTTTTTTTCTGATATTCAGGTCCAGGCAAGTTAATCAAAATCACAGTAATACATTTGCGCTTTAAGACCTCAAGATATAATATTAAGATTTAAAAGCTGGTTTGTAATGTTACATAATTTTCTCATTGACTTGATTTTTTGGGGGAAAACATCTTCTTTTCATACAGTTATAAGAGCATGCTTTGCACATTACCAAAGTTGTGTTCTTTGGTAAAAATATTGAGAACTGTTTAAACTTTATTGAAACGAACAGGAAGTGCACAGATCACTTGCTTGTCTGTAGACATCAATGGCAGGCAAGTGTGATGAATATATCTATATCTCTGTTTATTGGCGAGTCCCCAAATCAGTTAAAAAATTTATAGTTTTTGTTATGCATTTTCAGCATCATGTTAAAAAAGAAAACACACAGTGGTACATTATCAAATACCCTCTTTAAGATGTGAAGGATAAAAAAAAAATGCTTTCAGTGTCTCTGACTGGCTAAAATGTAATGAACTTCTTTCTTTCAGAGTCAAGTGATGCTGAAGATAATGAGGAACCTTTCATTGCACCAGAAGGACTGAATGTCCCATCTGATGTTGAATTGGTAAGTTTAAAAATATAAATATTCTTAATATTTCCTTTCTTGAAATTCAAATTTCAAATTGTATGTTTCATTCTAGATAGAAATACCATTTGGTCAGTAGCATTTTAGTAACACATTTTCTGGATCTTCTGTCAATAAGAACTTTCTTGTTGCACATGATACAGACTTAAAAAAACAGCTGTAAAGTCCTAACAGGCAGAAATGATTTAATAATTTAGGATTTGCAATATTAAACTCCACTCCTAGATCTCCAGTTGAGCTGCTTGTCTCCTCCCCCCAGTATGGGGTTGGAAACAAAAGCTTGTGTTTATCACATATATAGTTGTGAGCGTACGAGTTGTTGCTAACGCTGCGGGCTCGCTACGCGAGTCGCGGCCCTCGCGAAGCGATGGCAGTGGCCGAGGGTCTCAGTTGCTGGCATGGAGCGCCATAGGCGCTCCATGCCAGCACCTGAGGACCTCGCAAAGCGAGGGCCGCAGTTGCTGGCATGGAGCGCCGAAGGCGCTCCATGCCAGCAACTGCGACCCTCGCAAACTTCACGTCGCAAACCAAACAGCACGACACACACATTACGACACTCGCAAACAACATACAACACACGTTCACACACATTACGGCCTCGCAACACTCGGACGCAACTCGCGAACATTACAAAATGTAAAACACAATACATACACACAGCACATACATAAAAACCTTACCTACACCAAGAGGGAGCACCCAGGACCTCAAAAATACAACTTACAGCTCGATTTTACTCGAAATAAAACAGTTTAGAGACTAAAAAAAAATCTAAGCGAGAGAAAAAATGGCCGCCGAACAAAACAAAAACGAGGCTACAGCACTCTAAACTCGCAAAACACCACAACAAACTCGCGAAACACCACAACAAACTCGCAAAACGCAACAAACGACCTACGGATATTCATACCACACAGTGCACACATTCAGCATGCTTACACAGCAGCTCCACACCACTAATGCTGCAGCAACATCAACACAGATTGCCAGCTCTTCAGCACAATGCTTCAAAATAGGTACAGTATATTCATTTAGTAATGTATTACATATTTCATTATTATACACCAAACAGCATTAGCTACCTTACAATTTCATTGCCGTCATTTTTTGACGGGCAATTCGCTAGTTAAAAATAATCACCTGCTGTGTTGACATAAGCTTGTATCTGACCATTAAGAACTGCCTTCAGGTCAGGGTGGCTCCCACCCTTGACGACTGCATAACACTGTTCAACTGTGGGTTTGCTTATTTAATATTGCATAGAGCAGTTGAATTTTATTGATGATGAATTTCTAACTAAACATCTAGTCTATATTGTTACGGCAATACAATGGTCCTATTAATGAAGCTCTATAGGAGACTATAGTATATTGCTAAAATTGCACTATTTTAAATACGTGGCACTAAGTCATGACAGTTCTAATATCATTCACAATAATACATAGAAAAATAAACTTTAAAAATACTGTCTGATTTACCAGTTGCTTATTCTTTATTCCAGCCTCCCACAGCAAAAATGCATGCGATCATAGAGCGAACAGCAAATTTTGTCTGCAAGCAGGGCGCTCAGTTTGAGATCATGTTAAAAGCCAAGCAAGCACGAAACTCTCAATTTGACTTTTTACGCTTCGACCACTACCTCAACCCTTATTATAAGCACATACAGAAAGCCATGAAGGACGGGAAGTACATCTCACAGTCAGAGAAACAAAATGAGAAGAAAAGTAAGTTCTTCTGCTGCGGCTTCTCTTTTTTATTTATTTTTTCTACTATAATAACTAGTCTATATTCTTTCTAACTAACATTAAATCTTTAACAAATTTTAAGGTGCGGTGTGCAAAGGTCCAAAGTTAAAGTACTACGTGATATCGTGCCTGATCATTATTAATAAAAAAAAAAGAGCAACAGAAGATCTCCATCTTATGTTTTTGACCACTGAATTCATGAATATTAGAAGAGACACAAGAAACCATAAATAATGTTCTATCATACTTTTAAATTGTCTTGCTTTAATTCATGCCTAATCTTAAGTGTATTTATTATGTAATCAGAATTTTGGCTTGTCCCTTTTTGATGAAAAACTAATGGGAGGGGGGGGGGGTTCTCCTACCGGAGCATTGCACTTCTATTTAGTTCTTGTGGATATATAAAGTGACAGTTGTTTAACAGAACCAAATAGAGATATTATATAATGTCACAATACCTCCCGTTTTGATTTTCCTTTCTGTTTTCGATTACTGTTTAAGATCAAAGGCAAATGTCTTCTTGCCTTGAAGCAAAATGAAATACAATATACTGATCCACTTTTATTTTATTTTCAGAAACATTTGCCAGCACAGAAGATGATGATGATGACGACGACGATGATAATGAAGATGGTGATTACTTGCATCCAAGTCTTTTTGCCTCAAAAAGGTGCAGCAGGCTCGAAGAGCTCACAAGGGTAAACTTAAAGTTTTTCCATCAACATTAACAATATATTAGTTTCCATTCTTATTTACAGAATGGTTTGAAAATGCTTTTGGTGTCAACTTGAAACTTATGAATTGCTGTGTGAGCTAGCTGTAATATGTATAGCTAATGGAGGCAATCAGGAAGATGGCTATGTTGGTGTTTTTACTTATGATACAGGGCTCACAAAAATTTAGAGAACATAAATGTCACTTGTGGCTTGAATTTTTTTGTGCTGTCCTGCCTATGCCTATATACATGCCCCCAAAACTGTCTTATTGACCGTGATATATTTTATTTCCCACTTTATGATTTTTTATTGTTTGATCCACAGCCCTTGAAAGTGATTGATCCAGATCACCCGCTTGCAGCTCTTGTCCGTAAAGCTAAGAGTGAGAAGCTGGCATCTCAACAGGCTGAAAGTATTGCACAAGTCGCAACTGCTCAAACAGAATGCACTACTGATGGTAAGTGGTATTATATACCTTCTCCCTTGCGTTATTTGTTTAATACATTCCTCTCGTTCACTTGATTTTTAGCATTGTGTTTTAGATTGTTTAGAAAAAAAAAAAAAAAAGTATTCTGCTGCATTTATCTTATGTCTGCAACTAAATAATTTTATATCCATGTGGAACAGATGAATATAATTGCAAAAGTAAAAAAAATCTGTACTATCGTTGTATTAAACTTTCATCTGTACTTTACTGGGCCACGATCAGGAAATATTGTGCCTTTTTTTCCCCAAAAACAAACTGTCTCAACAGTTTTTGTATCATATGTCACCTATAGGTTTGTTTTTGTTTTTTATGTTGCTCTTCTGAATTATTAATGTTTCTTCCATACACCGAATTGCTTATGGCAAAATACCCCTGTCTTCCTTGTATTTATTTTTTCCATAAAATAATAAATTTGCTATAAATGTGGTCTTGTATTCTGAGCATTGTTTGCAGTATTGTATATTTGATGTTTTAAATAGAATTCCCAAGTGTTTTATCATACAGGGCTTTACAATGTTACAGAATTGTGTGCTTTTTTGTTCTTGAGCATGCTGTACAGCATTGTACAAAAAAAAAATCATAGTTTTAAATTCAACTCAGGCCAGGCTATACGTGATGTAGCGATTCACGCTAGAATAATGAAAGGATACCAGTGTGTCCTCACAAGTATTCAAAAGGCCAGCAATCAGTTTGATTATTTTGATGCACAATAGTGCATGGTAGTTATATAAGGACATCTCATCTAACTGGGTATAGAGGAATAGATAGCGAGGCAGAGAGAGAGTGGGAAGTATGATTTCTTGAAGGGGAGTTGTTGAATGTGTGCTATGCAGGAGGGCCATATCCTCATACTCCAGAGAGCAGAATGGGTACCATATGGGAATCTTTTAGAGCGGTGGGTGCAGAGACTACTACTTAAGGCACACGAAAGTGCAAGAATTTTAGGATATTTCTTTGCTCTAGTGTCTAGAAGGTGTATTTGATTCGGCCCTAGATATTGGTAACTGGTGGTGTGCCCTGACACACCCAGAAATATGTTTTTGTTAGAGGGCAAGAATTTCATTAGTTGTTCGCTACTGAATTTAACTTAACCTTTTTGGCGCTATTTTTAAGTATAGATGTTAAAAAAGTTTATAACATACTATTTTAATATATATTGTTGAAACTATATTGTGTATGTTTTGGTGGCCCATTATCAAATGAAATGATTGCAACAAATGTTTGTACTTTTTGCTTTAGCTGCCACTGTATGCTTTAGCAATGTCAAAGACAACCCTCTGTGTTTCTCGTTTAAATAATACAACCATTGCTAGTGTTATATCAAATTGTAGGCATTGCTGCTAAACAAGGACCCAGCATAGAGTCCCCCATTCTATTGTAACTGGACAATCCCAGATGTTTACAGATGTTTTGGTGCCAGGGAATAAAGACCACGGCACAGAACACATTTCTGAAGTAGTCTAGTGTTTACTTTTCCTTGTAGGAATTTAATCTTCTACAGTCTTCAACAATACATGTTTTCTAATAATCTTTTTACTCCTGTAGCATTGTTCTTGTACTACTTTTCTTTATTAGACAAGTGTCAGTTTCTAAACAGAACCGAAACTCAGCATGGACAGGCTTGGAATTGTTAAAAGGCTACTTGTGAGGCAACTGAGCAAGAAGAGCTGAAATATATACGCTTCTCAAATTCAGGGGCTGAAAAGCCTCATTAGGCACTAAGCTCATTTTGTCTGTTCTTCTCTCTTGACTGATTTAGTAAATATAGTTGGAGCTGAAAATACTGTGACATCATCTTGTGGTGTTAGGTTAGACAGATAAAAAAAAAAAAAAATTCTTGTTTTTTTTGTTGTTTTTTTTAAACGCTAAAGTACTGCGGTTTAACAGTAAATATGGTCAAACGGTCAATAAAAATTAAATGTTGTGAAATTTGTTTGCCACACAACATGACGCTACATTTGTCCCCTTTTTTTTTTTCTTAAAATAAATACACACTTTTTTTTTTTTACTTTTTTTTTTTTGTAACTTTCCACTTATATTTCATCAAATGCGTTGTTTTAGGCGGGAAATCCGATGTTGCCCGAGACAAAGGCGTTAAATCTGTGTTAATGCGTAAATCTGTAATTGCGTTTCGTAAAATGTACTCGCTACTGTCTTTTTACTCATTGCGCGGTTAATCCGCATCTTTTATCTCGTTGTTTTTCAAACACATACGTCTGTGGCTGTGTTTTACGCAGTTCGTAGTAGTATAGCCTCGTTTTCATTTTTTTGGGCGGCCATTTTTTTCTCGCTTAGCAGATTTTCGATCTTTGTAACTCGTCTAAATCAATGTAAATTGCAGTTCCAACTCACTCCCAGACGTCCTGCCTGGTTCCCCATGCTGTAAGTGACCTTTTTTTTTTTTTTTTAGTGTGTTTTTTTTTATTGTTTTGGTTCCGCCGCTTATCTCGTAATTTTTTTCATCTCGTATTTTTTTTCTAAGTGCTACGGTTTAGCGGCTCGCCTCTCTACGCGAGGCTCGCCTGCGGCGCTCATTTCCAAAGTGCTACGATTTAACGGCTCGCCTCGCTGCGGTGCTCATCGCTAAGTCGTACGCACTACGCAACGCAGCATGACGATGAATCGTAGTTAGACAATTATAATATGTGATTATTGTGTTTAAATATATTGTTATGGGGATGCACTACAGGGCCTGATATGGAGGGATGTGATTACTTTTGTTCCTGACTTTATGGCACTTTCCCCAATGTTTCATAGTCCTGTTGTATTCTTGTTGCAAGTGGCTTTGGAAGTAATAACAATTCTGTACTGCAGTAAACACAACTCCCTCTATATATAAATGTATTTATTATCAGTGTTTTGATTTATGAAGGCTCATGTTCTAACTAATCTATTGTGTTTGACAGCTGAAAATCCATAAAAATTACTGCCGTTTACTGCAACGTATCAGTTTTAGTGATATTGCCTGAAAATGAATGCTAGTTTTTAAAAGGTCTCCCTTAAATGGGCATTTAATGGGATTCTTCAGCCCTTCACAAATAGATACTAATGGTTTTTGTTTTTTTCTCAAAGCAACATGTATGAGTACCTCAGGCTGCATTTTTCATCAGTTACAGATCTGTTTCAGCTGCAAACTGTGCGAAGTAGAAACTTTATTCAAAGTGAAACATGGCAGGCTATATCCTAGCTCAAAGGGAGGTTTCATCTTAACAAAAGTTGCTCTTATTGAAATATTTTACTTATAAATGTTCAAATATACAGTATGTGTAAAGAACACAGAAGAATGAATGTTTACAAATCAGCTGCCGTCAGCATCTTTTTTTTTTGTTTTAATATTTTTTATTGTCAAACACAACCAGTGTTACAAACATTTTGCTTAATAAAGTTTTACAATGTTTAAGAAGGAATTTGTTTGTTATGCAGAGTATATTATTTAACACTGATTTCAACATTTTCTATTTTCTAAATTGAAAGGTTGTAAGAAGGTCTATAACAATCTTCATACAATAAACCATGCTGGTTGAGATCTTATGTTGCAAACACAGAGTTTAGATTTAAAATATCAATGTTTCACATAATATATATTATAAAAATAGGACCCCCCCCCCCCAAAAAAAGTAAACTTTGAACAAACAATACAATAGCTTGAATTTAAATTGATATGTGTCCTATGAGCAAAGCGGAATCTTTATATATAATCCAAATATCGTACCTGGCATTTTAAATGTCCGTGACAAATTAAACTTAAAATAGCAGCTTCCAGTTTCACAAATAGTAAATAGTTTCAGAAATTTCTCCTCGTTATCTAAGAGTACTTTGTAATATAAGCCAAACGTTTAGGTGGAACTTCCAATTTAAAGGGCACTCTAATGGTCCACCTTTCACCACTTATAAATTGTAACGTTCCATATAAACAATATCTCCTTTTTTATTGTAATTAAAAAATAGAGTTTTGTGAGGAAACTTCCATCATCTTTAGGCCAGAGACCCTCTCATCTTTTACGGATTACTTGGCACTGGTGGTAGAGTAAACTACATTATCTCTGCAGTAGCTTGATTGTTGCACAATGCAACAAAATACATTACACGCTACCATCAAGACTAGTATTAAAACATTGGTTGAGCTCCAGCCTAAACATGTTCGGAAAAGCAGCTTATGTTGATTATTAGTTTTCTCACATTTTTTAATAACTGTAAATTTAATATGGGGTGTTGCTGATTTTGTACTAATGTTATAAAGGCTGGGTTATTAAAGTAGCCTTTTCTATAGGACTTAAATGGATGCCCTACACTGTGATGGACTGAATTATGGGCAAATGGAATTCACTGAGCTGGTTTCAAACTTGTTTTAATTATAGAACTCTAGTTGCTTGAAGTTTAGGAGCCACCAGACATTTTTAGGAGCCAGGTTATAGATTTATACGTAAATCTATATAACAATTTAAAATGTTGGCTCCTAAAACTTCACTGTTGGCTTCCATGGCTCCTGAGGTTTGTCAAGCCCTGTGTTAGCATGTGTGTTTGATGGCTGAACAAACTTTTTATTGGTAGCTATATAGTTGGAATAGGAAAGTCAACATTTTCTATTTCTTTAAAAATAACAACAACTCAATATTTGGTCTTAAACCTATATTGTGCGACAGAAGCCAATAAACATTTTTATAATAGGTTTTTTCAGTAATATCATACTTTTGAGAAATATACTTTTTCTTTATTGTATTGCATAAAAGCTTTTTGTGTCCTCCAAATAGCAAGGTACTTGTGATAGAGTACAACATGAAAGATACAAAAATGGCAGACATAGATGCGGGCTTCTTAAAAGTCTTAAAGGATCACTGTACTTTGCGGGAAAATGTTGTTTGTAAAGTATTTAACGAACGAACAACAGTAATATGCAACACAGGAACATAAACTTTTATATATGTATCATTCTCCTTGTGTCATGGTGGATTTCATCTGATCATAAACATCAGTTGCCCTTTGATAGATCTCTAAAGAGTAAAAAATATTATTGCAAATAGAAGAAAAAAATAGTTTTTATGCCTCTGCTGGAACCGTGACATCCATGATACTTTGATGGAAACTGTGAGAGGGCATTTCTGGAGCATTGTGCTTGCATCTATTGATTCAAGCTTCCCCCTTGGCCTCTCAGGGGGCAAAGGAGTATCTGTCAAGTTCTCTAAAATTCCATTATCTGACAGAAAAAAAAAACACGCTCCTCCATGCTTCAGTTCTTAAGAAGTGATGCAACAAAACATGTTCCTGGCTTACGCAGCTGCTAATGGGGTTGGTTTACTATATATTTCACAAACCAGTGCATTTGTTCTTGAACTGCAGTGGTCCTTTAAAGACTTCTTGAAATGTCTATTAAAGACGACACATGTATATTTTTTCTTTTCAAGAGGTCGCTGCAGCATTAGTTCAACATGTAGAAAAAAATGACAAAATGACTTGTGACATTTAACACCATGTTGTTACCTCTTAGTTTTCAGTCCTAAAGTAATGATTGAAAATAAAAAAAAATAAACTGCAAGTGTAGCACTGGTGGAAATAGATCTAATGGTAAAAGTTTCTTAATCTTTCTCTGCTTAATCACTTCTACAAGAAGCATCCTCTCTTTTTCTCTTGAGAAGAAGAAACAGCAGTGCTGATTTTCCAAGATTTTTTTTTTTATTTGTGTTTCTGTTCAAAGCAGCCTGCTTTAACTTTGATTTTATGTGACTGCTGTATAGAAGATAGTCATCCAGATGCCTGCCTCTAATGAATAGATTTAGTGTATGTTACAGAGGTACTTAAACTGTATCTTTGTTCCATTAGAATTGCTTCTCTGCAAAAACAAAATACATTTCATCTAAATAAATATTATGCATATAAACTTTTGGGTCATGAAGAAGAAATAAGTAAAGAAATTTGGAGTGAACATATATTTTATTGGTAAAAATACTAGTAACTGAGGATCAGTTGCAAATGTTGTGGTTCAGAAACTATAGAAGAGTGATTGGCTTATTGTGAACAGCACAAACTGAGCCGCAAGCCTTCGACCACTTGGGACTTGGGCTGCAATGAGCGCCAAAGGCGCTTATTGCACTGCAAGGCATGCAGTTAAGGCACGTGCAAACAGTTTCACGCGACTGCGAGCCAAGAGCGTAACTCTAAAATCCCGAAAAACATAATTTAAGTTAGCTTGCAAGCGAATTTGAGCCATATTTGGGTTTTTTCCTCAATCCAAAATCACCTAAGAAGAGAGAATTAAAATGGCGGACGAAAAACATAATAATTCCGAAACTGGATGAAAACGAAGCTGAGCAAAGCCAGGCACGCGACAGTTTGCGCGTCAGTCATTGTGTAACGCGCAAACATTCTGAAGACACACAGAGGAGAAAGACACAGGGAAGGGACTGGTGGGAGATGGTTGAAAGACACACATGACATTCCCAAGCACAAAACTTGCAGGTTAACGAAACCTGCCATGAGCAGCCTGTACAGTAGGCAGGAGGAAAGGTCGAGCGGGAGTGGCTTGCAATAAGCGCCGAAGATGATCAGTGGAACAAAAGCCACACATTGTGTGGCAAACAGCATTTTTAATCCCGTCAATTTTTACAGGCAATTTCCTAGTATAATATTAAAGGTGGTATCACAATTTTTTTGGTTTTATTGTTTTTTAAGAATACGTTTTTTTTGTTTGTTTTTTAATGTGTGCCAAATAAAGGTTAAATATTAAAACAGGAATTACATGGTAGTCTTAAAATGTATACTTTTGAATATCTGAAGAATTTCAGTTATTTTCTTGACAATTGATTTACTATACCTTAGGATTAGAACCAGCTATCAGTACTTGACATATTACTTATCCTTTGGGTCAGAATCACTTGATGGGGATGTATCAGGATGTGCCTAGAGACAGAGGAAGTACTATAGTTATGCTTTGGGATGAAATTGTCCTTAAAGGACCACTGTAGCCAGGGCTTGACAAACATTTCTTGTATAACACCAAACCAGAAATATATATGCAGTGTCCTGTTTATAGTATGCTCTTTTGGGTAGCTTAACTTTACCTTTATCATCAGCAAGTTAAAACAATTACAGTATTTAATTTTTAACTATAAAATTAAATGTTTCTTTACTGCAGGCTGCAGGAGATGGCCAGATGCCAATCCCAGGAATAAAATGCAAATCCATTGCTCTGTTTGTGCACACAAATAAATAAATAAAGCTGTTATGTTTTATTAAACATTGTAATGCCCCAACAATAAGTAGAGGTTTCAGTTAGGCATTGATTGTTAATGTTCATCAATTTTTTATTTTATATATATATATATATATATATATATATATATATATATATATATATATATATATATATATATATATATATATATATATATAATTTTACTTTCAATGACTATGTTCAAATGCTGCTTGTCTCCATCCAATAAAAGGTCAGAGAGCGGGGGCTCTGACTGACAGCCAGTGCTGAATGGCCAAGATTGCACAAAGTGCTTCATTGACTGGAGACTTGTTAAAGTGATTTCCCTTTACAGTAAGCTCTTTCTAGGTAGTGTAGGAATGATTGTCTGGCATCTAATAGATTGTTCTTAAAGCTGTGTCTCAGCCAGCCTCACCCTATTAATAATACAAGGATGGAGACAATCAGCACAACTTTGAAAATGAATATTAAATATTGCTATAATAAATAATTAAATAGAAATTTTGATAATGATCAATAGAGAATAAAAAATACTGGCTCTTCTGGTAGGACATTTAAGCAAAACCTCATTGAAGAAAAAGCAGGTTCCTTTCTGGTATTTTTTGTCTGTTTACTATTGGCAAATTCAAGGGGGTAAAACTCTTCTGGTTATAATAAGGTTTAGGTTTGACAGATGTGGGACACATTTAGGAGTATGTGAAGTATATGTGTATGGTATACAGGTTTTCTCGCTAGCTAAATCGTTTCTTAAATATACACAGGTTTGGGGGGAAATTGTCACTGTCTAACTTGTCAACATTTTTCTGTTTGCCTGAAAAGCAACAGCTGTCAGCTAAATGAGGATGGAAAAATCCACAGTTTTAATGGAAACCTGAAAAGCTGTTTTATGAAGCATCATGCTATCAGCAGTAAAAATTAATTTAAAATAGAAACTGTGCAGAGCTGTTTGGCCTATTCCTACAACACATTGTCAATGCTACACCACAGCAATAAAAAAACTCTCCCATATCTAGATAAATCAAGCAGTTATTTTTGTTGTTGTTATGGCTGTTTATTTAATATAAATATTTTTCTCTCTAAAATGTAGAGAATTCAGGAATTTAGTTGAGTGGTAAATAGGTTGCCAGTTTCTGTCAGGGATCAATACCTCTACAGATGTTTACTACTCTTAGCAGTGTTCTCTACAGGAATCTTCTGCCGCCGGTTGGCTCAAATGCCCCACCAGACTGGCACGCAACCACATTGTGCATGTTTGCTCTACATCCTCCCCTTAAACAGGGGCCACTCCAAAACAGGTGGTCAGCGAGCCTGCCCAAAGTCTTCCAGGGGGAACACTGACTTGTTGGAAGGGCCTGTGAAGTCATCAGATATGCCCTGCACAAGCAGCGTTGAAAAACACATGGAAAAAGTGTATTCATTAAGGAAATTGCTAGTAAAGTGATATTACAAGAAAAAAAAAAAGATTTTAAACTGTTTGTATCTACACCAAAATCCATAGTTGGCTCTATCATGCAGTGCCACCAATTAGTCAGTATGAAATAAATAAATTTGCATGTTGCAACACAATCCCTTACCTGCCCACAGTAAGCCTGGGAGCACATGCAGCCACCCGTTCATTGATGAGCGGCGTCAGGCTGTGGGGGTCTGGGATTGGGGATCTGACTGACAGCGATAGCGGTGATCCACTGTCATTTGAGAGGTTTCTGCAGAAGGAATAGAGTGCCAGATTATCCAATGCCGTATGCATGGGCCCCTATTCAGTTGAGAAATTGTATTGCTATTCAATTGGCGTCTATTAGCTGAAAATCCCTGTGGTTATCAAATTCGTAACTCCGACCCAGCTAAGTCTTTGATCTTTCCAGACCATAAATGTTACAATTGCAAATTGCTATTCAATTGCTACAATTCCTCAAGCTCGCAGATATAGAATACAAGCCTACGAGTGCCAGATAAGACTTGCAAGGGGGTTAAACACCTGATCGTAGCACTGTAAATGCAAATAAAAGAAAAATCCCTGTTTCGTAACAGGGCCCTCCATTCCTTTGCATTGTGTTAAATTTGTCTTTGACTTGTACCTAACCCCTGTATCAATCTACAAAATACATAATACTGCACTTTAAAAGACAGGAAAAACAATGAAAGACATTAGAATTAATTGCACAACAGCCTCAAACTCGCAAATCTGCATATTTTATTTTATTTTTATGTTTCATTTTGGTGTCATATCCATCTCTGTAATCAAGGAGTTAATGTATATCAGGCCACCCACATGGACAATAACATTTCCTTCCTTCATTTTTATTATTTTATACATTGCCGGATTGTGAGTCTGATTGCATATCAGACTTCTAAGCGCTAATTGACGTTTTACTGACGTCATGATGACGATCTCGTTTACTATTGTCTGTTTCTAAATCCGTAGTTTATGGCCTTGCTTAATTGATAGTGCTCTGAAATGCTATGTACGGTGCATGGTTTATGGTTTAGGCTTTCGGCCAGGTAGTTGCGGCCTTGTTAAATGGTATCGCTCTGTAACTGTTGCAAAAATCAAGGCTACAGACTTGGTACAACTGCGGGCTTGCAATTGAATTGGGGCCTTGGTGTCTTGAAATATAATGTTAAAAAGAGGGGCTATTTGAAATTACCTCCCAAATTGGAGATGATTACTCTTACCACTCCCTGCAAGATAGTGTAAAAAAAAAATCAATGAGCATATAGAAATCAATAAAACTAAATATGATTTTCAAGCTTCTATTGATGGTGCTCATCAGTTTTGTTGACTTCCATGTCAGGTTAATAGACATATATGAACATTTGTTTCAACGTTTTTGCTTATGAAGAATAAAAACATTTTAGACTTCTAAAAAATATTTTGACACTTAAGCTGCTTCAGAGATTAAGTAATAAAAAACAAATGTGTCATCACATCATATTTAGAGCTAGTCGCCATCTTTGTTGCGCTTAAATTTGAACAGCATCTCAAGCAGATTTCTCAAACTGTAAATGTACTCTTTAATTCTTTCTCTGTTCAGATAAACATTTAAGCTATTCACATGTTATTGTGATATTTGTTGTAGAAATATGCTCATATAATTTAATTTGGTTTAATACATTAACCATTTCACTTTCAGAGAGGCCAACAATGCATTGATCTTCTAGTAAAAGGGTTAAAGTTCTGTTTTATAGCATTTTCTCTAAGAAGCAATTTTTGGTTGCAGTGGTCTGAGAGAAACTACTGTTTTATTTACATCTTTCCGCCTGTTCTACTCAAATGCACTTTCTTCAAATTGTTCTGTTGAAAATGGCCAAGTAAGTGACCTTTTGCACATCTTAAGAAATGAAGTTGCCAAAAAGTGATTTAGCACCAAGAAATTCAATGCATTTAAAATGTGGTTGTACTTATTCCTGCAACAGTGAGAAAAATAATGATCTTTAATATAATATGTATTGGCGAAGAATTTAACAGATTCTGATACCCCATATCTTTATTAGACTTGTTGTGAATAATGGAACATTTTTGTTGGACTATTTGACAAATTCCTTAAATTAGAGTTTACTGTGGCATGAAGCACAACATGTACATCTCCATATTCTTAAAGGGAGTCTTTAAGCAAAGATGTTTCTTCATACACATTTTTTTACTTAAGCTGGACCGCTCTGGCACTTCTGCAGGTTAGGTCCCTGTGTCATATTGGAAAGGTCTTCTCCGCACCTGGACACGGGGCCTACAGCAGGTGTGCTCAGTCAGGATTAGGCCTTCATTGGCGCGTCATTGATTGGCTGGCTGTGAACCAATCCGCAAGCAGTGTCCAATGTTACTTCCAACCCTTGCAGAGCTTGGCTTCTTATAGAAGTGCCAATGTTGGAGCTATTCCCTTTTGGCAGTGAATGGTGTGGTCGACTACAACGTGGTGGTGTCAACTTGGAGCTTAATGTGGGCAATACGAGCCTACATACCGTTCCTAGTACTTTTAGGGTAGGCACCACCTAGTTTGGCCCAGATATACTGCTTAACTTGGGCTGAGCTTTCACATTTCCTGCCAGAAGATAACCTCAGCCTGACGGACTCACTAAAATATAACGTCCTTAAACACTTTTTTTTAAATAAAAAAGATTTTTTTAAATTTTACACACAGTTTTTTTTTTTTAAATACACAAAATTAATGTCTGGACTATTGTGGCTGCTTCTTACTATTATATACATGTTTTAGAGAGTCCTTCTTAACATCTTGGGCATCATGACTACTTTTGTTTACTATTAGTTTCTCCCCCTCCCACGTCCCCAACTTTTAAGTGTGCTTTGCCTATGCTCATTTGCAGAGTTTATCATCCCATCCCTCCCTAAGAAAAACTCCATAATAATCATAAACAGCTCTTGGTTTTTATCAATGTCATGCGTCTTGCTCAAATATGATGGAAAAATGTTATCAAGGACAAGTTACTAGTCCTTGAGGTATTGAATTCATTATAATTTCCTTTCATATTATTGCAAAGAATTTTTATGTGATATGCTAAAACAATAGTTTACATTTTTATTAAGATTCTTTTTAGTGAAAACCAAAGAATGTGTTTTCAAAAAAGAAAATAATGTATGCCAGATAGTTACAAAGGGCTTGCAATATAAAAATATAATTTATTCCACAGTATCCAGGAAAGTGAAATCCTCTAAAAATAAGAATCTCTTTACCAACCACAAGAAATATATAACCACTGCTGATGGCCATACACTATGAGCAGATTATGAATTAAGGAAAATTACCACATAGAGTAAGACTACATAACTATTTTTAATGGCCCAATCTTATAAACATATTAGTGAGATCCCATAGAATTGTTCATGTGATGAGAAGTATATTTCCTAAATCCTGTTTTTTGTGAAAAAAAATGAATTCTCATTAAAATAGGAATTTACATATTTTTTTTTGTTATCGGAAATGTTGTAGATTGTCAGATTAGCTAGGAGCTAAATTATGGATTGTATATAGAAACTTATGTGTAATAACTAAAAATGTAGGATCCTTGGCTACTGGGATTTTCCCTGCATTGCAGAGAACATTAAAAAAACAGTATATTTTATGTCTTACAGATGCAAAGGATTAGGTACTTATGTGTATAAATGGTTAGATGCTGAAATATACACATGTACATATTGGATGAAATGCATTTAAAAAATGCCAGATTTCTAACAATATTGTCAAACTCTGTTCATGAGTACAGGAATCCATATTGTGTTTGCTACATCACACCATGGAAGCAGGATGATTGGTTGGTTGTTTGTAGGTATCAGTGGATGTAATGGTATGGGGGAGGGAGCATGCAGAAGTTCTGAGTTTTTTTTTTATTTTTTATTTTTTGATAGTAGGATAAGATTGACACCTTCCCCTCACTGGCCCATAAGCAGACCCCTTGCATCATTCAATGCGACCAAAGCTTTCTAGAAATGTGAACATCCCCGTCTCACCCACAGCTTCAATCTTTTGTATTGTGGATCCCTCTAGGGTTTTGCAGAGGCATAACATATTTTTTTTTTTTCATTGTGCAGTGTTCCATATAAAATGAGTATACAAATTGGTTTTAGATCTTCAGTGTGCTGCTTGTGTAATCTTCTAGTCTGTCCAAGAGAATGAGTTTGAGAAAAATAAGGAAGCATGTAATATATGCTAAAAATTCAGTTCATTAAATGCATACTGGGTAATTCTTGATGGCATGTAAGCAGGAGATTGGCATAGTGAGAGTGTGAGCCATAGCATGATAATGATTGAGAGATTGTGACTGGGTGTATTGGGTACTGTCAGTGCCTGTCCTGATACTGCACAGTCACAAGATCAAAATACATTTGATCAGTGGTTCTTTAAACAATCCTCAGAGCACCTTACAGGCCAGGGAATAACGGTGACAAACACCAAATCTTGCTTTTGTAATAACTGGTTTGTATTTATTAAGACAGTGTTATTAACAACACATTGTTAGCCCTAAATTGTGACCTGTCAGGGATTTCTTAAGGACATATATTAGACAGCCATGTGAGCCTGCCCCTTCTAATGTTCAGTCAGCAGGTCACCAAACATTATATAAAGAAACCGCTGTCTGAACCTGTCTAGATAGTGTCCAGTAAGTAGACTTTCTACATTAAACATCTAGCACTACCTCGCGTTCAGCATTTCAGGATTGATGTCCCTCACTGATGACTTAGGGAATGTGTTTTTAGGGTCCTTTACAGTTTTTTTTTTTTTGGCCAATTAGCTGTACGGCTTACTTACTACAAAGGCAAAAGCAAAGGGGACATTATCTGGAATATTGCTGGAATCTTTTTATCTAAAAGATAAATACCCATGTATGTAGATGAAATGTATTCATTTATTTATTTTATTAAGAATGTTTTCTTTTCTTTTTTTTTATATATACAGGAATTGTGACATCTACATATTACAACTACTACATGATGCCAGATGGTACCTACTGTCTTGCACCTCCTCCACCAGAGATGGATGTTAATAATTGCTACAACTCCTTGCCAGCAGGTGGCGTGTCACAGACTGCAACAGGAACAGCAGCACCCCCACAATCCAAAGCCTCACCCCCTGTAACAAACAGCGATACAAGCAGCAAGGGAAACCCTGAAACTGTCCCTGCAAGGTATGGCTTCTTGTGTTTCCTGTTTGTCCAAAATATTGATTTTGCTAGTATTTTCAAAATAATTTAAGATTAGGTCCACCAGTGTAACAAACTCTAGCATGATGAATAAGCTTATCTACTAGAATAACTGTAAGCAAATTCCCCCCATTATTAGCAGATTAGTCTTTCCTGCGAAACCAGCAGTTTGAAATGGTGATTGCTGCATTGGCCTTGGAAAATGCAAATTGGTGAATTGCCGATAAAATCTCTATACTATGTAATTGAACAAGTGAGCTAACTCCAGAGAAATTGCACCCTAAATGGCGGTGTCTTTTCTGTGTGGTCTCTCTATTTCTGGTGGGTATTTGCTAAGCATTCCCAGGGTATGCTCTGCAGTGATTTATTTCCTTGTAATGCTTAATAAATATCACCATATCCTTCTGCTTTTAAATGATCTCTGTGGTTTTGGAAAATATCCATAAACGTGTTAAAATGTAACCAACTAATGGCATTGGCAGCAATGAAAGACAGAAGCATAAAACAATTTTAAAGAAAATCGTATCTGGCTTGTCATGGAGAATTTCATCTTTCATCATCTGCTAGTCTGCCTGTAGCTTAAAGGGATAGTTTTCCTGTGTAGTCTTACTCTTTCATAGATGTCTTTATTTTCAAGATAGCTTAATAGTGATCTTATCTCAATCCAGTTCCTTCTGCTTCTCCCAGATACTGTTGAAAAATAAAGGATTGATTTATATTCATCTTTGTAAAAATGTTTTTGCATTATCAAGTCAAGTTCTTCAAAACAGCATTTTGTAAATAACTTGTTACATATAGGGAAGCAAGTTTACTTCCTGGAGGGTTGTGATTGCATCTGTTGATGCAAACTTGCTGCTTCTGGGCCAATGAGGCTTTTTTGTCAAGGTGCAGTGATCCTTTAAGGACTTGCTCCCTAAGGTGCATAGAGGAGTTTGGACATGGATGCTTTGCTCACGGTGCTTTGGGTGATTAAAGCAGAGAGGTTGAAGCATAGCCCTGGCCTTTGTGGGTTTTCTCCATGCAGGAGAGATTTGCTTGGTATTTTGGGGCTGAGTCATACTGCTATGCTACTGTAATGGAATAGGGGATACTACACAATGTTGGTTCCTTGTTTGTATCTTTCAGTTTTGTGCATTTGTAGATCCAGTTTCCATATATTTTGAAGACATCTGTCCCATATTTAATGTTTTGTCCAGAATCTCGGTATTTCCCTAGCTCTGCTCAAGACTTAATGTATACCATTCTGTTGTGCTAGCTGATCATAATGCTCTGTAACATTTTTATTAGTTTTTTCGGAGGAATGTAGATAATGATTACAGTACAGTATATCCTTTCTGCATTTTCATTCAGCTGAGATATTTTTAATTCTATTTATCTGAAAGAAATAATTCAATTACTATTCAACAGTCAGATGGAATGAGGGCAATAACCAGATAAATATCACTTTCACAGTAGTATGCTTTGCATTTTTAGAGAGTAAGCCTAACTGACAGACCAGCAGAGAAACCTCGTTTGGTTTCATAGTAAGATGAAATATTAAACCCTTTCGTGCCAAAGAGACGTATTGAGGTATGGCGACTGCCTAGGATCGTATCATAGATACTCATTATCATTCTATCCTTTGAAGTAACTTGCACTACTCCATGCTTGTAATGGTAAAGATTAAATTAATGTCTAATATTTACCAGTGTCAACGCTTTGTAATTTACAGTGAAACTGGTAACTCAGGGTTCAATCTCATTTCACCAAAAGGAAAAAAATATCCTGCAGTATATCCACTTAAGGATATCGGTTGAATTAGCCAAAAACATAAATCTGTTTTTCCCATTTAGCCCCAAGTGATCTGGCAATGCTCCTCATAATAGTCATTATGGATACGGCACAAATTAGATAACTAGGATTGCACTTGGTTCCTAGTTGATCATTTGCTGTATATATTTTTATATTGCCTTATGTAAAATATGATGAAACAATTTAAATATTTAGGTCTCTGGGAAAGGAATTAAAGAGGGGTTCCCCAAAGAGCAATTGGCTGCTCTAGAAGTCCTAGTTTTATAAAATACAAAAAAAAAGCATGGTCTGCTTGGGGGAGAAAGTATGCAAGTCACAGAATGTAATGAGTTAAGCTTTCTGAGTGATTATTCCTTAAATGGACACAGAAAAGTCTCTGTTTTTGTAGAATTGAAATCTGAACTGCTGACATTTAGGCTGGACTTAATATTGGCATGTATCATATTATTGGTCTCCTGCCTGCCTCTGCATATTATATTATCTATTACTAACAAGTGTTATCACCCCGTGGGGTGTTGTATGATTAGCACAAATTCAGTGATTTATACAGTTGGTTGTGAGGCTGACAACACCACTTATGAGAACAGTTTTCTTGCTTAAATCACTATGAGCATGTGCTAGCACTGCAACCCCCTTTGCTAGGAGTGATACAATTTGTAAGTGATATTTTCTCTTGCCTCTGTATGTTAACTATGAAGATGCTCATGCACCGAAAATGGATAGTTCAGTTTTAGATTATTGTATTATTTTTAATATAGTTTTGCCAACATATTTGTTTTTGGACAGTTTTCAGTGGTAGCAGGCATTTGAGAATACTTTTTTGAACATATTTCTGTTGTATGGCTATGTATGTCTGATGTGTATTCATCTGTTTCCTTTAGTACACTCACACCGGTGGTCGCTATTATTCCTCCACCCCCTGACATCCAACCTGTCATTGACAAGCTGGCCCAATATGTTGCTAGAAATGGAATTAAATTTGAAACGAGCGTCAAAGCTAAGAATGATACAAGGTAAATATTGGCATGTGATTTTTTTACTTACTTTTAGCATATTTTTAATTTATTTTTAATAAAGTGTGT
Source organism: Discoglossus pictus (assembly GCA_027410445.1). NCBI lineage: Eukaryota > Metazoa > Chordata > Amphibia > Anura > Alytidae > Discoglossus > Discoglossus pictus. The sequence continues at coordinate 427,891,275 of CM050163.1, read as the reverse complement.
GGGTGAGATCCATTAATGGAAACTATTTTTAGCAGCATTATTCTTACTAAACAGTTTCCCTTAGTCCTCGTGATCTTCAAATGCTTTTGTACTGCATTCAATAATTGTGTTTAATTTCTTCTTAGGTTTGACTTCCTGCAGCCCTGGCATCAGTACAACCCATATTATGAATTCAAGAAACATTTTTTCATGCAAAAGGAAGGCATACTTACTACTCAGGTATGAATTAATTTACCAGTTTAATATAATTGACTGCATTTCTCATGGAAACCTGATTTCTGTGTTCTGTATTTTCTTATCCTAATCTTTTATTTATTTTTTCTCAGCTCATAGCAAGGAATATTTAGTTATTTACATATTTCTGCAGTTCATATCATGTTCATGATACATTCAGCCCTAAAGTGTTTAGATAGACATGTCTATATCAGGCTTCTGTATCTCCTTTTTGATTCCAGGGGCAGACTAGAAAGTTAGATTTCTTCTTAAAATTCAAAGCTCTTGAAGATGTTTTGACATAGCCTTTCATTTTAGTTCTCGAAGTGATATAACCTAGAAACCAAAATATTCAGGTGTGGTATATTGGATTATTTGACATGAACCTTTTTTTCACTATTTAAAATATGTCAATGTATGTTATTCCAGCCATGGTTGTGTCCTCTGTTTTAGATGTCTCTAGTTGTCATTAATGTCTAGTCCTCTTGCCCTTCATATTAAAGTCTCATTACTTTTCCTTTGTAAGTTTTGGAATTAGTAATATCTGTACAATGCAGTTTCATAGAGGAAATTGCCTTTGTAGAGGTTGTGTGAAATCAGCATCTTTCACTTGTACATTGGATATGCTTGAAGTCCTTTTATGCAACAGATCATTTAGTTTAATTTCCAGAATTGATATTTATTTAAATTGGCTTTCTGAGGAGAGACCTTTCCCACACAACTCGATGCTTTATTGCATTGAATAGGTTACCCTTTGTTCTGTAAGACTGCAAGAAAGCCTCCCACAACATTTCAATTTTAAAAATAGTGTATTTTGTTCTATTCATTGCTGGTTGAGAAGTGAATATGTTGAAGCATTGTTGCAATGCTCCATCACTTCGTATGCTTCAGTGTACAGAAAACAACTCTGCAATTTACTTTATTAAAAAAAAAAAAGTGAAATCTTGCATCTTTGTACTACTTATCACACCTTTTACTCCACCCTAGCATTTTTAGTTTTTATCCATATATCATTATTGGCACAATGCATAGGCTGAACGGACACTTTGGAAGCTTTTTCCATTTTTTTCCTCTCTCCTTTCACAACAAGGATTTTATAGCACTATACCACCAGGCAGAGACACACTTTATACTCCAGGGAAAGGAGAAAAACATCCACAATTGCAAGAGAGATTTTGCTAACAAAATTACATTTTTAGAAAGGTGTATTACAGATTTGCTTAAAGCTGTAGTCTGGATAGAAGATTCACATAAATTTGGATGTCTTATCAACTAGCTAATTTTAAATATTCTACTTCCTGTCTAATGTTCCCCAAGCTGTGAGACCTCTTGCACTAAAGATTCATTTCACACATTTACACAGGAAATCAGATGCAGCTTCCTGGGAATAATAATCTTGCCGTCTTTCTGATGGTCCGTGATGTAGGCTTGAAATAAAGAGCTGTTTTATAATATATGTATAAGCTCATATCCCAAATATCTTGCTTAACAAAATATTTTTTTGGTACATGTCTATATGTGGAAGAACATCTCCAGGCTCAAGTTTTCATTATTAGATGCTATAACCCTGTTGTCCGGCCTTCCTTTCTAATATTATTTTCACGTCCACATGTTGGCGTTTATAATCCCGCTGTCAGAAAATTTATGCAACCCCTTAAAAAGTGTCAGATGTACTTTGTTTACTCTGTTAATCATGTAGTCAGCTGTCTTGTAAACTCTATATTATATTGTTTCCTTGGCATAGTTTTGTTGTATAGAAATCCACTTAATGAGAAGAATTTAATTGGATATGAAGTTTACTACTTAAATAGTACAGGCTGTACTAGAAATTGGAGTATATTACTTGGCAAATGAATAAGCGCATTAAAGGGACATTGCCATCCGTTTTTAATGTTTTGTCTAAATAAAAGCTGCAGTGTAAAAAAGTGAATTGTAGGTCAATAGTAACGATGTGGCTACTGTGCATAGTTTTACAGTACATGGCATGTGATGCTGATATTTTGTACTTGTTAAAAGTAAAAACACAAAAATACTTTTGTTAAACAAATATTACAGATGATGACAATATTTTGACAAATCGACTGTTGTATTACATTAAAGCTGGTTTGACTTTTTTCTAAAACAAGAGCCATATAAATACACATAATCTCATTGCATTGTTGATCGCAAGTTCGGTAGAAATCTATAAACCAAGGGTGGAGACCCCTTAGGAAACTATATGTTGAATTACATAAACTCCCTCAGGTTAACATAAAGACTCCAAATAAGGATCCTGGAATAAAAATCAATCTACTAAATTGCCAAATAAGGAAAATTTTGCAGACCCACGCCGATAATATACTATAGAAACATCAGCAGAATAAGTTTCTGTTAGGTTAAAAAACTGGCAAATTTTTGGCCAACAGACTAAAAAAAACAGAGGATCCAAAATAGGATTTAAAAAATCTATGGAAAGATACATTCACACACCAATAAAATTGCAGAGGTTGTTTTTTTTTTTTTTTCTTTTTTTTATTATTATTATCAAAAAACTATACAACCTTGGAGATAATCATATGCAGGTTAAACCTAGTAGTATAGAGATTAAATTTAAATCCCTATATTAACATCAGGGGATGTAAGTTTCTTAAATAAGGACATCACAGAAACTGAGATTAAGGAAGTAATTAAAAAGGGTAAGTTAAATTAATCACCAGGTGTGGATGGCTTTGATCAATTGTTCTATCAGACCCTTTTGTCTGAAATAAATCTCAGTTTGTGTGATCTCTATAATGAGATAAAAACTTGGGTAAAATACCATCAGAGTTATTGGAGACAAAGATCGTAAATATCCAAAATCAGGGTAAAAATCCTGAGGTGTGTATTAATTATCGCCCTATATCCCTCATTAATATAGACATAAAGACATATTCCAAGATATTGGCCAATCGATTGAAGGAAGTAATGTCTGTTTTAATTCACCAGGACCAAACAGGATTCATACCTGGTCGTCGGGCATCAGATAATACGAGGTGCCTGATGAATATAATAAGCTTTGTTAAGACTAGGGAGCTTCCCACGTTGATGCTGTCACTGGACGCTAAGAAGGCCTTTGACAAGGTCAACTGGGGCTTTCTGGAAACTGTCTTGCAGAGATTTGGTCTTTGTGGTGTTTGCGGCCAAAGCAGTGGGAGCACTTTATACAAACTGCAACATCTATGTAGTTGGTCCAGACTATGAAACAAGGACATTTTCAATTAATAACAGGACCCGACAGGGCTGTCCTTTGTCTCCCCTGCTATTCACCCTATTTATAGTACCGCTATCTATTTATATAAGATATTTCAAGCCAGAAATATATTGTTAGACAACTTAAGTGAATTGATGAAGGATATTAATCTGAAATTGGATGAATGGAAACCTCTAAACCTGTCTTAGCTAGAATCTCCTCAGTTAATAGGAGTATAATCCCAAGAATATCTTACCTCTTGAGATGTCTACCTGATTATCTACCAAGTCACTTTTTAAAGTCTGCTATATAAAGACCTAGGATTAGGAGGTCATTTGCCAGTATGAGATTTGAAAAAGGAGTGCTGGGTGCCCCATCTATTAGAGATATTTATGAGAAAATTGCACTAGCACAGGCTGTTAGCTGGAATAGAGATTATAATGAATGTAGATGGATAATATTAGAAGGGGAGCTATTGGGAACCACTACTATTCAGACTATTCTATGGTTCCACAAATATAATTCAGTTGTCTTTAAAAAGCTGCCTAGTAGTATAAGATCGCCATTAAAACTTTGGTAAAAGATGAGGGATAGAGAGGGCCTATTGAGTTATCCCTAGCTGCCCCAATAAATAGAATAGGGACAAAAGAGAATTGATCAATGATAAAGCTCCTAAAAAATAAGTGGGTAGTATATGTTAACAATCTATAGAATAGCAATAATCTCTGTACACTACAAGAACTTCAGGAAAAATTTGAATTGAAAAATGGATTATGAGTCCCTAACATTTTTATTATATAATCAAGGCTATACCATATTAAAAATGTAGGAATTTTTAATGAAAAGGGACATATTTTGTCCACCTGCAACAAAATAGTAGAGGATACCCTTCCGTTTTTGTAAGAGCATTGGTATAAAGGGTTGGGAGAGAGACCTAAATATGGTTTTCTCTGATAAACAATGGTGTAACGCCCTTAAATTGGTTGGCAATGATCTCCTCCCTTACTGAATTGTTTTTCAAGGTAATCCATAGATGGCATATGCTACCAACTAATATGAAAAAATTTAACCCCCAGGCTGATGGTTTATGCTGGAAAGTCTGTGGCCGAGAATAATCTCACATTTTCTGGTTATGCTGAATATTATGTATATTCTGCAATTTAATAGTATCTACAAAACTTGTCATCCAGCCATCTAAATCACTGATACCAGTGGAAAGTACAAGTTAGTCCCGGCTGGAATAGTGTGCTGTTGATAAAAAGTAATAAATAGTATTTTACTTAAGTTTTTCCAGTTACATTATAGCCAGTGTACTAAAAAGCACTGGTATTTTTTTTTGTGATCACAATGCACGACTTGTTTTGGACTTATTTAGTTTAACATGTCCCAAATGAAAATTAAAATATTAACAAGGTAATTGAGTAGTTAAACCATCAGAAAGATCCACATGAAAAACTGCCTTTGTTGCTCCTTTGCTACTAGTTCAGTCTTCAGTGAATTTTGATCATAGTCACGAACAGATTTTCTTTAGCTTTAAAGAGCTGTTCATTATATGTAAAGTAACATTTTTGTTATCCTATAGGCAATGTATTATGTTTTGTTCCAGGTAGTAATGAATGAGCTGTTACATGTTCAATCCAACAATCTCGGGAGCTGTGGAGAAATAGCTGTTATAGTATACAGAAAATAAGTAAAATCGTGGCAAGCACAAATATAAAAATGTACGGTGTGTGTAATTGATAGCTTTAACTATATCAGTCAGTTATAGTAATAATTGTATTGTTTTTATCTACTTTTAGATTTCCAGTAAGCAAAACTGCCTTTCAATACCAGCAGTGCTGATTTAAAAATTAGAAAAGGGTTGATTTTTCAATCAATTTATATATTATGTAAAGTTCATATTTCCAAAGCTGTACATATTTGCATAGATTGAGGGAAAGATCTCTAAACATCAGTCGGCTATCATATCGTATTTGTTGACGTTCTCATTAGTTCACAGTGCAATACATTTATTTAAAGTATAGTCTAAATGGCATAGGAAAAAAGCATTTCACATCTCCCACAACACAGTGAGTGCAAATTCACAAACAATAGATCACATTAGGGAAATGATCTCCAATTCAAACTTTACATAATTCTCTAAGAGCACAATATACTTATTCAAACATTTAACTGGTCTAAAGGGGGGGGGTCTTGCCACTGTAGTATAGCTGTATACATCATACCTGTCTGCCTTGGAGATCTAAAGACTACAGTATGCTCTGTTTGTTTCAGTGAAGATTAAACAAACAAGCTTTTTTTCCCTGTCTCGTAAAGTACCTTTGAAACTACATCAGAGGCCAAATACAGGAAGAGAAGGGGTACGTTCCCCTACTATGAACTCTATTCAAAAGGGGACCTTAAGTCCTCAAAGAAATGTTCCCACCAGCAGATCACAGAAATAAGGCTGTTCTGTCCAGAGGGGATGGGAGCTTTCTACACTAAAGCTTAGTTCCTGTTCTGTGCCGAGGACAGAGCTTAACCTACAAGTCATTGCTCCAGTGAGCTTCCAAGAAACGTATTTTTTTTTTAATGCAAATATAAAAAAAAAACTTTTGGTAGTATGTAAAATGTGCTCTTCTTAATGCACGAAAAACTGTTGTGATCCATGTTCCAAGTTATTTACCAATTGTCTGTAAGTAGCAGAAACCAAAGCTTAGATGTATAGCCAGGATTAATCGGAGTATGCAGAACCGCTACAGAGCTCATTAATGGTTCCATAGTGTGTTGTGAAACACACATCCACAGGGATTAATATACAGTTCAATATAATATTAATGCAGGTGTTTACATTTTACTCTAGAAATATATATATATTTTTAATATTTTGCTGTCCTTTCATCCAAACTGCACTAGAAGCACCAGATCTATTCCTCACAGGGCATATTAACTTTTACAGTACAGTGGGTTTTGAACGTATGCACACTTTCACTTCTCATATGTTGCGTTATATTGCTGAGTCCTTCCTCTAAAACTGGTCAAGGGGAAGCTTATTTTACGCTATGCTTAGTTTCAGATATTAAACCAAGGCAATAAAGGTTTTTTGAACACCTTCCAAAAGTGTATTTAATTTGCCCTTATTGCTTTTCTTCAGCAGGAAGCTGGACTTTTATTTTTTGTAAAGGGAAAGTAAAGTCCCACATGTTGTATCATGTAATTAGAAACATATTTTTGGATCTCGTCCCCGTGCAAAGTCAGTGATAGAAAGTGTGTTGATATGTTTGATCCTGGAGAGCCAGTATTTTAACATCTAGACCCTGTTCTTGTCTTCACCTTCAGCTGTGCTAAGTGCTCTTCCCCTAGGAATGCGCAGTGTAGTCAGCGGCAGTGTAGTCAGCGGCAGGATATTTGTCAATCCTGAAAATCCTTATTCACATTGTAGCAAATTTCTTGGTGTCTACCTCCTGTCCTATATACCAAGAAGACACAGAATAGGAGTGGAAGTAGATATGGAGTTCTTCCTGAGAAACATCTAGTTTTTAACTGAGCTTTGCACAAACAGTTTTGTACAATATTCCTGGTTGGTATATGTTAACAATTAATACAGATGTCTACTTTTACAATCTTTCTGCAGTCCTTTGTTCAATGCAAAAACAAAACTCATATTAAAATAAGTCACTACAGCTATTCTAGAACATGATTTCCCTTTTTTAAGATTTAAAGATTGTTTTCTAAAAAATCTTATAATTATTTTGCCATTTAGAATAATGGCCAATATTCTTTTTTTTTTTTTTTTTGTGGACTGATGCAAATTAGTCCCAAAGGCTTCTTCACATAACTTGGTTGTGTGTGTGTGTGTCCAGTAATCCAGTTGAATAATCAGAGTATTGATATTTGATAATAATAATATAATTGATATTTGAGTAATTGATATTGACTTGATAAAGAGAGTCATTATCTCTCGAAAGCTTGTCGCTTTATTATGAGTATGTTTATCCAATAAAGGTATCGCTATTCACTGCAATACTCTGATTCTTCGACTATATAGATCTATATCTATCTATATATATATATATATATATATATATATATATATATATATATATATATATATATATATATATATATATATAAAATACAAATACAATACCACGTTGTGTGGATATGTCCCGAAATGCAAATGGCAGCAAAATATCTTGCTAGTCGGTGAATTACAATAAATCTCTAACTGATTGCTCATTACCAGGAACATTTTCACAATTGTAACTGTTAATCTCCATAATTTGTGTTTTGCAGTTTACTTGGCTATGTTTACATATCTGAATTGCATATGAAGTGAGCACCGAAGCCTCTGAGCCTTGCATCTAAATAATTAAAGCACTAATATGTGCTAGCTTGCTCTCCCTGAGGGAGTAAGGCATAGGGGTGATCAATGAAACAAGGCTGTTTCATAGGGATACAACTAAGATTGCAGTTGCTATTTTATTACACTGAATTATTTTTGCAATTTTAGGGGTTTGCTTTTAATTTTCGATTTCAGTGATACCATAGCATGTACATTATTGAATAAAGAGAGACTGATGACAGTAGACCATCCATATGTAGTATTGCAACACGTTGAATGGACTTTCTCCTCTCTGCTTGACATTTGGATTAAACCTCTCAGTATAAAGTAGGACGAGGGTGGAGGATGAATCTGGCAGCAGTTCGAATCCACTGACATTAACAAGCACAATTCCTTTCTGTCAGTCACCTGGGCTGCTCGGCACAGAATGTGTCTATTTTCAGTGTGTGACTGCTACAAAAGCTCATCTGAAATGAATGATCACTTTATCATGTTAAAAAAATAATAATACCATATCTGTCACTTTCTGGGTAAACATTAGCATTCTTGAAACCCACCCAATATGCCCCAATTCTTTTTTTTTTTTTTTTTTTTTTTTTTTTTTACAGCTTCATGCTGTTAGATCAGAGTTATTATATATTTGTTCTCCTAGTAAACTGTTTACTGTAATAGTATATGGCTTATTATTGCCTCAGTGTGATTGAATTGGAAGATTAAAGGGCCAGTGTAAGCAATTTTCATATTAGACCTATTTTAGCCCACCCTTAGTTAACATTAAAATACATGTGAAAACAGGAGTAAAAAAAAAAATATTTAGCCAGAACATATAGTTTTAAAACGGTTTACCTTATTAATGGCCACTGCTGTCCCTCACCACCTCTCTTGCTGCCCTAAGTGATATGGAGAGGAAGTGGAAGATTTAAACTGTTTCATTATTCAAGCCTTACAAGACAGTCAAATGTTGCTGTTGAAATCTTCCACTTCCTTTCAGTAGATCATAGAGCACTGAGAGAGTTGGTGAGGAAGCTACAGCACTGGCCATTAACGAGAGAAACCGTTTTTTGTTTTGTTTTTATAATAGTTTTTTTATATTAATTAATGGTGAACTAAAAAACAGATTTAACATGAAGATAGTATATACTGGCCCTTAAACTTCTGTAAGTGATAACTTCTATTGACACATTTTATTTTTCTCTCTTTGGCTGCTTATTTAGCCTTTGGCTTACACCACATTTTTGTGCTTTTCTGTTGACATTGTCTTGGTGTATTCTAGATTCATCCTCTCAACTCATCCCTCATTATCTGTGGTTCCATTGACTGGTTCCCATATCATTCAATAACGAAGTCAAGCTACAGATCCTCTTTTTGATACTGCGCCACATTATGTATACACAGTTGTCTTTAAAAAGACAGTACCTCTGCTGCCCTATCATTATCTTCTCCGCACCCATCTTGTGGAAATGCCTTCCTCCCTTGCAACATACTCCCCTTAAATCCTCTCTTTGCACTCCTAGATGAGGCTTTCTGTCTCTTCTGTTTTATCTCTCTTGAAAGACAATTCTATGACTCTTTTTCGCAGTGAATGCTGTCTCATAATTGTAGCCTAATCTAACACAAGTGTCCATTCATTTTGTTTTTATAAGCCTCTGTAATGACCTGGATTGTATTATATTCTGCTTCTTCATCCACTTTTACACTGTACATCCATGTTTGTCTGTCATTTCACTGTAACCTTGTGCAGTACTGTAAATAAATAATAGTAGGAATTGGTATTTATTTTTATTTTGAATTAACTATATCATCACAAATAACATTGAGATTTGTGACTAGTATTCTTATGTTTCTTAAAAGATATTTGTGAGTTTTGCATTTTCATCCAAGGAAGAATATGCTAGGCAAAGTAGTAAAGACTCAGGACTCAGATTTGTCATTGGTAGACCACCTTCTACATGAAATTTAATGTTTAAGCCCTGGAGTAAAAGATGAAGAAGGTAAAATCCAGAGATAAAATATTTATACGTTTTTAGTGAACCATTAAAATCGTGATAGTTCCTGTTTGGCACAAGGAATTGTATTCCTTATGTCACAGTCTCAAGATTATCAGGTAGAGAATCTACAAATGGCAAATTGCAATTACTGAACAAAAATAAAGCCATTGTAGACATTGTAAAGAATATCTGCTTTGCTAGGGAGGGGTGTGCTAATATTGTTGGGCTTGTTTGAGCTACTATAGCACGGGGAAAAATGTACCCAGATATTGCTGCTGGCATGAAGTGAAAGCCAAAAAAATACCCCATTGGTAAGATGAAATTGTAATCTTGCATGTTGTAGAATAAATTTAATACTGAACATTACTACCTTTGACTTTTATTGGACTGCATTTATAAAATGTTGTTTGGCACAATATCCATGAAGATGGTTCAAATACTGTACACTATAAAGCCTCCTTTTGTACATTCTTTGTATTCTTTAAGACTGCTGCGCACATTATGTCCCAAACTAAAATGCCAGCGTAATTTCTCTGTATTTATTACATCTTTTGGGCTTATGGCAACCACCATCTGTAATCAGGAAAGGAAATATGATTTGGGATAAGTGCGATCATTTGGATGCAATTTATTTGAAAGAATAGAATGGTTCTACTGTGTAACTGAATAATATACAGCTACTGCAAGCATATTTCCCAATGGACCACTTGTAAATAATGTATATCCTATACACAGGGATTTGTATACTCTAGCTATTATTTAATTTCAATGTTTTATATTAAGAGTACTTTAATATTAATGCTGCGTACAAAATGTTTTAACAGTTGCATAAAGGAAAAGGGAAGCTTAAAATGAGAAGATTGAGCTTGTGTGATTGAGGCTAAAATGATTTATTTAAATGTATTTGTGCCAAAGAACAAGTCATCTCCAAGTTACATTTGGGACATGTTACAGCAGGGAGTCCTCTTTATTGGTAAATGATCAAGTCACAAGATTTCAGACACAATAATCCTTTACGTTTATCTGCATCCAGTGTCAATGTCTGTGTCCTGTAGATACATTTTATCTATATAAAGAATTTGATTATAGTAATTATTTTCATTATGGTATTTTTGATTTCACTTAATCGGCTTTCATTCTGGTTCTGAAATTAGCTTTCTCTGCTTTTGTAAGTTATTTTTTTTTTTTTTTTGTATGAACTGCAATTTCACATAAACAGTCTATTAGAAACTAGCAAAACTAAAATATAAGCATTTGACAGCATCATTGAACTAGATTTATTAATTTACTTGCAGATGTAAGCTGCTATAGTAACATTGTAATCCCTACTACCTGGCGTGTTAATACTATCTTGTGTTAGCGTGAAAGCCTTGTTTGTCAATGAATCATATTATATTCTTTAACACAGTGCTATAAAATATTGTAAAAAAATTGTACCTGTAATTAATGACTGCGTACATAATTCTATGTCTCTATTTTGAACTTTAGCTGGAAATTTTGTAATTCTTATTTTTATTCTCTGTTTATGTTCCTGTGTGCCATTTTATGTAGGTTTATTTTAAGTTTTGATTAAAAAAAGATGTCACTAGTTATTTCAATGAACAAATATGAATACTCACAGGTATTTTTGTTACTACACAGGCTGCACCCACATCAGATCATAATACAGACGCACCAAGTGAATCCCACTTATTCCCTGACTTGGCAGCGCAGGATGGTATCAGTGTGGCAGCTTTGGACGCTAAAGATGATGCCGCAGCAAATAAGCTTATCAGTGACGGCAAGCTCATGAAAGGTACGCTCTTTACCAAAGGTTTCTATCAGTGTCAAAAGACAGTAAAATAAGTATCTGTGTCTGACTGTGATGGTCTTTTTTTTTTAATGAAATCAGGGAGGTACCTTTATCATACAGTACATGAAAATAGTAACATTTGGTAACATCAAGAGGCTAATAAAACCACCATCCTTAGAGTCATTATTTACCTATTGATCAATAAGGAAGTTAATACGGGAACCTTTGTCCAAATTAGGACCTCCACTATTACATATAATGTATAAGAGCTTGACAAATCCCACAAGCCACGGCACCAGAAATATTTGTAATATAACTAAAAAGTTAGCAGCAAGCAGTTATTTACTCCATATACTGGCTCCTAAAATATATTTACCAGCTCCTAACTAAACTCACTGGCTTCTAAGTTTCAGATAAGTTTGTCCACCCCTGTGCTATATACAGTGGTACATCAGTACTCTTCTGCTTGAATGCTCACCTAATTCAGTATTCGACATCTTTTGGCAAACAAAAATTGCTTTGCACTTTACGCTTGCACGGCACTTGTCGTTTTTACCAATAGTCGTGCCTTCTGGAACCAATTAATGAATGCCGAGGTACTAATGTTCCACATCACTTATTTATCCTGGGTCTCCTTCACTATGCAAATTTATTTCATGTGCCATTTTAAATGTTATTATATTAAAATATTTGAGTGTATACCTGTCAACCACTCTCCCGAATGTCTGACAGTGTGGTAAAGAAATGTCACTCCTTATAATAATCAGTCAGAAAATATAAGGGTTCTGTACAAAAATTATACAAAGAAGTAAATGAAACGTATCATACCAATCCCATTTGAAGGAGGATTTTTGTTTTTTCACAGTGTGTTTTCTTTTGTTCATATCAAGTTGTCAAAAAAGAAAAAAAAAATGGATTCAAATGTATTACTGCACTGGGGTTTCACTTTCAGCAACAGAGCTGTACAACTCCTACTTGTCTTGATCTTCAGTCTCACGTTCCCTGTGTATAGTGCATGTTTCTTGTTAGTTTGGTGTTTAAACAGGTTTTACTTAATATTTGCAATATCGTATTTACTAACCATCGTTAAAAAATATGTAATGTTTAAAAAATGCTATTTAAATGCTTGGGAAAGATGTGTTTTATGTCTTTAATATTGAACACTGTTTCTCAACTATTTTATATTCTTAGAAAATCGAATAATAGAGTGATTAAATAGTGCAATACTGTACTATTTGCTCATTGTAGCTGTAAAAAATGGGGATACAAAGACTTTTCAGCATGTATACCTCTAGTATGCAAGCCTCTGGTAATCCGCTTTAAAACATTTGTGAGCTACATACATTGTAAGTATAAAATAGAGTAAATCAAAATTACTTCCTGTTCCCATTGAAGTTATTTTATGTTGGAAAACCAGATTTCAATTACCTTCTTAGCATTCACTTGACTGAAAGGAGCAGAGGCTTGTGCTATAGAAAGTAGAGGAGCCTGCAGATAAACGAGGCACGCTAACAAGGCACTGTTTATTGAACGGACTGATCAAGATGTTGGCCACTTTACTCTGTCCATTGTGTAATAGCTTAATACTTTATGAGGTTCTCAGGGGAAAATTACCAGGTCCACAATACAAGTGCCCTGAACATTATTGCTGTATTAGTCAATTTTCACCAAATAAAGGCAAAATCTCATATTACAGGAGCCAAAAACGGTTTGTTACATTTTCCGTGGTTTATATATACTTTATTAACCTTGTACTGAAGATTTCTATGTCAATCTAAATTGCTTTTTTTCTGACAATATATCTGTTTAAAAAGGTAGTTATTTATTTAATTTTATTAACATCTGTTTAAACATCTTTAAATTACAAGTATGGGATGATCGTCCGTTTCAAATTGGTGCAAATGTATTATTTTCATTATGGTATTTTAACTACTTGAGTGAGACTTTTTCTTAACTACAGTAAAATAAAGTATTCATTTTGCTTTTCTGCTTTTTTTAAAATGTTTATGCAAAGTTTTGTGTTGCCAATACCTTAAGGATTAATCTACATAGCCTTACCCTTTTCTGCTTAGTTAGAAGTTCAGATCATTGAGCTATTTTGACAATAAGGTTATGTGTTTACTGCCTTGTCAAGTGAGGGGGACTTTTTTTATACATGATTGTTAGTTTTATTGAAGCCTTGCAGGAAGGTTATACATGGCTCCTGTGCAACTAATTGAGTTGGTATTAAAGGTTCCCTTACACTTCACAAGGCACATTACACAGAGGCTTACAGATTTTGTCTCTCTATGCGGCACTTAATCAGTATCAAAGACTGTTTTATTTGTTTTACATTATAAACCATTATCCATATAAAGATGATTCTACAAATATGGCGCTTGTGTGGTCCTTATTCTTTTTCTTCTCTATACTGTAATTGGGAGATGTTTCCAAGCACCTAGTAACCTTTCATAATAATGATGACTCTGTGTTATAGCACTGCTTTTTTTGATCTATAATCCTTTACTTATCTCAATGTATTGGTATTTATGACCTTTATTGTCAGCGGCAAATCTTTATTCTATGGTTTTAGGAAATGTTACTTTATACAGTTTAAAAAATATATATATAACAATATACCATTTGCTGTAGTTGTTCTTTAATAAATCTGGTTTGTGTTTTTAGGGGCCTGGACTTTTAAATTAACTTTATTTTATTGGGAAGCATGCTTAAACATGAACTAAAGTACTTGTTAGGTGTCTATCCCTGTTTTAAGTAAATCTGTCTTGTAAGAGAACATTGTTGTAATGTTAATGTATCTTTAAATAAATTGGTGGTAGCACTTACCTTCTTAAAAACCATCTGACTCGTGTTGTTCTTTTCTCCACCTTCAGCCTCATTTGCTCCAATAAGCTTTGCAATTAAGGTAAAGGAAACCGACCTTCTACCTCTGGAGAAAAACAGAGTTAAATTAGATGATGACAGTGAGGAGGAGGAAGAAGGGGAGGGCAAGGACAGACCACAAACCAAGAGCGTCAACTCTTCTAACAGCAGTCAAGCACTTTGCACAGCAGCCACTGTGGTGGAAGAAAGGAGACCCCAGCTTACTCCAGAGGAGCTGGAAGCCAAACAAGGTATATATCGTGTCCCCGTGTTTCAGGTGAATATATGTAGGCCCTTCAGAAACCTTGGCCAGATGTAACAAGGATGCTTGCAAAGCTATGATATGTTTCTAAATTGTTCTGCAGCTGAGATCTTTGTTACATTAACAAAATATTGTCCATTTCATTATAGCTTCACAAGGATTTTCTTTTTGTTACAATTAGCAGCTGTTCTTAGAAATGGCTTCAAGCTGTCTGATTTGAGAACAAAACATCAGTTCCCAATTAGGCCTTGCTTTAAAGTATACGTAGCTTTTTTTTTTTTTTTTTCTTCTTTCTTTTTTTCTTTTTCGTCTGTCCTGTATTCTGTTAATCTGGAGACTTGATTAAACATCTTTAAAGGAACCAAGTAATGGTTCCTGATATAGTAGATATAATATTGTGAGTAATCTGACAATGAATATTGCTATTTTTAGGCATATTACATGTCCGTAATTACAAACTCATGATGGCAAGGCATCGGGTCATGGTTGTCTTCTGCATTTGTTGTATCCTGAGTACTTGGTGGTATGGAATGTGCTGGCATCATACATGATCATGATGATGGCACTCACAGTGGGGGTGACCAGCAGGAAGAGCTTGCTCAATTGTAGGAAATCTAACAATCTTAGAAGTTTGACGTTTACAGGCCTCTGAAGTTTTCTTTCAGACTTTTTAAGAAAATTGGCAGAGCTGCTGATAACCAAGACATCCAGGAGGGAGGCACCTGAAAATTTAATTTCTGTCTAAAATTGAATAATTTAAAACCCTAATTTCAATTTGTTTTTCTTTGTTTTTCTTTTTTTTTACCAACTGCAAACATCCTTTACAGGTAAAGGTTTTATTTTCCTACCATAACCGCAACCATTCTGCATTTGTTGCAAACATTTTAACACCTAGTTAACAACCCAGGTTAACAGGACAGATAAAGAAGAAAGAAAAAGCAAACCAACAAAAAAGCTACGTATACTTTAAAGCAGGGCCTAATTGAACTTGATGGCCCCAATTTTTTTTTTTTTAACCTCAAAAACATCAGTTCCCAACCTTTTAAGATCTCCTCTGATCTGCAATATGCAGATAAGTTGTTAAATGATCCATAAGAAGGCAAACAGAATATTATATGATGCTCATATTAAAGAGATACAGAATATGGTACACTTATTGATATGCATATTTTAAATGTGAGTGTTTCATTTGCTGGGCAATAAAAACAATAGTTGTCCACCTTCTTTAATTTTTTTTTTTTTCTGTTTTCTGCTATAACAGTAGTCTCTGCATCCATTAAACCTGCAGTCATTACACGAATTAGCAGGAGGATCTGTACTGTCTTTTGAACCATAGCATCTTCTGCTGACTCTGTACAATCATGTAGCTGCTGACTTTATATTAACAGGCTTAGAACTATATCACGCTTTGGAACTCAGGAGCCAAACCTCTTCTAATTGACTAGCAACAGGAATCCAATAGCACAGAATGATTTGAGGCTGTGTTAAACATCCCATCTAGTACATTATATTTTCTTTTTTATTATTGCAATTTAGTTTGGAAATAAATAGAATATTATTTTTTCTTTAAGGAAAACCTTATTCCGCAATCTTTATATTATGATATTAATGCTCTAGAGAATAGTCTTTGTTTGTAAAATATATAGCATTTTTCTTTCATTTTCTTTCTACCTTTTACAAGCACAATCAAATATAACAACTTGATTCTAGTAGATTCTAACAGTAGTTGTATCTCAAGTTTAAATTAACGTGCAGCATGTCAGAGCTTGAAGTCCCAGCTTTTCTGCATTTGAATATAAAAGTTGCTTTTCATAGAAAAAAAATATATATTTATTAAGGTGCATGAAAATTGCTTCATGCGGGTTAGATGAAAATATGTGACTTCTCTTAGATTAATGAAAACAAAAGTATCTTTTCACATGAATTAGCTTTTTTTGTTTTTAAATATTTGTTTTTATTCTTTAAATTTTAACCAGTATTTTTATGGAACAATAATGTCAATTAATGTTTGTGTGCAGAGTAAGAAGAATACATAAATTGGTAAATTAAAGGAAATGGAATAGTTTCAGTAAATACGATTTGTCTTCGTAATTCACTTGATTTCAAAGAGACCCAGACATTCCGAACTTTCCATTATTACACATGTAAAAAGTAGGACTGGCAGATGGTTAATTTTTTTATTTGCGAGATTAATCACCAAATGAGTCTAGATCTATAAAACCTTGCCCTAGTGTTTTGTATTGTTACCTATTTACTGCACAACTTTTTTAATGGCAAAGTTTGAGCAGTTCAGGCTATATTTTCTCAAAGAAGATAAACATTTGTTTGTTGTTTGCTTTTTTATTCACTTGCCCTCTGCAAACTTGAACTTACATTTCCATCTAAAATAAATTGACATTTATTTTCTATGGCTATCCTTGATTACTTGTTTACGCTTCTTGTGCTTTTCTGCTACTAAGCAGGTATTGCAGGGGTATCTAGAACATGCAAAACCACACCACCTCAATTACAAGTTTAATTTTGGTTAAGTGATTTTAATCAATTAATTGTTAAAATGATTAATCAAAATCGTGCAATTAATGCCTAGCTCATGTTTTAATCAGATTTCTCATCGCTTTGCGTGATTTATGATTTAGATGACTTATGTTACAAACATTGTTGCTACAATTTTATACAGGGCTGTTAAATCGTACAGAGCGGGAGGAAACCTTGGGAAATCCATCTTATGCAATCAGTCCTTTTCATTGCACAACCTTAAGTCATTTGACACATCCTCTTAATATTGCCAACTGTAACATTCAATTTCTAATTTTAGATTTTTATAGGGACATGGAAGGTTTCTAAATTCTACTAGGTATATAATCTATGTATCTGTTTTACTTTATTTTATTAAAAAGGGCTTAGAAGCTTTGTTTTACTTCTTAAACTGATAGAAATAGTAAATGTTTGGATACATTGCCCCTGATTGGCTAGTATGAGACACTGCAAAATGAACACAGCAGAGTCTAAGTTTCAGCAGTATGCTGTGTAAGACATGGTCACTGATTGGCTAGTACGAAACCCTGCACAGATCTTACTAGAGCATAAACTAGTGCATTCAAGCAATAGGTATATTTTATTCGTAGTGAAATCTAGAAACCTATTATTTCCCTTCAATCTTGTATGCAAAAACAACTTTTTTCAATGTTTAAATCAAACATTTTTTTTATATGCAAGTCTGAGTTCCTTTTAATGGAAATGGTTTCATATTTTCTATCCTGCTTTTAAAATAACTTGTTTAAAATATTCCACCTTTGTTTTCTACACTATAGATCCATTTTACACAAACGTTTAAATGAGAACTTCCTTTCTTCCTGGCCTGTTGCATGATATTGAGTGGCAAAGAGCAATGGAAAACATTTTTTTTACCACTTTTTAATACATAATTGGCTTTCTTTCCATTTACAAGTCATACAAAGATGGATCAAGTACTTTGCACTTGATCAATAACCTGTGTGTCTTTTTTCCCTAACTTTTATTTTTCATGCAGTATATAAAATATGCTCATTTGAACCCCTGATAGAAAAAAATAAAATGTCCATTCTTTGTATTCACTTTAAACACAGATCCATCCTACATATTCTATTTTTGACCTAACTTATGAAGATGGATTTGTTAAGCTGTTGCTTCTCTTGTAACAGAGCCTTTTCTCCATTTTTTTTTTCCTGAATAGGCTCTGGAAATGCCCAGTAGTAATTGATTGATTAAAAGATTGTGCATGTGATTTTACATGTATGAATATTTGAAACATTCAAAACCTACACTTTTTAGCCTCTTATTGTATGTTGCACTGGATGATTTGGCCAAATATCAAACTGTGAAGAAGTAAATGAGCTGTCTAGAGTGGTTGTAATTAATGCAATGTAAATGTGCAGTCTTGAGTTTACATTAAAACGCTTCATATTAATGACCAGTCATCTGAAAATTAGGCTTCCGTATTGTGTTATCAATTTCCTTAGCACTGCAGCACACTACTGGGTTGTAATAACTCTGCTTTATTCCTTTTTTTCCTGACCAGTGAAGAGCAAGCTTTATTGATTAGCATAAAGTGCAGCCTATTAGAGAGAGAGCGCACTGTTTCACAGTCGCTGTTGACTTAGAATTTATCACTATTATTTCAAAGCTTGTAATGGTGTTCAGCCTACCAGATCTCTCTCCAAACAATTCATCTCTGGAATTTCATTATTTTTCTGTTTTGTGATATTTATTTAGAAAAAGGGTGGTGAGATGGTTCTGTTATAGGAAGTCACACAGTTCAACAAATGTTTGATTAATATGATATTAATTTTTATGTGCGTTGGCTCACAGGTAAGATTTATAGCTTGTGTTCCAGATTTTGGATTGTCATGTTGCATTATAGCCTAATTAAGGAACTGTAATTTCTTGTATGCAAATAAGGCTATAAAATCTCTCTATGTTGATAGATTACTTTCTTGTTTCGTCTGTGCCACTTGTATATATGAATTCTACCAGCCAGCATACAAGTTCATGTGGTCATTTATTTTCTTCTCGTGGTCTCCAGTGGTGTTAAATAACTGAACTTGCAGGCTAAATGGTTTGATAATATTGCCTTTTGTTTTTGATTTTTCAGCAAAACAAAAGCTAGAAGACAGATTGGCAGCAGCAGCCAGAGAAAAACTGGCACAGGCCGCAAAGGAATCAAAAGAGAAGCAGCTGCAGGCAGAACGCAAAAGGAAAGCTGCACTGTTTCTGCAAACGTTAAAGAATCCATTGGAGTCTGAGACGGGAAAGATGGAGGAGAGCAACTATAGCCCAGAGGTTAGCTATCATGCATAGTACTAAAGTACTTCACACACAAGCAAATGGACTCAAGTGGCCAGAGTAGACTGCATATTAAAGGGTCAGTTAATTCAGTACAACTTGGAGCACACCACTGTAAACTTCTCATCATACCAAAAGTTAGTGGGAGAGAAGCGCACCACCTCCTCGTGCAACATGAAAGATAATCCACAATGACAATAATTTAATATAAAGCTCTTCTTATTGGTATGGGGAGTCAGTATCTCACCCACTTTTCCTTAGAAATATGTATGTATCGGCAAAAGGACACTCTTGCTATATTTTCCATATTAAATAGCAGTGTCACTTCATTAAGAATATATATTCGTTTTCTAAAAAATGGTGCTTTTCACTAGTCCCCTCCATTGTATACATACAGAAACATTCGTGAAAGATAATGTACTGTACATACATTATCCTAATTGATAAACTCAAAACAAAGGTCGTTACAACCATATGAGCACAAAACCATGTAAAATGAAAAAAGGTAAAGATACATATACATAAAAACAATACTAAAGATCTAAATAAAATAAATGAAAAGCAACCAAACGTCTATCGCCTATCTATTAGGCTTCATCAGTGGTGGAAAGAATATTATTGATATGAATATCCTCTGCAACAACTTTCAGCAAACTTTTCCAACCAATAACCCTGAAGAGTTTACAGAACATTTAGTGCACCTTGATCCCTTTTGTGAAATCTGAAGTAAGACTTTATCTAAATATTGTTTTCGATCATACACACCTTCATAAGTATAATTTTGTGGGGGTTTTTGTATATTTATTGGGACATTTGCCCTACACTATTCGTGACTGATTTTTGGCCCTCGCTACCTTCCCTCACAGGTGAATACTACTCTTCTCATAATACCATGTTGAAATCATTTTTGAAATAAAAAAAAATTTCACAGAGAAATTTATAAATTAATTCTCTGTTTACATGAGACTCAGACATGCCCCCAGACAAAGCCACAAAAGCAGCTGTATGCAGACAGTTATCCCTTCACAAATTCATCTGTGCAGGGAAAGGACTGCTGGAGTCAACTAAAATGAGAGTTGGGGGTTAAAGTCTACTCAGGCTGTTGTCGGCATGTGTTGTTAATCATGGAACATTAGATAATTTTAACATAGAATCTTGTGCTCTTTCACACCATGAAGAGCATTTATAGTGAGGTGAATGGCCCTTTTAATGTAGAAAGCAAACAAACACAGTCCTATATAACTGAAGGTGGTAAAAAGAGTAGTTTCAGGAACAGGAGGGGGATGCAGCAAATGTGAGAAACTGGAAATGGGTCAAGCTGGAAAGAAATAAATTTAGTCCAGGAAAGACAGGTGATACATCAGGATTAAGTGAGGACCAGAATAACAATGCAGACAATCTTTTGGGGTTCTTTTAACCTGTAAATATTATTTGAGCTTTAAACCCACTTGTTAACCATATTCACACTCTGCAGCGTTAATGCTTTTGCAAACTGTGAGTTTCCAGTAGCATTCAAGTCTCTTGCAGTGAGCATGATACAGATAAGTATCCAGTACTCCATATATATTTTATAGAACAATCACAAGGCACTATTGGAAATAGACAGTTTTAAAGTAAACAGGAATTTGTGTAGCAAATGTAATAGCGTATTCTACGCCCTGGACAGACATTAATGTTTCTATTTTCTACGTTTGTGTGGTATACGATGATGTGTTGATTGGTATTTCTCAGTTTATGATAAACAATCTATAACCTAAGTACATGGAAATTGTCCTATTGCACTATTGTCGTTGGCTAAAACGTATAATTTTAAAACTTAAAAACTTATAATTTTTTATATTTGATAATTACTTACATGGTGGGAATGTATTTGATTTGTATTCTGTATACCAACATAATGTTTAGGTTAGGATTGTCCAACCTAAAACTCAGGTGTTACAATATTATTATTATTTTTTTTATGTGCACCCCCATTGACCATAACTGAATGCTATAATGAATGTGAATATTTTGTAACCGTTTACAGAAAGAGCATGCTCCAAACTTCTGTTTGAAATTCTGGTCCCTTTCTCATCCATCCTTTTCCTCTCTCTTTTATATATTTTTATTCATTTTTAGTTTTTTTTTACCCTTCCTAACTTCACCCCGAGTTCCTCCGTTTAGAATTATTTTAAAATTACTCAAAATGCTTTTTAGTATCATTCATACTCCACAAACTAGTTGTAAATGTGACTCACTGTATGATGTTCATGCTTCATACCAGCATCATATTTAGTTTAATGATCACTGAACGATCGCAGACCTAACTCGCCACAAAAGTCTAACTACATAAGTAAGCATTATTTTTTAATTTAAATTTGTTTGTACATAAATATATACCTTTTTTTTTTTAATTAGTACAGTTTTGAAAAAGGCTGCCTTTTTGTTTTAGGGGGAATAAATTGCAATGTGTTGCCCATTGTGAATAGGGAATAAGTTGGACACCTGATTTGAATGAGATATGTATGTATGTATAGATGTATATCAGTCAAAATAGCGGTTTTGGTTATCTGGGCTTAAAGGGACACAGAACACACAACTGTTTTGTATCGAAAAAATTAAGAAAACCATGTTTAAATTTAATTAAAACAAACTGGAAGGGCACAGAACATATGTATTATCAATTTTATTGGAGGATAAAGTATGACTCCTATAAGCCCCAGCTCATGTGAAAAGACTCACCGTTGTACATTACCAAACACCAACTTACAGTTACAATGAGGAACAAAGTTCTTTCAATGTCCCTTCAATAGCTTTACCTAAAACGGATCATTTTGCTTTGCCATAGTGATGAATACATTTCTGACAATGCTTTATGTGAACTGCTCTGACCAAGAACACCAGAAATTAATGTGGAAGTACGCCTTTGGACAAATGTATTTATATATGTTACGTCCAACTCTGTGACCCTATGGACCGCAGCATACCAGGCACATATTATGTCCGGTTGTGCTAATATATAAGGTTTTCATGGCAAAGATTTGTAGTGGGTTGCCAGTTTCTTCTCCAGTGGACCACAATTTGTCTGACCTCTCTGCTATGACCTGCCCATCTTGAGTGACTCTACATATTATAGCTCACAGCTTCATTGAGGTACGCAAGCTGCTTCATCACGACAAGCAATCCAAAAGGGGATATAAATAAATAGTACATTTGTGTTCACATTTGAACATGTAAAATAATAAAAAAATATATATATATTTCCTGGGAGCCTGGGCAAGGATATGCAAATGAGCCCACAAAGGTTTCACTCTTTAATTCAATATCATCTTGAACATGGCTCCTTTTTAAGAGACCTACCCACAGACAGCTGTTTAGATCCTAAATGGATCTCATTAGTGCAATACCGAACTCCTGCTATATATTTGTGGAAGGCAATTAACCACATCGTCCTTTAGTATATGAGTGATAGAAGCTCTCCATCATACAGTAAATACATTATATATATATATATATATATATGTGTTCACTTTTGTACGTATGTTAGTTTGGAGTCAGACAAGATGTACAGAAACATATTTATCCATTGCCATACGGTTACAAAACAGCATATTTTATACCCTCAAAAAGTGCATTGTGAGAAAATACTCATATACTGCTGTTGAAACTATGATGAAATATAAAGTACAAAGAGAATTGTATCAAAACCATTGGGATCGGATATGTGTTTGCTATAACTGGACTTTGGATCATTAGGAGAATTGTGTAATTAAAATCTGCAAATCATTTTTTGTTGAGGGAAAAAAACTATATAACTTTGGCTTTTCAGAAATGTTTATGTATTGCTTTTGTAAATAAAGATTATCTTACCGTCCTTAGCTAGTACACATTTGTTTTCCCAAACTCACTGTAACAACATTATAAGTAATATTTTTCATTTTTATGGCTTCTGGAAGTCTGTTGTGGCTGCTGGCTGAGGCATCTCCATGATATGCCATGAAAAGACTAATGTGTGTCTGAGAAGGATGTGGCTCGTGGTGTGAACTGAAGAAGTCGTCTTGCTAGAAGGGCATAAATCCTTACCGTACAGAATATGTAAACATAACTTGCTATTCACTTTTTGTGCTTCATATTCTGGTCAAGACGGTTTGTGATCTGGAGCGCCTCTAAAATGGTCTTGGGTAGCAAAAACTTTATCAATACTTACTCATTTTGCACAAAAAAAAAAAAAAGATAATGGAATAATAATGACTAGTCATTTTACAAAGGTAGAATGGTTATGTTCAAATGTTCCACTTTTTATGTAAAATATGAATTAGTTGATGTTTGGAAAAATCTTTTAATCTCTTAAGCCAGTGGTTCCCAAACATATTGTCAAGATCCACCGGACAGGCCATGGTTTATGTGAAACACTTGGTGAGTACAGGTGAAGCAATTTGAGGTTCCACCGCCTGTTTATTACTAGTTGCCTCACATTTGTTCACGCAGCGTTTCACCTAAAAAATAATGGCCTGTCTGGTGGGTCTTGGAGAGGTTTGGAAACCATTGCCTGAAGCAACGGCACTGGCTTTATCTGGTAGAAAGCTTCTAAGAAAGTCACTGCTTGGTTCATTTGATCGCAGATTTTTTTTTAGGTACTGGCACATAATACAAATCATTCTTATTAGTTATACATTGATCTGTAAATAAACGATGTTCAATAATATATAAAAATAGTAATCTTTCAAAGTTGTGCTGTTGGTCTCCACTGGTGTAAGGTCATATTGGGTGCAGGTAGCAGACGGAAGACTGGTCTAAAGGATTTCAAAAGCAATCTGATTAGATAGAGGCCAAGTTGGACATAGGCAATTATTCATTAGTTGCTTCCCAGTCCAAGATCATTGCCAAACGGAAGTACATTGACATAGCAAGTATCAATGTCTGCCAGCCTGAGCCGCCTGCCCTGTTGACCTTACTGTTGGTAAAGATCATCAGCAGCTGAATCTGTTCTTTTTAAAGTAATTTTAATGGTGAACCATGAATTGTACTAATGCTTTTTTTATTAAAATGTCTAGATACTGTTTTAGGCATTACAATATTTAAGTAAAAATCCAGTTTATATAATATGCTCTTTTGTACAATTAAACCTGGGCAAAATTAATAAGAAAAAAAAAGCACTCTCCTTCTGATTTATTACCTATTTTAGGCAAATATGCCTCTGTGGGAATGGCCATTTCCTTGCTACCTTAAAGCTTACCGAACAAGCTTTCACCGGTAAACTAACGTTGGCAGCACCTACTAAAGTATAATTGGTGTAATTCTAGAAATGTTGTCTGTTAGCAGGCAATACATGTGATACATAAGTCCTTTTACTATTGATACATTGCGAACATAATGAAGTTTTCACAATTTTATTTTAAGTTACTGTACACTTTTACACTACTAAATATAGCCATTACACTTATCCAACAATTGTAATTTGCCTGTTGCTTTTATGTAAACTGTTGAAAACATTTTTGTTTAAAACCAGTCTTGTCAAATAGCCAGATGTTTTGCTATTAATTTATTGGTGATAGAACAATCAACTAGTGTTATTGAATGCTGTCCCTCACCAGAGATGTTGAAGCAGTTCATTACAAAAGCCTTTCTATTTTAATATAGCTTGCACTAATTATTTGAAAATGTCAAGCATATGCAGTAAACAGATTAAATATATACACATATATGGAAATTAGAGTTTATGTTCATTCCATTTAATTAATCTCAGCTAATAATGTTCCTGATTTTATTAGCTTCGATCAAAGATGCAGCTGAACGCCTCTAGAAATAACACTTTGAAGGAGGATAATGATACATTTTAATTGCTTCTGATACAAAATAATAGTCGTTAAATTGGTTGCTTCTTGTAGCAAAATGAGTAGAGCATTTGTTTGCAGAATATTAGCTGCTTTTATCTTTCTGACAAGGTGCAGTGGTTAAAATAAGGTTGAGTCAAACAAGTAGTGGACAGGCTAGAATTTGAGAGAATATCATAGTGGTGGCAATAGTAAATGAATGATCCTTTACTAGAGGCTTAGAAGATGCACACAGAATCAAGTACCTTATTCTTGTTTTATTTTGGCAATACCATCCATCAATGTTTGTTTTATTGACTTCACAAATATGTCTTTAAAATACATTAAATCAGTATCTAAAATCAGAATGAACATTTAGTGTATACAAGAGTGTATGCAGGATGATCTCAGGATATTCAGTGCTTTTGATAGGAGCACCATGTATTTTTATATTGTCCTCTTTCAAACCGGACTCTCAACTACTCTTGTATATGTATTTTTAAATCTGTCTTATCAATAATATCAATAATATTTCGGCAAGAGCTGTCAAAAGCCTACAACCTATATTGTCCTAAACAGCTGAACACTATAAAAATCGCTGTAGACTTCTTGTTGCCAAAATGTCCTCCATACCACCATCTTCCAAGTTGCTTGGTTACTTATTCTACCTTGATATCATGTTGTGGTCAACATAGCATGTTGCCTACGATCTATGCTAGGGCTCTGTATTTCAAACGTCTATTAACAAGACAACAAGCTGGACTGTGAACATTTTCCAAAACTGGTTATTTCACAATTCTGTATTTGCTTCTAGCTGTCTGTATACATCCCCTCTTAATAAGCTCTTCATGTATTTGTTTAATAGGAAATTGGCACCTATTTAGTTTTAATTCCAAAAGTACCTTACCCTCTACAGCTGTGTGCTTTTATTAATGTATATTAAATGGTTGTAGTTAGTTTTAACAGTTCAACTATGATATATAGTGACATGTTTTAGCCATAGATTAATTAAAGGTATTTGCCAACAATCTCATAAGGAAATAAAGACATTTAGCAGAGACTAATCACTGAGTTTGGGTTTGTAGCTTGCTTTTTCATATATTTCAGAGTATAGAGCATTGTTGCCAAGTCTTGAGCTCTTCCTCCCATGATAAGACCAATGATTCCATGGCACACACAATATTTTTTTACAATTCCTTCTCACTACAGTCTCCCTCATTTAATTTCCCTTTTAAACTTCACTCCTACCCCATCATTTCCTATTTCAACCTCCGTTCTCCCCACCACCACTTCATTAAATGCTCTACCTCATTTGATTCCACTACCATTCAATTAACTCTTCATAATCCTTCTTACATTTTTATCCTCTGTTCCATTTTTATCCTTCGTTCCATCTCCTTAAAGCTTGTGATACAGCCATATTAATGGAATATAGATAGTGATGTAGCTAGATCGGACTGCACTTATATATTAAGAGCAAGCATGTCTATACAGTTGAGACTAAAAAGTAGGCTGGCTACTAGGATGCAGTTGCACAATTTCAAGTGCCATAGCCACCACACATTACCAGAAATTTGTAATTTACTCTGCTGCAAACAAAACACCTTTTGCCTCTATTAAAAAAGGGGAGAACGTCCGATACCCATTCCAGCTGACTACTATATGTGATGACTGAGTGGGTGACGGTAATTTGCTTGAGGTACACTTAGGTCGTAGGTGACACCATTGTCTCATATTGCATTAGTTGAGAGTTTCTGCTATGGAGCTACCTTTTTTTAGTTATGGGATGATTAGCATTTTTATTTTGTTTTGAGTTTGGGAGATTTGAAGTGGTTTATACAAATAAAAGGAATTAACTCGAGACTTAACAATGCTTGATGGTGAACTGAACTGTCTGTACATTTTCTGTAACCCAAGTTTTGTAATACTTTCTTTTTAGAAACCGTAGACAGGGATAAAGATTTGAAGTTTTAGCTAATAGCCAAGCTACATAGAGTAATTAATTATCACAGAGTATGTCTAACATGTCCTGTTAGGCAGAACAGTTATAAATGTAAATTTGAGAAGCTAATTGTTGTTCCATTCAAGAAAACGTGGCCTCAGTAATAGAACATGACTGGTGCTATCCGTGCAGTGTTTTATTTAGCAGTTAGACTGTCAGGCGTGTCTTATTGCATCTTGCTGTGCCAAATGTTTGTTGAATCAATCCGTATACTTAGAAACAGGGAAAAAAGGCTGAAGTATGTTTGCTATTGGAGTGGCTGTCAGGAAAGTGCATTAACAAATGGAAACTTTTAGAAAGCACAAAATAATGCTTACGCTTACTTGCAAGAATTGTCAACACATTTTGTGTGGAAATTGCCAGATCATAAAAACTGTTTAAATTGCAACAGCCTACACTGTTTCATTGTAAATAAGCACTCTTTTCTTCATATTTTTGAGTGTGCTTTCAAGTAAATAGAAAAATTGTGGCTTCATAAAATTGCCAGTTTGAGAACCTAAAGAAGTCTCCCTTCTTCATACAAGGACCTGTTTGCTGAGAAGACCAAATGGCATATCTGGACTCTTCTCTTCTTGTTGGAGATCTAACCTGTTTCTCGGTCAGCTCCAATTGCAATTGTGACTTTAATTCAAGCGTCATCCAAGTAGATTGGCTTCATTAATGTATGAAAACCCTTTTTGTATCGCTGCTAGGTCAGTGTCATATTGTCATTTAGAAGTCAGTATGGTTCTTGGCCTAGAGCTAAGGAACACTGGTCTAAATGAACGCTATGAAATGAAGGTTATAATTTGTAATATTTTTATTTTATTTTAAAAAGTGCTTTGTTTATTAATAAATACATGGTAAGAATTATAAATTTTTAGAAAGGTTTCATTGGCACACCTGTGTTCATTTTATTTTAATATCAAATACATTTTGTAAAATTTGCATTCATACTTATTTGGCCATCTAGCAAGGGGAGCCAAGATGGGAAAAGAAGATGCAGTAATAAAATCAAAGTGATGTCAAAGCACACTTGGCAAATCGTGAGAAATAATTTAATAGGACACCTCTGCTTAAAATAATGCCTATGCAGCTTCTGTGGATAAAAAACACAATTTTTGAGCACATCGCATTGTACATACCTCAGCTCATTGGGATGGATATTCAAAAAATACAAATATGAATCATGAGCAGTAGGAATTCATAACTTTTGAATATGCTTGATTTAAATCCTACTAGAATATACAATCAGAAATTACCCATATATATCAATGTTGGCAAAATTAGCAAAATAGTGTTTTTAGGCTTATAAAATTTAGGAGGACATTCAAAATGACTGAAAGAATACAAAATGGCGTAATTGTTCTCTTAACTTTATTAGATATTTGGATCTGACTGAAATTGATTTTGGGCCCATGAGAGGCAAGGGGTGTCATGTCAGCTTGTATCAGGAAATACTCTTCGGAAATGCAAATGCCCATCTAATGTACAATTTTCACCAATGTATCATACATGTTTCCAGGATACGTAGCAAATGCATCCATTTGGTTTTCCAATTAAAAACAAGCATAATATTTTATCTGTTTAATTATGCTCTTAATCAGATTCAGTATTTTCAAACATTTTTTTTTTATTGTCCAATGAACCTGATGAGCCTCTTTTTAGTTATTAAAATGTGTGTTTTGAAACCTGTTTAGCAGCAGAACACGTTTTGATGTTTGTTTTAAGGCATTGATCCTGTCATCCTCCTGTATATTCAAGTGATGTCCGTGATCTTCTTTTCTTCCTAATTACTGTAAGTTGCAGAAAGAGGACACAGCAGCTGGATTTGCCTGGTCTATGTCCTCCTATTCCACAGAGAGGAAGCTACATGCTGTTTGTGTTTTGCAATTGGCTCATCAATTAGTCGATTGGCAAGAAAAAGCACTTTGAGCACAATGGCTAGCTTATTTTACTCTTCATTTTAAGCTTGGTATTTCTTATAACGTTATTTAGGAAAAGCATTACATTAGATGAAAGCACCAGCAAATGTTCCATGCTTTTGTATTGAAACCTCTCATTGTGTTTGGATTCTCCCCCCTCCTTTTACAGCATATATTCTGAAATCCTAGGGATCTTTTACAGAGCTGCTTTCATGATTTGTTTATCCTTTATAATATGTCAACTCCTATTTATATGAATGCATTATGCTGATATAATGAAGCAGATAATATCTAGAGACATTTTCACAAATTACACACCTCAGAAGATGTAATTACAATGCAAATACCATACCATTTACAATGCTATTAGATGTTGTATAAATGCCTGTTCAGATGATTATCCTATAAAATATTAACTTCTTCTTTTTATGAAAACGTTTGATAAAACAGAAATTATGTGTTTAAATATATATAGTGTAATACGTTTAAACATTTCATATGTAGTCTTACATTTAAATACAAAATTTCATCATCATGGAAATGTAAATCACTGGCAACTAATATATATTATGCCGCTTCACTCTTTAATTGTATTTATTTGTGTGTATTTATATATGTATATAACATATATACTATATAGTAAATAAAAAGTACATCTGTGTTCACATTTGAACGTCTAAAGCAAGTTAAACCTGCTTTCAGTTCAGAGTTCCAAGAAAAACAGTTATTGCAATGCATTCTGGGAAGCTGAGCTGGGACGTGCAAATGTGACCACAAATGCCTCACTCTTCAATCCTAGCCATTATCAAATATGGCTTCCTTTATGCTTATGCATGTTGTATTGCACAGCTTTAATGCAAAGACAAGGCTGGATTTTACACAGGCTGAGTATCCTATCCATGTATAGCTGTTTCAAGCTTACTGGCTATCCTCAGCATGGAGCCGGATCTCAGCCTGTGTTGTGGACCTTTTATGAGTAGTTAGTTCACCACAGCAATCATTTATAATCTGGTGGGCAAAAGAGCGATAAAAGCCCTCCACCGTACAGTAAATAAAAAAAAAAAAAAAAAAAATATATATATATATATATATATATATATATATATATATATATATATATATATATACACCCTTGGTATTCATCTACCTTGAAATTCATTGAATTTGTAGTAAAATGGCTACTATAGCTTTAAAGATATGAGTTATGTGGTGGTCCAGTGGTTAGGATTTGGGGCTTTCAGCTCTGCAACCTGGGTTCAATTCCAATCAAGGAACCAAGAGGTCCCACCACCCTGAAGCCAAGCAGGGTTGGGCTTGATCAGTACTTGGATGGGAGACCACCTAAAAATACCAGGAGCTGTATGCTGTGGCCCACTGGAGAACAGACTGGCAACCCACTTCAGTATCTCTGCCATGAATACCAAGTGGATCAGCATGGTATGTTATGGTCTGAGGCCATGGAGAGTCAGAAACGACTGAATAACTCAAATGCACATAAAGATGTATAGTGGATCATTTTGGTATTCTTAGAAGTATGGGTAGTTATCACACATTTTAATAGAATTTGGAAACATCCAGTCTGAATATTTAGGAGCCTGTAGAAAGCATTTAACTCCAAAACATGTATTTGTAAAACAATCACTTACTAATATTACTATACAGTATTTTTCATATTTCCATTTGCCTTCTATTATTATGTTCTTTCTTTCTAAAGATGCACTGTATTAAAGTTGCGCAAGTTAACAAAAATCTGTGTCCTCACCTGCCTCTTCAGCAACGTCGATATGTACAGTAATTAGGAACGCCTGCAACAGCTCTTAAAACACACTCTGATTTTTATTGATCCTTTTGTGTACTGAGCCACAGAGAGCTGATGGATAGCAAGAAAGTGGAAAAACATTTTGTTGTAGGGAAGGAGCTGCATCTCAAACACTTTATAGCAGCACTAGTAGTAAAAAGGTCATGGGGAAATTGCTCTATTATAGGACTACATTTAGATTTGTTAATATAGTTTGTAGAGTACTGAGGAATCCTACAGACCATTGTATTGTGCATCTAATGAATGGGAGGTGCTTAAAGACTTTTAATGTTCGTTTTTGATAACAGTGTGCCCAGGTTATGTTATGCTTCATCAGCATGCAAATCACATTCACGACTTGAAGTATTTTTACACATAGTCCTATGTATCATTTTCCTAACAACATATTAGCTCATGTGCTGATATTTCTTAAGAATCAGTTAAAGCTGTCAGGGGATCTACTGTGCACAGTCCTGTTAGCCATTCCACTGGTTTTCTATTGGATTGAGATCTGGGCTCTGACTGCGCCATTCCAAGATGTTGGTCTTCCTTTTCTGAAGCCGTTCCTTGGTGACTTGGATGCATGCTTTGGGTTATTGTTATGTTGAAAGGTGAAATTCATATGCAGCGGTCTGAGGCTGGCAGGTTTTCTGTCAAAATATCTTGATACTTGCAGCTAGTCATATTATCCCGTCTATCTTGACTTGAGCCCCAGTCCCAGCTGAAGAGAAGCAACCCCCAATGGTAGTGCTTGTATTATGGTTGTGTTGTCTCTGCATCAAACATATTTTTTAGAACTTGAGCCAAAAAGTTAATCAAACATTGTTTGTTTGAGATGACTGAATGTATTTTGTTTTAAAAATTTAGACAAACTTGTATGTTATTTTTGGTGAGAAATGACTTCCATCTTGCCAAATAGCCCAGGCATGTGCATAATAGGGGAGACTGCAAGATGTGACCAAGACCTGCCAGAAATGTCTGCATCTTATTTTAAAGGGCAACTTCAGTTAAAGAAAAAAATACATTATTTGGCACTTTCACCGCTGCGACCTGGGTTAGAATCCAGTCAAGGAACCAAGTCAAGCAGGGTGGGTCTCGTCATTACTTGGATGGGAGACACATAGGAATACCAGTAGCTGTATGCTGTGGCCCACTGGAGATGGAACTGCAACCTACTCCAGTATCCATAAAAACCAAGTGGATCAGCATGACCATGCACATAAAGATGTGCCTGGTTTGTAACGGTCCATGATGTCATGAAGAGCCAAAAATGTTTGAACAACACAAAAAAAATAAAAAAAATAACAATGTTCGCAAGTGTCAAAGCCAGGTGCATAAAGGATTTTTTAGGAAAATCTTTATTTTTGAATACTAGGATATGGGAATCCGTTTTATGTTTGTTAGATCACTTCCTATTGACCAGAATCATGAGTGTATTTGAGGCTGTCAATGAAGAGAGGGGCTGGGAATGTGGGAACGGAGAGCTAGTGTAAAGATAAATGGATAA
Source organism: Discoglossus pictus (assembly GCA_027410445.1). NCBI lineage: Eukaryota > Metazoa > Chordata > Amphibia > Anura > Alytidae > Discoglossus > Discoglossus pictus. The sequence goes on along the minus strand of CM050163.1, from coordinate 427,858,802 downwards.
GATTGGAATAGACACTACACCATTCTCACTCACTGGCCCAGAAGCAGACCCCTTGCATCCTTCAATGCAACCACATCTCTCCAGAAATGTATCATGAATCTTTCCAGCATCCTGCAGAAGCATGAAACATGTATGTTTTTTCTAATTTAAAAACTAGATGTATGATTTATTTTTTTCTGCTTATTTTTTTCACTGAGCCAGACAAAGTTTTCATACCATTTTTGTTACCATTGCGTGGTGGTTCTTTAATGTTGCTGTGGGTTATGTACCTGTGGTGCCACATTTTCTGCACTTATTGATGATTGTCTTCATAGTGCTCTATGGTACGTCCAATACCTTTTTTGATATTCTTTTATACCACTCTCCTGATTGATGCCTATCAACAATAAAATCCCATAGGTGTTCAGTCAGTGGATAATGGCTATAACAGTAGGATGCAATCAAAATCACTTTTATTGATGGCAGGTGTATGTTAATTACCTTTCAACATGGTTTTGATTGTAATCGGTTAACTGAATAAAGATACAGTCCCCATTGTAAAAAGGTGTGCACTCTTATGCTACCAGAATGTTGTAGGTTTTTTTTGGGGGGGGGGGGGGGTTATTTTCCTAATAATTATCTATTTTTGTCATGAAATTTGTTGTTGCAAGGTCACAATAAAGATTGAAACATATCTCACATGATGTAACTTGATTTCTGCCATTTATACCACAAAAACCTGCAGTTTCAATAAGGGTGTGTAGCTTTTCTGATCCACGCATAAAGTATGGTCTCTTGTTTATTGTGGGTGACCATTACCAATAATTGTCAATTAAGAATTAATTTGTTATAGTCTAAAGCCATGTGAAATGTAACTAGGTAAAGTAGGCTAATATTAACTGAAAATCCTTGAAATTAGAGCAAGGAGCATGTATTTCCCACCATTGCTATGGAGTAAATCAGAGTGGTAAAACGAAAACACTAGCTCATTTGGATGTCAATTTTTAAATTGTGTACATCTTCTTTCTCTGTTCCTTTTTAAACCTGATTTCTTGGAGTGACATCACTTCCAATTAGGGGTAAAATAACACTGCCAGACTTAAGTACTGCCATGAAATAAATTGGGCTTTGCAGTTCTCTTAGGCATTAAAAAAAAAAAAACATGATCACTCACCAAATTTAAAAAAAAAAAAAATGCTTGGGCTATGTAGTTTTTAATTGGATGTCTTTTAAATTCTCTTGTATGAGGAGCGTTGGGAATTCTCTTCTGTAACTGCTCAACCTTTTCTTATTTCCCATACCTGGAGTGTCCGATGCAAAGCATTTCCATGGCCAGTCCGATACGTGATTAATTGATGTGCTGACAATCTGTGGTGTTATATCTGTGTAATGAGTGCAGCCGCAAAGAGTGGTGCGGTTGTTGAACTAGACTTGATCAAGGTTAAAATGACTATAAAGAAAGCAGACCTACAGAACATAACTAAACTTTACAAATATATGCTAAGTGATATTTAAGAATTCTTGGATCTATCCCATTGTATATTCGCCAGCGCTGACAGCTGCAGTGCCAGCAAGTAGCCGCTAGATGGTGCTAACCGGTTTCATTAAAGGCCCTAATTATAGCTTCCACCGACGTGTCATAACTCGACGGTGCTGAATCCACAGCAAGGCCGCGCCTCTCGTAGCTCAAGGCCTCTTCGGTCGGCGCGCCTTATATGCTTTGTGCAGCACTAGTTGGAAAATCTGCAGCGCCATCTAGATGTTGGTGTGCGGCACTGCTGCTTCCACTGCTGGTGAAAAAGACTGAATTTGATATCTTTGGCAATATCTGTTAAAGCTAGTAGTGTTAGCATCAGATTTCTACCTGGAACTATATAACACAACTGGTGTCAATATCTCTACACACCCTAATTCCAGCTAGTTAGATGTTTTTTAACCATTGCAGCACTCCTTTTTCAGTCAGGTCAAAAGCTGCATTGTTTTTAATGTGTGAGGGTAAATTTGTGACTTATGTATCCCTCTAATTTCAAAAAGCCCAAAAAGATGGTCTGCTGATCTAAAGATTTTATGGCGTACTTGTGACAGCTAATGCATTAAACTAGTAACGTTCTTCAATTATTTTTTTTTCTTTAAATCATTTTATTGATTTTATTTATAATAGTACTTGCTACTTTTTTGTATTAGCCAGTAAAATCTTTTTTTTTTTCTGTTTTTTACTTTTTAGAAGCCATGGATAAGATTACATTTAGAGGCATATGTATAATAGCTAAAACCTTAGGAGCCAGCAGTAATGTTTTAGGAGCCTTGGCTCTCAGATCTGATGTATTGTATTATCTGCTAATGTTTCTTATTATATACGGACCCATGAACTTAAAATCCATTTTAAATGACTAAAAACATTATTATTATTATTTTTTTTAGTTTATACTAATAAAAAATATGTACTCTCTCTTTTCTAATGCATGCAACAATCTCTGAAGAAAGCCCTTAGTTATAGTTTATATGTTTATAAAATGTTTCCTAAGATTATTTAAAAAAAGTAATGGAAAAAATTTATGAAAATTGTTGTTCCTAAAGAAATGCTAAAGTCTTCATACTGCAAATCTCTGTTTTATCAGTGTATGAAACAGTTTACAGTACATAGTAATAAATAATTTAATCTGTTAGGACATGAATAACAGTCTCCTATCCGTCTTTTTTTAGGATAATAGCATGAGCTGCGATTTTATACCAGATGACAGAATTGTACCAGTTTTGGAATACCCCATCAGAGAACAGTCCCCTAGTAGAGAAGAAAAGGAAAAAAAAAAGAAGAAGCGCAAGAAGCGCTCCCGGTCAAGATCTCGTTCTCCAAAGTATCACTATGAATCAAAGTCCAAGTCACGATTGCATACAAAAGTAAAGCATTCCCTCCCCACCGCCTACAGAACAGTCAGACGTTCCAGGTAAACTTCACACCTCCTGACTTTTCATGGAGTACATTTTATTCATTTTATTCTTCTACTCTGCAGAGTCCTCCACAGATGTTTTCATAAGGAAATTGTCTCTGAATAAATAACCGTTGTGTTGTGTGTATTAAGACATTGTTAAATTGCAAATGCATTTTTTTCCACTTTGGTGCAATTTCATATTAACACTTTTGACATTACTCATACTAATAGCTTTTCTTGAATACATTTCCTGCATCATATCACAAATTTATGTACATCTAGTAGTACAAAAACATTGTATGCATGAGCTACAAGGAGAGGACTTTCACATGAATTAAAAACAAGGAACATTTCACATCAGTTAATTGCAGAGCTCTGTATTCTTGCAAAAAGCAAACAATTGCTCTTTTCATATATTTGAAGTATTAAATATTAAAACACAACTTTCAATCTATTTAAAAAGTATTTTAGAAGAATACTTACATTGGTAATAGCTGGATTTCCCACTATTGTTGTGTTTGATCCTCCCATCTTGTAAAGGTTGTGGCAGAAGTCTAGTCAGCTGCACAATTGCTTCACAGCTTTCGTGGTAGAATTTTTTGAAATTTTGTACATAAATTGAAGAACTTCAGCTTAAATGTGGTGGGAAAGCAAACTACGTTTTCTATTTTTTTTTCTCACAGCAGATGCCGCTTTTTTAAATCACATTATCTTGATCTTTATTACCTAAAAGTTCTGAAAGCTGGACCATTCAAATTACTTTTTATTGTTACCTCATAAGTTTAAAATGGAGAAAGAAATTGTCCATGACACTTGGTATTCTGCAACATGTGATTTTCTTTTAGTACACTTTCATATCTACCCCTGTGTTTTTTTTCTAGACTTCCTATGGGCTAGATGTATTGTTGTATTGCTACAGAGTGTGCACATTACATAGGCGTGTGCTTTGGTTTCTTATAGATTTGTTCCTGTTCTTCTCTAGAATATTTACTCATGTAGCCCAGTTTAGAAGTTGTAAATTGTTAACTTTGTGCTTGGTTTATATGCAGACTGAAGCATAAATATAAGTTTGGGATCCGCTGAGAGATTGCCCGCTATCTCTGTCTATAGCCCCAGGCATTGTGCATCCCTCACACACTTAATACCTATGTGGTTTGATTATGGTATTTTTATCCTTATTTCATGTGGTATTTAAGTATTTATTTAGCAGCATTGTAATATAAATATGTAGAAGTTTGTATAAGAAATACACTTTTCATAAAAAAAATATATAATTTTATGTCTGAATCACTGGACTAACACAGCTACTTAAAACTATAAATATACGTATACTGAAATTTCTGTCTCTCCAGTATCATTCTTTGCAACTTTCACAAAAGATAGTTGAGGGATTTCAGATCCTTCTTCAGATTTATTCCTATTCATTATCTTATTTTTTTATAAATAACAAGAGTTTTCAAACCCTACCCTGGTCTGTTCCTGGGAGATATGTTTTCTTTGTCTTTTTTTTTTTTTTGTGTGCTTTATATCATGCAAACATATATTCAAATATAATATGTAAAAGTTTGTCAGTGCCAATATATACAGCAGCTGTGTAGCAGTCATTTTTTGTTTGATCAGATGGCAGATTCCTCTCTTACAGGGTTTGGTTCCTGTAGATTGCCCTTTTAAATATGCAGCATAGCTACACTGTCATGTATGCTTTATTCTAATGATGCTTCATGCATTGACTGCAACACTTGGCAAGAAAAGCAGACAGCAAAATGCACAACGTTTGCAAAAGAGCTATTTTGTTTAAAAGCCAATTGTGGTGACAAGAAGATTTACAAAGAATGGAAGGATGCACTGCCATCAAGTGTAGAAGTCGGTGTCTAGAACTGGAAGTGAGCACTTGAGTGCTAATAGGCATAGTTTATGTATCCTTCAGAATGTAGCCTTTGTATTTAAAACACGACCTGTGCAGCAAGAGAGATGATTATTACAGCCATAATAAAGCTCACAATCATCTTGGTTGTATTATTTTATCATCCTTAACACTGCTGCATAATAAATATGATGTGATCTCTGTATCGCTATCTACACGTACATAGGAAAGTAAAAGTGTGTTATGGTAAAAGTGAATTGAGCTACATTTATTCCATATACATCTGTGTTGAAATGGATGTATCTGACAGAAAATTACAGTTGCCTTGCCACAAATATGATGTGGGTTTCCCTAAGGTTCACTAAATTTTGTAGCATATATTGAGGGATTTTGCAGTAACCTAGATTAAAACAGAACTATGCAAAAATGTCTTTTTTTTTTTTTTAAACATTGTTATGGTAAATATTTGGAGAAAGTCAAGCAGCAACATCCTTTGAAAAAATTGGAAAGATTTATCAGGAAATGGATAAATGTAAAATGTTTATGGAAATGTAGAGTAGGAAGTATGTGTGTCATGAAGAAATACTGTAAAAGTAACATTTTAAGGAAATTTATGATAGAGACGTGCCATACCGGTAATGGTAATAGACAAAAGTAAATGGCGATTTAGTGTAAAAAAAAATGTCTAATTTCGCAACACCTCTTCCTCCATACAGAACACTATTTTTAGCTTTGTTTCTTATGCACAATAGACTTGTTTCTTAATACTGCATATAGCAATTCTGGGGCAAAACGGGTGCCTATCGTAAATAATAGAAAACATCTTTTGGATGCAGCTTTTCTGTTCTACATTAGATACTAATGTTTCTAAGAATTGCTCCGTTTTTTCCTTTAGGTACTTGTTAGCTAGGGGCAAATGTATAGAGGACAGGAGCTGGGTGGCATCCTTTAGCCTAAAGGGTAACAACATCCTACCTGCTCCTTCACTATTCTTTAAGTATTTATGATCCTATAATAATCAATCACGGTATTAAAGAACAAGCTCAGTGAGCAGTTGCATTATATATATATATATATATAGATATAGATATAGATATAGATATATATATATATATATATATATATATATATATATATATATATATATATATATATATACATATCAATAAAAATCGGTGTAAATGGAGTCATCACATCTGCAAAGAGGACACAGCCACACACAAGACCTTTAACATCAGAGGGTCATATTCTTGTACGTCATCCAATGTAGTCTACATGATACAATGTACTGCATGTGAGAAAGGCTGCTACATTGGAGAAACCAACCAGAAATTACATGTGAGGATGAATCTACACAGAAATTCCATCAATAAGAACAATGAGGAGACTTACTGTACTCCAGTTGGACACCATTTCACCCAGAATAACCACTCCATGAAAAATCTCAAAATCAAAATACTCAAAGTTTTTTTTTAAAAACACTAAGGAAAGAAAGACATTTGAAATTAAAATGATTATGCTCTTACCAGTAATAACCCCGACCTTAATATAGAGAAGGAATTTTTATCTCATTACCAAAATTTCTTATAACATCCAACATTCATGATTGTGTGTATATGTGTGTGTATGTGTGTATATATATATATATATATATATATATATATATATATATATATATATATATATATATATATATATATATATATATATATGTGTGTTTTTTATTTTTTGTTCTCTGCCTTCCTCCTGAGTTTGGTTACAGCACTATGGTTCCTTAGATGTAAAACTATTTACGACCCCAATTTACTTACTCTGGTCTGCACCCCCCACACACTTGCACAGCTGGCTGATCAGAACATTATTTGTTAATCCTAGAATTTTTTTCTGGATTTGTGAATCTATAATCAGTATTGACTCTGACTCAAGAGAGGAAAGCTCTCGAAAGCTCGTCATGAAATCTATGAATATGTTTGTCCAATAAAAAAGGTATCGCTATATACTGCAATATTCTGATTATTCATCTGGATTACTGGACATTCACGGCTACCTCACTCTTCATATATATGCATTTATTATTATTATGTATATATTTGTTTTTAATGAGTCAAAGACGTATCTGGAATAAGGAGAGCGGATACTAAGACCAAGATAGTTTGTTTATTCTATTTCATGGTAGGGAACTGTCTAGGAAACATTTTAGCTGTAAAGAATACATAGGGCATCATTCAATTGCAATTTGGCCAATTGAATAGGGCTCTAAATAAGCACATAGCATATTTATTTAAATAAGTTTTTAGTTCGTGAAAACCTTGCTTTTGGATAGATGCTCATGAACTAAAAACTTTAAAAAATATGTTATGTGCTTATTTAGAGCCTTATTCAATTGGCCAAATTGCAATTGAATGAGGGCCATAGTATATTCTGAAAAAGTTGTGTATTCTGAAATATTGTGCCGCCAACAGAGGCACCTAACTTGTTTTGTTGCAAGCCACCATGTTTCACTTTGTAGATCAGTTGCCACTGTTGGGAACAGTTCAGGAAAAATCTCTGTGCAAAGGTAAACAATGGATCGGATCACCATGTGAAGACAGGCGAGCTGAACTAGTTCTAGATAAATGGTATATTATCAAATTGCAGCAAATGTCTACTAATTAGTGTTTTTTTTTTTTAATGGACTTGTATCTTTAATATGTTCATCCTTTTCTGCTATTATGCATTGTATGTAACAGAACTAAATGTGCCTAGGCCAAAACATATTCATTGTGCTGCCCAACTGGAATCACTTGATATATCTTGAAAATGAGCTAGGAAAGTATTTTATAAAGATTTACAGGCTTAGTAAACCTTTTATAGAGTTTTGTTGGTGTTTAAATGTTCGTATAATATTTGATGGTCTGTGTTGTTTCTAGCTACATAAAATCTTTGAGTCTGACACTTTGTTTGCTTTTCCACGCTGATATTTTTTATATAGCTTAAGTGTAGGCGTAAAGGTAAGCATTAAGGAACAATGCTTATGCTATAAAACGGAAACAGATTTGCCATATATAGCATATAAAATGCACACTCTAGTGATATATATATATATATATATATGTGAGTGTCCAGTAATCCAGTTGAATAATCAGAGTATTGCAGTGAATAGTGATACCTTTTTTATTGGAAAAACGTATTCATAATATAGCGACGAGCTTTCGAGAGATAATGCCTCTCTTTATCAAGTCAAAAAGCGATAAATATTTTATTTAAAAAAAAATAAATAAAAAAAACAAAAATTATATATATATTGTTTTCATCTCTTTCGGTTTACGGTTTTTAGTTCATATTTGTATCAGTATCGCTTTTTGACTTGATAAAGAGAGGCATATTCAACATCATTAAGCATATGGTGGACATAAGAGTGAATGCAATAAATAAATAGTACTTTTGTGTTCTCATTTGGAGCCTAAAAGCTCTAAAAAGATGTCTAAAAAGAAGTTAAACTTTATTTCCTGCTTAGTATTCCCTCTAACTGCAATTCTTGGAGCAGGTTGATATCTTGTGGCTGGGGGTTTGGAGAGTTTAATATTCTAGGAGTAACGGTAGCCTGAGAGGGCAATTGTATCTAGTGTCGCAATGGAATTTACCACTTACGTGGTGCCTGCCTTTAGGATTGATCGTTCCTACTGCTTGCACTGAATTTTTATTTAATGTACATTATTTTATGTAGGTTGTGATCTTCCGTGTTTAAGTCGCACTCAATAACTGATACTGTCAGCTAATCCTGTGCAAATGCTTATGTATTAGAAACAAGTGGTTTTCAGCAGATGAATTTTGTCGACCGAAATAAGAATGCATCTTTTTCACAGTTTTAATGATTTCACAGATAATGGCAAAATCTGCTGTGAGCCCAGGAGAAAACTTTAATTTGCTAATCACTTTCTCAGGGTTCTGCATAAGACAAATCCTCTGTGTTGATCTCTTCTAATGAGCTGTTGGTAATAATTCAATTATAATTAACCTTTTTAGTGCCAGGGAGGTCCACAGCGTACATCGTTAAATATCAATTGTGAGTCTTTATGGCGATACAGTTGTACTTGTAGACTGCACACAGGCATATGCACGCATCCTTTTCAGAGCATTATACTTTAAAGGGATGTAACTCTATGGGGGTTGATGGTTTATTTTATTATTTTATTTATTTATTTTACTTGTTCTTTTTTTTATACTTGTATGATACATATACATATTTTGATAAAAAAATATGGCTCATTCCTAAAGAGGTGTATAACAAAGAAAAATGACAATTTTACTGGGCAGGTTCACATTGATTGTGCTAATATTGCATTAAAATTACTTTACAAGTTTACCAGGGAAACTTTTTTTTTTATGCAAAGCTTTGTCTTCTTTTATGACTTACTTTTTTGTTTGGCCTGGTGGGGTATGTTTAGGTCACGGTCAAGATCACCAAGAAAACCATCCCAGTCTTCAGAAAGAAGAAGAGAGGAGGAAAGAGACAGAAGTGTTCCAAGTGCCTATCGTGTCGGACA